>CM063256.1:319972-842915 GCA_032158295.1 Pycnopodia helianthoides | reverse complement strand
GGAAATTTCTAAAACTTTTAATAACAATGTGCACTTTGTTTTATGATTAAGCTCTAATTTTCCCCTTTTCTTACTATTGTATAAGAACTACTGTATTAAATCAACACAGGATATTACTTTGTCCAGATCGAAATACAATAGTGTAATTTGAACCAACACATTATCAAAGAAAAACATTATTCAATGATTTATAGATTTTAGTAACAGGGAAGCATAACTGATTTATCAGTGCTTTGATAGCAACTAATTGTATATCAAATAATACACTTTTGGTTTGTTTGCAGTAAAGGCTCCTAGTAACAGATATATATTTCTACATCTGTCAGATCTATTAGTTGATAGATTGTACCTTTTTATGTGTATTTTCCTCCAGTGTGTACAAAGATAACTAAAAAGTATAGTATGTGAATATTCATAAGTTTGTGAGGTCATGTGAATATGCAAGTAGCCTTTTTGAATACATTAACCCAAATGGTAAGAATAGCCTGGTGTGGCCTGTTGTGACAGTGTGTAGTGAAGTGTGGGTGAGTGGGAAAGGAGAGTGGAGAGTTTTCACCAACAAGAAACACATAAGTCATTCACTGCATGTCTGATCTATGGTCACCACAGTGGTCCAACTTCTCTCTGCAAATCAGATGTTTAACTGCTAGGGCAATTGGCTCCATGATATATCCCTTTGGGATTAGTTCTACTAAAGTAAGCAGTGGAAGACTGAGCAGTGGAAGACTGAGATAAACTTGGATGCATTGAGGCTACCAAATGTGACAACTGGCCAATGTTGGATGGCAAAGTGACTAGCCAAACTGCAAACCAGTAAGTGAATTTTTTGTATTAGAACCCCCCCCAAAAAAAAAAAAAAATATTCATGAGAACCATAAATGAAAGTACTTTTATCATTTAACAGTTCCTTCAAATCTAAAAACTAAAAAAAGGTATTTCTTAATAAATTAAAGTTCAACATCCATTGAAAAATCTAGAAAAAAAACATTAAAGTGTGGGTCACATCAAAAAGATTTTTTAGGAGACAGTACACAAATGTTTTTTTTTACTTTAAAGATACACATTGCCTTCGTATTAGGCAGTTTGGGCTATAAAAAGCGTTTGTTATGAAATGAATATGGTTGAAAAGATGTTTTAAAAGTAGAACATAAGGATCCACACAAATATTCCTAGAAATTCGTTGTTTTTGTTAATGTTTGTGACAATTTTGTAGTGTCAAATGTTTGACTCCACGAAATGGCGGGCGTGTTCCGCTATTCTTATTTCCAGTCTCAGCTGTTGAACTACGACTGAGCAATTATTATTACTAATATTACGATCACCATCTGTTTGTTATATGCCAAAAAGTAACTTACAGTTCATAAATGGCTTCTGCCATTGCTAAAGTCGAATTATGCATTCGGGATGTCAAATCTTGGGCTTTGTCCAACAAAAAACTCGTTCTGAACGACTCCAAAACTAAGAGATCTTATTTTTAAGATCTCGTTTCACAAAAGAGATTTCTCCACCACCCTTACATATTGCCCAGTCTAATATTGAGCCATCTGAATTTGCCCGTAACCTCGGTGTAACTATGGATTCTTCATTGTGCATGAGTAGACATGTTGCTAATGTTTGCAAATCAGCTCTCATGGCTATCAGAAAAATAGCACAGATTCGCCGCTACCTGGATGAAGCTACTACGTCTTGTTCACGCTTTAGTCACAATTAGACTTGATTCCTGCAATTCTCTTTTGTATGGCCTCCCTGATAAAGATCTCGCTAAAATTCAACGTGTACAAAACACTGCTGCTCGCCTCGTTTCTTGCTTGCCTCGTTCTCACCATATCACACCAGTACTAATGAAATTGCATTGGCTCCCAGTTAAGTTTCGTACAGTTTATAAAATTCTTTTGCTAACTTTCAAAGCTCAAACATGTCAATCTCCTGCTTATTTATATGAACTTGTTCACCATTACTCCCCTGCTAGGACTTTACATTCATCTCAACAGTCATTGCTTACCACAACTACTAGGGCTTCTATTTTTTATGGTCAAAGATCATTTTCTTGCGCTGCTCCATTTCTTCCTGGGCATATTCGCCAGGCTAGTTCTTTACATTGTTTTAAGTCTCTGTTAAAAACTCATTTGTTTGAAGCTGCTTATTTGTAATCTGCTTACTTGTAATGTTTCTTTCACTATTGTATATTTTATTGTTCTCTTTATGCGCTTAGAGGCTTTTGCATTAGGCACTTTACAAATGTCTTTATTATTATTATATGGCTTAACTGCAAGTCTTGCAAAGAGCTTGTGGAGCCGGGCCGCGGACCCAGACACGACCTAACACCGAGCTGAAATAACGCATGTTGCTAGCAAGGTAGAGAATGGTATATTACCCGGTGTTCATCTGACTGGTTTACCAGGCCACTGGCTATGGCACCAGCCTATCGACTGTTCGTCGCGGATTTTGCCCATTACATGGACGGTGGTATTTATGGCTGGAAATACATATACGTTTCGCAGGTCAGCTGTCGGGGTCTGAGGGCAATGTTTGTTGTTTTAATCACCATTCACTAATTATAACACATTAAAGGCATGTTATTGCATGAACAACTCTTCATGAGATTTTAAGGCAACATGTCTCTTTAACTTCAGGTTGCTTTTTAAACCATTTTTTACAATTTGATTGCAAACCGGTAAAATTCTGTGTAAATATATTCAAGTGATGCTCTTTAATGATTGCCAGACTGACATGGTTCTCACAACATCAGCTTCGGACATCTGTTGTCTACGACGGGTGTAAACAGTGGGCTGATAGTAATTGATAGACACCTGCATGGTTTGCAGGTCTCAGCAGACATAATACACGTTGTAATGCAGACAATGCAATGTCACATATTGGCATTGGCAATTGGTCAGCAGCGTAGTGAGAGGGTGTGCAGGAAGTATTAAGTCTTAGGGGGCTTAAAGAAATGTACTGCGTGGGGTCCTGGGGACAAACCCCAGAAGCTATTGAGCTTTTGGCATTTTGGGGGGGTTAAGAATTGAGCCTCCATATGCCTAAAAACAGAAATACACACACATTTTTATACACTGAGTGTCACTGTACATCATCGGAGAGAGTTTTTGTTTTAAGTGATAAAACTGCAGACGTTGTTGAAAGAACATTCTTGGGCGGTGCTACCTACTTCCCATCACTGGGCAGCAAATTCTATGAATAAGTGGGTGGCAAACCCAGATCTTACAGACAATCCTTTGCTTTGCCAAAGTGGTGTCACATAATAATCATTTTATATCAGATTACTGTTAACAAAAATTTAATTTACCGTTTACCTACATGTAGACATAAATGTGATGAGTAATTTGGAAAAGGTAGGATTGCAGGCCTTGAATCCATGCACATAGCCGACTTAAAGAAAAATGTGGAAAGTGCATATCTGGTTTAATGCATATTCATTAAAATCACCGTTGGTAAAAGAAAATTTTATCCCATCCAATCAGCCATATTTTTCAAATTCAAATTAAAGAAAAATGTGGAAAGTGCATATCTGGTTTAATGCATATTCATTAAAATCACCGTTGGTAAAAGAAAAGTTCCATCCAGCATTTTTCAAATTCAAATTAAAGAAAAATGTGGAAAGTGCATATCTGGTTTAATGCATATTCATTAAAATCACTGTTGGTAAAAGAAAGTTCCATCCAGCATTTTTCAAATTCAAATTAAAGAAAAATGTGGAAAGTGCATATCTGGTTTAATGCATATTCATTAAAATCACTGTTGGTAAAAGAAAGTTCCATCCAGCATTTTTCAAATTCAAATTAAAGAAAAATGTGGAAAGTGCATATCTGGTTTAATGCATATTCATTAAAATCACTGTTGGTAAAAGAAAGTTCCATCCAGCATTTTTCAAATTCAATCGTAGTACTTTCTTTACAATTGTCCGGCAAAACCTCGAAAATGGACAAAAAACTTGAATGCCAGCAACGGCGTGAAATATATTTTATCCTGTACAAATTGGCATGTTGGTTTTGAATGCTTATATTATTGTGCAAATATAAACAATTACAAGTAAAATATGAAAGAGTAATTTTGGCAGAAAAAAATTTGGCATGGCAATATGTATTTTCCTTGTCCACTAAACTATAAGGGCCATGATTTGCTACTGTGAAATTGCTAGTTGAGTTGCTACTGTGCACCAGTGGCTTTGTTGTAAATAGTTTTGGCAGGTGAGCAAGTGCTACTGGGCAGAAGTAGTCCTTGTTATATAGGTACAAAGGCATTGCTATAGAGTCTGTTTCTTTGTGCTGTGGGCGTAGTCCCTCAGGAATGTCTTGAGAATGTCACTGGTGTACTGAGTGAGCAGAAGGTAGTGTGGAATATAAAGTGGAGAAAGTGAAAGTATGTTCAGAGTACCAGCTTGAAGTCAGGTGTGGAAGTTAGAGACAGGCAGCCAGAGTTCTCCCATGCATGCTGCAGCACGGTGTTTTTGATCTGGTGAGGCACAGAGGAGAGCTGAGCTTGGCAAATCGTAAGTTCTTTTAAATTCTGTTTATGGAGAAAATACTGTGAAATGATGTACCGGTAGTGTTTTTAATTAAATATAGGGCACTTGGTCAAAAGCATTTTTAGCTTAAAGGAACGTTACAGAAGTGGTAAGTAACATTTTCTTTAAGATCACAGATTTACATAAAACTTACACGGTCTAATGATGATGATAGTAGAAAACATCCCTAGAAATATTTCTGTCTGAAATGCCATATTTGATGAGAAATAAATCAAACTAATTTCCGATTGGAGTTTATCGCTCATGAGCGTTTTATTCATGCATTGTATAACACATGCAAATGTGTAATTGGTTTTTCACTATTTTCTCGAGACCCAGATGGTCGATCGATCTCAAACTTCTACAGGTTTGTCAGTTTATGTATATGGTGGATTGTATAAAGTGCTTACACTGCCAGCAACTGTTTTCTTAGCAAAAACCAATTCTGTAATGTTCCTTTAAACAAATTGTTGATCCAAAAGTAGATTATTGCAATACGGATAATTGATAATACTGGCAAGTGTACTGAAAAGGTATAGCCTAACTTGTAAGACCATGTTCTTTTACAGTTTGGTATTATTTTCACTTATAGATGGCCCTACCTGACCATTAAAGTCTGAGGTAAATGCTTGACACTCCTGATTTGAGTAGCGGGAAATCACGCCGAGCTGAGATGATGTGAGCCATGAATTGGGAGGCTAGAGAGACAATAGACCCTTCCCATGAAATATGTAAATTACATTCACGCATGCATACAGACGCTACTGGTTGGCAAACTCCATAGAGTTGTGCACTAGGCAGACGCACAAACGCGTGTGCGTCACGCCACCATCAGTCTCATGCAAAAGGGCGCGATGATCACTCATTTTGCCAACCAGTGGGGTGAGTGCGCACGCGCGATGTTCAATTTGCATATTTCATGGGAAGGGTCTATTAAAACCCAATTCCTTGATAGGGGTGGAGTCGGCGATCAAGTGATTGTTTTATGAACAAAGTGAACGGAATAACTCATAGAGTTGGAAAACCTAACTAATCACCTAAGCAAGGATGAAGAGTACTCCTTGAACATTGACCTGTGGAAGCGCAGACTCAATAAATCATATAACATTGAAGCTGATGTTGCCTTTTGATAGGTGACGGAGTGATCAATCAGAAGATTGGCATAAGTTTGAGGCATTGTCGATTGTGTGTCACTCATATATTTTTGGGGGTCCAATCGACTACTAAAGATAGTTAAAGGAACATTACAGAATTGGTTTTTGCTAACAAAACAGTTGCTGACAGAGTAAGCACTTTATGTAATCCACCATATACATAACAGGCATGCAACTGTAACTTCACCAAAAAAGAGGAAATTACAAAATTTCAATGATTTTGTACAGTATTTTTAAATTTTGAATGGTAAAACTGAGAATAAAAAAGAGGAAATCAGCTGATCCGAGGAAAATTTACATGCCTGACATAAACTGACAAACCTGTAGAAGTTTGAGATCGATCAGCCATCTGGGTCACGAGAAAATAGTGAAAAACCGATTACACATTTGCATGAAATCATATAGATTCAACAAATGAATAAAACGCTCACTGAGCAATAGACTCCAATCGGAAAATTAGTTTATTCATTTCTTTTTAGACAGAAATATTTCAAGGGGTTGTTTTCTACTATCATCATCATTAGACCCTGTAAGTTTTGTGTAAATCTGTGATCAAAAGTATATTTTACAAGTTTTTTTCTTACCAATTCTGTTATGTTCCTTTAAAGGCCCTGAACTTTAAATCATTTACATGATTTAAAGTAAGTGATGATAGAAAGGGTTCCTTAAAATATTTCTGCCTAAAATGCTATCGTTTCTGAGAAATAAATAAAACACTAGTTTTTATTGCGTGCGATAATAAACTCGATGTTTGAAAAACAGAAAACCCATAAGGTCTCTTGTCACCAGGCGCGGTTCTAGAGCCACAATTTTAGGGGGGCTAGACTTTTTGCACGTGACGTCACCCTCTAACTTTCGCTACTGCTATTTCTTTTTGGGAGTCGAAAAGGAACATATAAACAGCGCATTTTTCATGTATTTGTCGCATAATAAGCAGAAAGATACAATAATCATACGACACATGATGCAGTTGCGTGCAAATTATTTTGACTCCAAAACGGTAGACAGAACAAAAGCTTGCAGTGGTTTAACGAATTTGATTGAGAGTATTATGGGATGTTTACAGAGGGAAGGGTGAAATCATATGTAGCCGTGTGCAATCAAGTCAGGATGAGATCATGTAGCCACAAAAAATATTTTGATGGTATTCGATATAAGAATCCTATAATAGAGAGGTTTTATTAATGGACAAGCAAAGAAAAAAATAGGACCGGAACGCACTCAAAATGTTCAAAAAGCATACAAATTTGTCAGTTTGAAGATTCTCTCCGTGACGAGTGAGAATCATGTATTGAAAGGCAATCTTTAAAAAACATTTGAGGCGTCAAGTATAGTTCTTTATAAAAAACGGGGAGGGGGAAAGGAAGGGCAAAAAATCGCCGGAAGCCCGGGGATGGACGGAATGGAGGGAGGGAGGGTGGTGAGAGAGAGAGAGAGAGTGGAGACCGTATAAGGCCAGGTAAACAAAGTAACATGTTTCTCGTCTGGACTTTTTCAAAAAGAGGAGGAGGCAGGGCGTTACTATTTACTATTTTCCAATTTTTTTATATATTTTATCCAAGATGGCCGCCATGCTAAATATGGCTGGCCAAGGTATATTTATTCACATTTTTTTCTATTTGGGTATACTGATGCAATGTATGACAAAACAAATGATTTGTATTTTTAGTCCACTTTCTAAGCAAGTTTCATCATTCAAAAACAGTGAAATGTACATGGATGTGTTCAATATTGTTTATATCGCGAACATCACAATTGAGGTAGAAGAGTCGACGCCGGGCTCATGCAGCGATCTGTGGCTCATACTTAAGTACTCTTCGCATGCGATGTTAAGTTAAGAATACTTAAGGTGAAAAAAAGTATAGACAAATTCTTAGTCAAAAATAAACCAAGGAACTTCGTTTTTTTGAATTTTCCTTTTTTTCTCCCCCCCCCCCCCCCCCCGTTTCTCCTTTTTTGTTAAATTAATAGTAAACAAGAAAAGAAAAGCAAAGAGACGGAAGCCAAAAAGGAGGCGTGCGGGACGAGAAACGTGTTACTTTTGTTACTTGGCCTAACCAGTCTGCAGCAAATTGGTGATGTGTTAATTGGAGTGCGGAAAAATGGAAACTATTATCTCCAGAGGTAGCCATCGAGAGATAAATAGGCAGAGAAACGTTGTTAAAACTAATGTAACATGGCTCTGGTGTGGTCTCGTAATCAACCATCCTATGACTGTTTGTTGTTTAAGTGGGAGACAAAGGTCTCTGTTTTTGAAAAGTCAAAAGGCGATGTTTAAAACAGACATTTTCTTTGATGTTTTCAAGCCTCCTTATACTCTAATAGAAAAAAGGAAGGCTTTTAGGAAGGGAGGGGAAGGGGAGGACAAGAGGTTAGAACTTACTAAAAAAGAACATTGTTCTGGTGATAATATGTTGAGCCACTTGTGTTTTATCACCGCATCATCATTTCCAAACTGAGATTGGTTTTTATGTTCATGTAATACAAAACAAAACAAGGCGGAAGCGCGCGCCGGCGGAAACCGCAAATTCTAAGCACCGCGCTTGTCCCAATCCCACATGAAACATTTAACCGTACAAGTCATGTAGTCTGGGCCAAGACTTATAGTATGTGAAAAGACCGTGCAAATCTATTCATTTTATTTTTAATAAAGATCCAGTATTTTCCAGCTTGTATCTTCTTCTTCTTTTTTTCCCTTGCATTTTTTTTGGGGGGGGGGGCTAGACAAAAATTGGGGGGGGCTTTAGCTCTTTCTCCCCTCTTGATCCCAAAATGAGGCAGAAAAAATGAACAAATAAATGGTTCGACACTTAACCCCCCCCCCCCCTCCCAAATGATGTCTTTGCCCCTGCTGGCCAAATGAAAATGTCTAGTTACGTCACTGAAATTTGCATTTTTAACTCAACTGCAATAACACCAAAATCCATGAAGGACTGCCACTGCTCTAGCAATTATTAACTGTTAAAATAATATGTTACGGACGACAACAACAATTATATCAGGATTTGTGTTTTAATTATTTATATATTTATTTATGGGGTAAATTCGTGGGGTAGTGTGCCGCAGTATCTCGCAAAGCACTTAATTAGTTAATTAGTTTCATCTTTAAAGGCCTTGTACACTATTGGTAAGATCGAAAAACACAATGTTCACAGATTCACACATAACTTACATGATTTAAAGTAAGTAATGGTAGAAAGGGTTCCCTAAAATATTTCTGCCTAAAATGCTATCGTTTCTGAGAAACAAGTAAAACAATAGTAATTATCGCACGCGATAATTTGAAAAAACAGAAAACACATAAGATCTCTTTTCACTACTTTCTTGTGACCTCGATGACCAATTGAGCTCAAACTTTGACAGGTTTGTTTGTTCATGCATATGTTTAATCACACAATATGTGGACACTGATTTTGAGCTGTTACCAAAAGTGTACAATACCTTTAACTGTTAACAGTTACTTGAATGAACAAAATTACATAGAGGCATTTTCGTTTAACTTTTTGGCAACTGAGCTCCCATTGGTTTGTACACTATTCAACTGGGGACCTTCATCAAACCAGGAACCATTGTCCTCTTTTAAGCTGCTTAACATGCTTAAGCACACAATATTTTGCTGCTGAGCAAAATTAAAGCTGGATATTAAAGCCGGTTAGGTCACTGGTTTGAATGTGTGTACCTAACCACCCCTGCCTAGGGCCCTACTGAACTCGCCTCACACACACACACACACACACACACACAAGACCTGCAGGGCCCAATTTTATAGAGACAACAAAGTTATGCTTACCACTACCAGAATAAGGTTACCAGCCAGAATATCATGTCACACTCACATGCACCATTTCTGACTGGTAATATCCAGCATTAATTTTGCTCAGCAGCAAAATATTGTGTGCTTAAGCATGTTGAGCAGCTCTATGTGAAATTGGTCTTCAAAAAGGGCATGTTGTACAAGTTGTAGCACTCTTCTCCTTGGTCATGCACTGTATATACAACGGAGGAGTCCAACGGCCGATTCTGTGCTTACTGCACGATTTCTATTTCATACTAGCACTGCACTAACCCTAAGCACACGAAAAGGCAAGCTAACCTCCCGGTGCTTACTGCACGAAAATGATTGACGTAACAATGCAAAAACATGCCAACGCGCAAGACGACCGCCTTATTTTCTTGCGAACATGTGAAATACACCTATGCTTAAGCAAATTGTTCTGCTACAGTTAGCACGAAAATTTGCTTACCGTTAAGCAGCGCTATGAAATTGGGCCCTGGACCACTCCAAAGCAGCTCTATGAAATTGGTCTTTAAAAAGGGCATGTTGAAGCACTCTTCTCCTTGGCCATGCTTTTAAAGAATTCTAATTATACATGTACTAATCACTTCTCAAAAAATTCAGACAACATTTTTTAAAGTAAATTTCTGCCTCTGCAATTTCCAACAATAATCATTTTCAAGTCAACATATCATGACCACGCGCCGTCTTTAACTTTTGCGCATGGTTCCGAAAACACCAGAAATTTCTCCAAATTATGCGAATGGAAATCCAATTTCAACACTTTAATTCTTAAGACAAGAAAATTCGCAACTCACCTTTGCATTGTTTCAATAGTTTATCCTCGGAACTCCGGTAAAAACCCGAATTTTTGGGAGCAAAAGACAAGGATTTTTGTCGACGTCATCCACTTTTTCTTCAAAGTGACGCACGACAGCTAGCTAGCAGCGGTCACGGCCGGACGAACGAGCAAGCGACCAAGCTTTATGGCCCCTTGGCCTCAAGGTCATGTGACCCTTTAACAAAGCCTGAACCTTCTCATTGGCTAACTTTGATACTATATTTGGAAATAAAATTGACTTGTATCTAAGGGGATTGGGATGAGACTATTTATTTTGATAGGGGATGATCAGCGATGTTTACGCACATGGGATGCACTTGTTCAATTACTGAACCAATGTTTATTCAGCGGGATTTGATTGGTTAACTTGTTTTAGTCAGAAGACAATGATGTCCCTAGAAGAGAATGGAATATACGATGAAAGAGTGACCGTAGTTTTGTCTAGAGGTAAGGAGAATTTAGAAGTTGATCAATACTACCCATCCGATAACTAACACATCTTATGTGTAACTGAGAAGTAGGAAACACTGTTTTTGTGAAGGGGTAATGAGAAATTAAAAGTTGATCAACTGAATTGTATATGAAAAGGTAGTGATTTAAAGTTGGACCAAACTTCAAAACTTTGGGGTTCATATTGGGGCTTTCATTTTGTAATAAAACGTATCTTGCATAATTATAACTATTCATATTCTTGTCTAAGATTTCAATATTTTCAATCTGTAACTGTAAAGTTGTCATTCCATAAAATAAGAGTATTCAGTCGATAATGTATGTACAAGATCATAGATAATCTTTTAAAAATATATATTCAAACAACCTTTTCTTAAATAAAAACTTGTGATTATAAAATTGTTTGGTTAATTCATCAATTTATTTTAGTGTTAGCGTGCCCCATTTCCAACCCAACCGTTTAACACATTGGGGTGTTACATATTATCAAACTTTCCTCGATTTTAAATAAAAGATCGTGATCATCAACTATAAGACGTTTTTAGCGCATCTGCCAGGTCAAACCCAGCCCCGCCCACCCCATATGTAAGTGGTTATCAACTCTTGAGGGGGATACATTGCAGTCTGTGCCCATTTATGTGGGGACTCTTGCTAAGTTGTATTAATTGAGAAGTCTAGGGCAATATTATCAACCAATGTTATTGTTTTTGTTTAACACGTGTTTAACTTCTAGCTGTTCAACAGCCACCCACGATCGGAAGAGATGACCTTCACCTCTTCTCCGAAGAGTGTTATTAAAATGTTTGATGATCTGGGATATTTCAAAGTAAAGAAGGTATTTGTTCATTTAAAATCATGTATTTTCAAAATTCGCTTCGATTTGAAATGTGACTATCTGACTATGGTTCAATCATCCTTCCTCCATTCAATGTAACCGTTTGTCTTGCTGCACAAATCGCCGCAACTGGGCTAGTTGCTTTAATCGTAGCCCTCCATCCTCCGCGACCGACGCCCGTTGTTGCTGCCGACGGGAGGATTTCAACTACCGCAGCAACAACTGGGCTATAATCATCGTGCAGATCATGCAAGCTCCTTTTAGCTGCGATCCGACGGGCGTGGAGGGTTACGATTATCGCAACCAGCTCTTTTTAAGTCCTTCTTAGATTTTTATATATTCTAGGAGTGAGAGATTTTCTTAAAACTTTTCAACAAAAACATCTTTCTTCTAACCATATGCATTTTATAACAAACGGTTACAAACGCTTTTTATATACCAACTCGCCCGATCCAAGGCAACATGTACCTTTAAATAGCATTACATTACTTAAGCACTTTCCTTTGATTGTTGTTCTGTAGAATTGTGATTCTTCCTAAAAAAAAGTGAAGAACAAAATCACAATTGAAACAACTTATAATTGTATCATTCCTTCACAGAACATCACATTGTGTTGATCATATATGAATTATGTTTTATCATCAAAGAGTTGACAATGTTATCCCTTTTGCTTTCTTTGACACAGGTTTATTCAGCCTCCAAACCTAAATGGAAACAACTATCAAATCGAAAACTGCAGAACTGGGGTGAGTAAGTTTATTTGATCTCTAGGGAGTGCTCAAGTCAATGGGTCTGAAAGTGAGGCAAAGGAGGCAATGTAGACAAACTGATACCCATCATAGTTTGAGGTCGCATTGTGGAGTTTCTAGTACTGTAATCATGGATGTCACAATTGGTGTAAACCGGTTTTGCCAGTTTTGACTCTTTTGTTTCGGAGCAAGAAGCTTCTATCATACTTGCCTCATCTATCAGTGAGGATGTTAACTCAAAGATTGAAACATCCCATGGAAGGACAGGTTGTGAAGGTGAGATGTCATTAATGTCAATTTGTATGGTGACATCTCACTTTGCTTAGCAATTAAGATTGGTACACATCTTAAGATATGTCTAAGCTCTTGTGAAATTTGTTGAGGATCACCTATCATTGAAGGGGGAGTGGTTTACCTCCATTGTTTCCAAGAGCAGAAATCAAACCTGGGCACCTGTGGAAAGTACACATTTTAAAATCTGCAACAGCTGTTTTCAGTTAAAATCTGTTTAATAACACAATTTCATCATTTACACATAGCATAGCGGATTCCTGGTATGTTTTACAATGAACTGAAGGAGGCCAACCTCACCCTAAAGGCATGATAAAGAAGCTTCTGGAGGTAAAAATTTACTTGTTTCATTTCACATTTTGTTGTTTAAAACATTGTAGTAGCTGTGGCTGCTTTGTTGTCAAGTTTTTTAAAGGCTTTGTTGTCCAATATTTCATAGAATTTGTTTAACTTCTGTAAAAATGCTTCCAGTTTGACCAACCCTTTACTTCTCTAGTATTGTAAACTGAATTGGTGTGTTCACAAAACAAAACACTAATATTTCAACCATTAATAAAAATAAAAAAACCTCCCTAACAAACAAACAAACAAACACACAAACAAACAAAATATAAGTGCATTGAGGTAAACTTGTTAACTGATCATAAATCAGGTATCACTCTATTAAAAGTGTCTTGCATTGCATCTATACCTAGTACCTGAACAGAACAGGTAAGGAAATATGCAGTTGTGACTAGCTTGTTGTAGTAGGGAACAAAAGTTAATTATTATTATATTTTTTCCCCCAGTGGCTTGAGTATATACTCAGAAGGTTGCTGATCTCGGTGTATTCGGTGAACTATGTTCCTAACCATGTCTTAGTTAATGAATAATACCAGTCAGGACAAGATATAATGGTATGTATATCAATAATCAATAATCAATAAATTTTCTTCATTTCTGGTTATATTTTGAGCTAAAAGTCTGTAATAAATGCTTTTGTTGTAGTTCATGAATTAGTCCAGGTCTTATTACCCGAAGAGTTTTCTACCAAAAAGCATGGAATGAACCCATGGTCTGCTTTCTATCTAAGTTCTCTTTTTTCCCCTTTCAATTCCTACGGACACTGAGTATTTTAGAGCAGAAGTTAAACAATTGTTTTTAGAAATTCAGATGAAAGAATTTGATTACATTAATACAAAATATTTGTTTGATCTTTTATTGCTGCAGCCTCATGAGGATGGTCCATTGTTTCATCCAGTAGTCACAACAATCAGTCTTTGTTCTCATACATTACTTGACTTTGATCAATATCGGAGGACTCAAGAATTGCTTCATTTCATCATTTCAGGTACAAAGTCAATTCTGGCTCATACTGAAGGACAATGGGATTGCCAAGCAAAATCCAACCCTTCAACAATGTGTGATAGGCCTATGTTCTTAAATCTGTGTGTCATGACTCCTTCATTAAATTGAGCAATAACAATTGGCTTTGTGCAGAGTAACTTTAGATAAATATTCATGTTTGGTAGAAAATTTGCAAAACATAATGCACTGACAAATAATGATATAAAAAGAGTACACTTCCAGTGTTGGTGAAAAAAAACAATAATTGCAAACATTTGAGGTGTTTCAGATTATTATGACATGCTTGGCTTGTTTGGTTAGCACATCGGCTTGGCAAAAAAATGTGTTTGTACCCAGCAACAATGACTTGTATGCTAAGCACATCTGCTTGGCAAAAAAAAGTTGGCAACCAGCAACAATGGCTTGTAAGCTTAGCACAACTGCTAGGCCAGAAATTATGCTCAGCATATTTATCTGCTTGGCAAAAATTCCAGCAACAATGGCTTTTATGCTTAGCATATCTGCTTGTCAAAAATGTATTTGCAACCAGCAATAATGGCTTGTATGCTTAGCACATCTGTTTGGCACAAATGAGTTTGCAACCAGCAACAATGGCTTGTATGTTAGCACATCTGCTTGGCAACCAACAATACTGGCTTATATGCTTAACACATCTGCTTGGCAAAAATTAGTTAGCAACCAGCAAAAATCAGTATATATTAAATGGTATTTTGGTTAGAATGCTGTTTTTTGCTCCACATTTTTTGCTGTCTTGAGAACTTTTGACTGCTTAGCAGTTTTAAAAATTGTTCCACTGGTCAGTTTCTAATGATTTACTTGTGACATGCAACATCTTGACAAATTTTACTTTGTTCTCTCTCTTTAGGAAGGCAATTCCTTATCTGAGACACCAGTCCAACATGTCTTATCTTTGATCCTTCAACCTCGTAGTCTTAATGTGTACATCTTATCACTATGGTATCACCAAGACAACCAGGGATCTCGTCACAGACAAAGTAGTCAATGTTGACCGGACGGATCATAGCATTGGTGGCACACTAGACATTGTCATGCCTCATTTCACTGACAATAATATATGTCCCCAAACCATAGAGCTTGTTTGGTTACAGGTGATAAAGAGCTGAGATAACTTTGTCCATTCCTGAACTTTAGTTTGCCCATAGAGGGTGCTGTTTTCTTCTGCAAACCCATGCACATTGCATGAAGCTCAGTATACTGTATAATGTTCAACTAGTGCCAGTGTATCTTATTCTGTGTTGAAATTTATGTATCATACATAAATTCTTGTACAGTGTACAAGAATTCAAATGCTCACTGGAGTGCCGCAAAGACATCCATGGCATATTTTTTGTTTTTATTGAGAGACAGAATTGCTTGCTGTTCACAGGCTGAAGACATTCGTTTAACTTTAGTATTTAATTTTTTAAAATTTTGAGGGACCTAGCTGTTACAAACTGCTTCCAAACCAAAACAGAATAGTGAGACATTTGTCAAATTCCACCTTGTAGTCACTCTATTTTTCCCTCTTTTTTTTCGCCTTCAAATTTCAAAATTTTAAACAAATGTCAATTTCTTGTCCAGACCATTTTAAAAGACTGTTGCAAAAACTAGTGTTTTTCATGACTGTTAGTTAAAATGTAATCTCAACCAAATCCCAGGAATCATTGTACATTATCTACAGATTGTTGTGAATAATAATTAAATATCATGGTTTTTTTTAGTTAATAGCAGTGTCACATCCCGAAATTTGGGTTACCAGAAACTGGATATAACCTTCGGTAGTTTTCTTACACACACACACACAGACAATCAAATCAAAATACGTCCAGCACTTCTTAGTTGATGATTGGTATTATTTACATTTATTTACAACACTTATTATTTCCTAAATTTCTTAGTCACAGATCTGATCCGGGGTATTCACCCACATTAGCTTAATCCTCAATTCACATCAGTTTTACCCTATAATACATATATAGCTTCATGATTAATATAGCAATTTACAGAAGTTTTACGCTACTTAATACATAGCAATTCACTGGAGCACTTGGCAGGTGGGGGTAACTTGGGGTGCGGTGCTCTAGGGTATGAGGCCCGCTGGAGTGATAGCCCTCCCGGTCTGTCTCGTCCTCCACTCTCAAGACATCTCTCCCTCACGGGTAGCGTTTGACTTTCCCCAGATTTGAACCCTGGAAGTGGTCAAAAATATATATACAACACCTATAATCACCGTTGGAGTTTATGAAGCTAATAGTCCACATCTAAATACTTCCACTTCTTTACAATCAAGCACAAGCCTAGGGCTGTTTGTGGTACACAATTATAACGCGTTTTAACATTCAAACAAAGTAATTTATCCTTAACGGATTTGTTTTTAAAGGAAACTCATCTTTAAAAACACATTAAAAATTGATTGGCTCCGTTAATTCTAATTTGTTTTAAAGGAAACTCGTCTTTAAGAACAAACATTAACAATTGATTGGCTTCGTCAACTCTATGACTTTTAAGTTTATTGGGCTGAATACACTTTAAAAAAATCACTAAATTAAATTCGGACTTACAGGTCGTTTGGTCGATCCTGGTTTCTTATTCCACTCGTCAGCTACAAAATATCAGTTGCGGTGTTACAATGTTGTCGTACTATCGACTATTTCTGAACACTCAATTGCTCAAACTTCTTCAGAATGTATCTGGTAAACTGGCACAGTTCTCAATAACCGGCTCTCACTTTTTATATCTATAAAGTCATCGAGGCTGACATGGCGTCCTCTCCTCGGAAATCTCAAGTCTTAAGTGACAACTTCTAAAATATTCCCGCAATCTAAAATGTTGACCCCGCGAAAAGGTGTACCCCGTGACTTCCCATCTATTGTTTATTAAAAGGGTGCAGCCTGAAAACAAAGAACTATTACCCCTGTATATTAGCCAATCACAGAGTGGATACCATCACTTCACATAACTCAAATTCTTTCAACTTACCCTTACGAACTTTACGGGCTCCTTGGCCAACATATTACAAATTCTTGTTTCGTGTGAAACGTACATTTAACTATATGCAAATAGTAATTTCTCTAATTTAATCACTTCGTGACAAGCAGCACAACGCTTTATTTAGAAAATCTTAAATTTGCTTTTTAAAAGTTCTTGCTAAATGTGTTATAAGGACAGCATATTATAAATTGATAATAGCAGAATAAAGTATGAAAGACAACTGATCATTTTTGTATGTCAACATTTTTGCCTGAGCTACCAGTGTCTTTTTGAAATTAAGCATTTGCTTTATTTGGCTTTGAAATCGTTTTGTTTTGTTTTTTCAGTCATCAAAAATTAAAGGGGGTCAACCACCCTAAATCTGTGCCTTGCATCTCACCACTAACATGAAAAATTTATTTAATGACAAAATTAGGGATTAGGAACACACTTGTTTTCATCTCTTCGAAGCCCCAACTATCAGGGTTAAAAAGTAGGTTCTATATAAAAAGTAATTTCACATTTTGAACTTGCTCGGGTTCACACAAAAAATATATCAAAAATGAGCGTAGAAGGGAAAAAGCACATTTTTCTGGGGTGTTTTTTTTTCTGGGCGGGTAATTAGCAAAAATTCCAAATGGCTGACCTGCCAAAAATTGAAAAGAAATCTGAAGTTTAGTTGTCCGAAAAAATATTGATTAGTTTTCAACAGGCTGAGAGACTTTGAAATATTTTAAAAGTATTTTTGAATATTTAGAATTGGTTGCTATGGGAGTTTATTTAGTGTGGTGCACCCAGAGACATTGATCTCCATTGCCAGTATATTATGAGATCAATGCCGAGAGAGGTTTAGCGCCTTCTCGTGTTAGAAAATGGAGATGCAAAACACTGCGTTCAACCTTCGGAAAAATGCATATTCATTATAATAATAATAATAATAATAAGAGACATTTATATAGCGCTCTTACACGAGGTACCACAGCGCTTTACAAGAAACTATACAATAAGCAAATAAATAATGGCACTGATAATGGGAAAACAGTCAAAGCAATCAGTCATTGAACAGGAAAGTTTTCAGATGTTTCTTGAAAACTGCAAGTGACTCCGCGGAACGAATTTGATGAGGGAGACGGTTCCAAAGGCGCGGAGCATGTGCGTAAAAAGCACGATCCCCAGTAGCGGAATGTTAATAGTTATACGACTGCGAAAGACTAGCAAAGCTTTGCGCATGCGCATTTTGCTTCCTACTACACACACACATTACAGTACACGTCTGACTCAAATTCAACATGGCGTCCATGACCATCGACAACGTGAACAAGTGGGAGACCCGTCTCGAAGAAGAAGAAAGCCACTTCCTCTGATAAAAAAGCAGCAAGAAAAAACTTTGCAAATGTTGCTCCCACTCTGGATACAGCGAGTAAGTTTACGTGAATGAATTCGGGACCGTTGGAAAGATTATTTCAACTTTCTTTCAAACTGCTGACGGCACAGATCTTTCCCAGCATATGTTTCTATTGACTTGCCCAATTACCGGTCTAGTTTTAATTTCTAGTCGAGCTGGTCATTCGGGTATCCGGTCATTCTAGGCGGTTTCATTGTTATGAGTTGTTTTCCACTGTATGTTTTTTGTTTATTATACCATAATCAAATATGGTTTAAAATGTGAACATTCTATTAATCTAGGGGGTTACACTTACAGTCAAGTGAGTCGTTTGACCAGATCTGGATCACTTTTTGAATTTACACTGTTTTCTGTTGCAATCTTTTGAACAGCTTTTTAAAAAAGGTGATCAGTTTACCTAAACATGTCATAAAACTCAACAAATATCCACTGACCAAAAAGATTAATACTTTTGAAGAGGCTTTGAGAAAAGTATCGTCACCTGTTTGACCAGTTCGGGATCGGTTGATCAGTTGATTCTATTCTGAATCAGTAGCAAGCCCTCTATTGCAAACCGATACTCCTAATCCTATTCATAAAACTGTCTCTCAAGGACACAAACTTCAGAATTGTGTTGGCATGGAGGTGGACTTCCTTTCTCCAGTGAATGTCATGTAAGTGTCTTCAACACGACAACAGCAGTGCAAAAACACAGCGACAAAAACTCAAAACAACAGCAAAAGGCAAATGAAAAAGTGATGCATACCTTAAAGCAACATTGACCTGAATATCTATTTTTACAGTCGCAAAACCTTTCTTTTTCTCACAAAAATCTAAATTACTACAAAAATTTGTTGAAGTAATGTATCTGAAAAGCAATATATACAATTTCTACTGCAGCCATATGATATCACCTTTAGTGCAGCACCATTTAACGCAATGAGATGTTGAGTGATCCCGAACTGGTTAAGGGTACGATGCCCCCGAAAAGTCAATTTCGGTAATTTCATCACTTAAAAGGAACAAGACGAATGCTCAGTATTTATGTGAAATATTTTTGACACATTCTTAGCATTTTACATAAATTTTATTCAGTTTCTGCCATTTCCATCTTTTTGATGAGATGCCAAATTTAACTGCCACTTTTCACTCATTATGACCAACAGTAGTTAGGGCCTACCAAAAGATGGTTTCTTTTTTACATACCGGTCAAGTAAAATCGTGGCGATCATATTTCCAAATTTACTTTTATATTGTCAACAACTCGGAGGAAAAGATAAACGTTGTTCATAGAGTTGTCTACAGGCAATTGGAAGAGTTGAACGGGAATTTTTTTCTCGAGTAAGAATGTCTGCTTAGTTTCCAATTTCCTCCTATATACGCATGCTTGATTTTTCAAGATTTTTCATGATTTCATGATTTTCTTAAAATTTTCTTTAACCCTCCTACTCTCAGTGACTCTTGGCAACTTTTTCCAGTGAGTTGACCAACCATTCGACTGCCAAGGTTGTGTACGATGGCACAACTGTGCACAGAACTAACTGTGTACTGTGTACATGCATTCCCTCACGGTATCATTCAAGCAGCTCCTTCATTGGACACTTTTAAATCTCAACTTAAAACCCATCTGTTTTGTCAATCTGGTTATAGCGCTTAGAAACTTCCGTATTTAGCACTCTATAAATGTTGTAATTATTATTATTATTATTATATTGCAGGCTGTCATAGTTTATCAATCATTCAAAACCACAGTGAATGGTATTGAATGGTCAGACAGCAAGAGGTTAAATAAGGAGAAAGAAATAGTCCACAGTTTATCCAATCTTGTAGTTTTGTATTTCTGGTGTGCACACAGTCCATATTTGTCTCGTTCTTTAATAAGGGGGAACCCAGACCCAAAAGCCATTTTCAGGAATTTTCACATTTGGCAAATCTCATCGCTTTTTACTGCCCGACTATTAATTACTTGTTTACATCCTTCCCCCCTCCCAGGCCCTGTAAAAGAATCGGAGACTGTCTTTGATGCCTTTGGTGGCAAGAATAATGCACAGCCATCAAACTCCTCTCCAACGGACAGCCCTCCGAAGAAGAAGGGGGGCGGAGACTCGCAGCCCTCTAAGAAGGTCAGTGGGCAACAGAAGAAGAAAAAAGAGACAACTAAGAAGAATGAGAAGGGATTTGAGAGCTTGGTGGAAGCATTGAAGGCACTTGATCCTAAGGAGGTGAAGGCAGAGCTTAATGATGTCCAGAACAGGTGTCCAGATGCTCCCTCGGTAGGTTGATCTTGATTTTGGATGAGAGATAGAAGAGGGTGGGGAGATGATCTCAACGCCCCCCCCAATAAAAAAATAAAATAAATAAATAAATAAATAAATAAAATTTAGCTTTCGATCCAAACCGGACCTATATATAAAATAATAATAATAATAACAATTTTGAGGGTGAAATGTAATAATGTATTAAACTTCTTAACCCTCCTACTGTCAGTGACTCTTGGCAACATTTTCCAGTGAGTTGACCAACCATTTGAAACCATTCGACTGCCAAGGTTGTGTACGGTGGCACAACTGTGCACAGAACTAACTGTGTACTGTGTACATGCATTCCCTCATGGTATCATATTGCAGGCTGGCATAGTTTATCTATCATTCAAAACCACAGTGAATGGTATTGAATGGTCAGACAGCAAGAGGGTTAAGAATTGTACAAAATTATTATCAAAACTATTTCAAACTTACTGTTTTCCTTTTTTTGTAGTTGTGGCTTGGTGACATCGTAAGCTTCATGAACAAAAAGTTATTAACGAAGGAATCTGATCTGGTGTTTAGTGATCAAGCACCGAGTAAGTTTGATTTTTGAACTTCTCTTCTCTTGTAATATGCAATGTAATCTAATTCTTGAACTGTGATGGAGGCCTTTGTTCCCTTGGTCGTTACCTTGGTGCTCATCTAAGATGGTCCCCCATAGACTCCAAGATTTCTTAATGCTTTGCAAAACGAAAATGACCGCTACGAAACTAAATTCACAGCCTGCTTTTATTCAATCATTTTTTTAACTAAATGTTTTATAAGAAGTCGGAGAAGTGTGCTATCGGTTCCAGGCGTAAATGGCGTCTCCAAGATTGAAATTTAGTTTAAAGACAACAATGGATTGTGAGGTCATTTCAATTATGTTTTGGTTCTGTCAAGTTAAGAGAGTATTTGAAGAATTGTAATTTGTGTATCATTCATGTTTTACTCACAGCATACGACTTATTATTGTGATCTTGGCAGTGAATGATTACCCTTTTATAGCATAGTAAACTGCTACACAAAATGTATCGGTTGCTGCTCAAAAACTATACTAGACCCTAATGCATTGACGTCTTCACGACGCCATCACAACGCCATCTTAGATGTAAAACAGTGATTAAACAGTGGAAACACACATCTGTGTACGTGCGGCGCACAGAATGGGCCAATGAGCTGTCTTCTTTTTACCTCTAGACAAGGGCGCCCTACTCAAATGATGTCATGTGCATATAGACCTTTCTTTTGCAACGTCACAGTCCGAGTTTTTGCCAACCAAGGTTGGAAAACTATGGGAAGCCATAAAAACAAAGCAGAACAGATAGACACAGGTTGTAACAATGTTACACAAATATTCAAAAATACTGTTGAATTTGTTGGAAACAAAGCAACTAATAATGGGATATATTTGTTTTTAATAAAAGTTTGCAGAAGTGTTGAATTTGGTCATATTATCTGTTAACACGATTGAATGTTTTGCTAACATGCTGCCGTCCATGCTAACCAGAGCGTTTTGTTTATCAACAATGGAAAGGTCTATTGCTTCAGTCTAAATGTTCTAATAAATGTTTTGCTGGATGAAATGATTGTGTGCTTTGTACATTGATAGACTATCCACTTGGGAAGATGAGTAAACACCTTCTAGACTGTCTCAATGCTACCTTAAAGAGCTACAATAAAGACATGCTGAAGGCTTTCTTTGATTACTGCATCAGGGAACTGGCAAGTGATGCTGGCAAAGGTATAGTGTCTAAATGTTCTACACCTCATTATGCTGTAAACAACAACAGTAATAAAGACTGATTGTCATTCAGAGCTGCCAACTCTCCCCGATTCTGCAGAAAATTCCCTGAAAATAAACCACTATTTTCATGTTCTGATGAACAGACTTGAAAAATCATTCTGTGTTAAGGAAACTGATTCCCTATTATGTTGAATGTAGTTCTAAGTATTCCCTGATTGTTGTCCAAAATCTCCCTGATTGCAAGATGTAAATGCTGGCAGCTCTGGTCATTGTATAAAAAGGGACCAGACTATTTTCCCACTCAGCTTTGGTTTGATTTGAATGGCAGAGAAACAATACAACTGGGCCATGTTGAACCTTAATAGCTGTCTACTGATTGTTACATGCTATGTTAGAACTCATTTGCACTTATAGGCCGTATCCGAATTGGCGGCTACAGCTACGGCTAGGACTGTTGCTAAAGGTGTTGCTAAGATCCAGATGTAGCCATAGCCGTGGCTGCAAATTCAGACACAGCCTCGGGCCCCGTTTTGGTTACAATAACCTGAACTAAGAAATTTAAGATGACTGTATTGTGATCAAAGTCAGTTGTTACCCTCATTTCCATACGCTGTTAATTCCCAAACTGTTGTTGTGTTTGACATTAGATCCATCTTCTGTTAATGGCTACCGTGTCTTCATCCAGCTCATCGCATCCAAAAATCCAGATTTTGTCACCGATTCAATGGACCTTGTGAGTTGTTTTGGGGACCGTTTGATTGTGTTTAATCCTATATAAATGTAGACATATACAATAAAACTAACCTGTAAAAATTTCAGTTTAAAAGGTGGTCGCGTTTTAAAAAAATCCCCAGCGAATATGTCCACACATAAAGAATAATCCCAAATAGGAATACAGAATCTGAGAAATGTTTCTGACAGAAACGTTTCTCAGATTCAAATTTTGGGGGAGAAAAACTGACATTTTTTCATTTCCACATTATTTTGAATTGAAATATTTCTCAAAATGCTTTATACTATCGAAGGTTGCATTTTGATTGCCATTAATTTTTGATTACCAATCGTGTACCTTTCCTTTAAGAGACATTAATTTTGTTAATGTACTTCTAAACCAAGTGCTCCAATACACTTTTTGAAACATTTTGTTTTTATATTTTTATTTGTCCATAGTACCTCACCATGGTGAAACGGAAACAGAACGACAAAGCTCACTGCTTGTCCGTGCTTTGGTCGTGTGCTCAGGCAGGGTACAGTAATCCTGTCATAGGTCTTAAAGGTATGTGGCCAAAGTTATTGCAATGTTGAAAGGCAGGATATACTTTGGGTATTAAAGACCAGCATCCTCACTTGGTGTATCCCAACATATGCGTAAAATAACAAACCTGTGGAAAATTGGGCTCAATTGGTAATCAAAGTTGCAAGAAAGTTACGAAAGAAAAAACATGTTGCATAGAATTGTGTGCTTTCAAATGCATGAGAAAGGCTTCATGCATGAAGCTTTTCTCAGATGTAGATATTTTAGTGAGAAGTTACCTCCTGAAGACGATCAGAGCATACTGATCGAAACGTTGAGTCGTTAACAACCGGTTCTTTTCAGAACCAACAGTTACTCAAAAGAGATTTTAACATGGTGTTACCGCAAACCTCTTAGTTATACTCCCACCATGCAAAGTTCAAATCCTACTGAGAAGTTACCTCTTTCTCAAAAACTACACAACATCAGAGAGAGTCGTTTCTCACACTGTTTTATACTATCAGCAGTTCTCAGGTGCTCCTTACCAAGTAAGTTTTTTATGGTAATTTATTTTTTGAGTATTTACCAAAAGTATCCACTGCCTTTAAGGGATTTTACTGGAGAAGTGATCCTATTTCATGGCACTACTTGAGGGTTAGTGTAGAGGTTCTTGTATTGTATGACCTTATTATTGTATTGTTCTTACAGTATGGTGTGGATTGATGTTGCCTCTACTGGGAGTCAAACCTGCATCTGCCTACGCCATGGCTAACCTGGACAGAATCCTCAAGTAAGAACCAATATAGCGTAACAAACTAATTTGTTGAGCACAAATAATAAAGAATTTACATTACAGTGTTCTCCTCAGGATTTTTTCAAAACTGTGCGGCGATCTAGACACAAATTTCGGAACGTTGGACCAAAACACGCTGAATTGAAGTGAGGTCCTCAGAATGTTTTGTACTTGTTGTTTATCTTAGGTTTTAAAAGCCCTACTACTGTGCAGTTGGGAGCATTCTAAATGTTTTGCTTTTGGGTTGTTGGTTTTTTTTTGCGTAGTGGCAACAATTCACACGAACCAGCCCGCAATTTGCGCAGCATGATGGAAAACCCTGTATTAGTATTCACATGTCATCTTGGTTGTCTCTTTTTGCTCAAGAATTTTCTTCCTTTTTTTTCTAGCAACCTTTTGGACATGGCCCTAGTGAAAGATCCTTCCCCTATCCATTGCCTGATCCAATAGAGTCAGCAAAGCATGACCAATCTTCTTCATTTTGATAGCGCCTGTCTCCTTAAACTTGCATTTAGATTGAGGTGAAATAAACACAAAACCTTTATTCTAATCATGTGTGGACCCCCAACTTTACAGTCTTATTTTTTCTACAACTTTTGAAAGCCACCAGCCTGCAGAGGATGTTGGCCTGGTTTGACTCCCATGCAAATGTGCAACATAATTCAGTATGATTGGTGTTGTTTTCTTGGATTCAAACTGCCTCCAATCACCGGGCTCGGTCGGTGGTCTAGTGGTAAGACATCCCCCTCTAGCATGGCAACGGTCCTGGGTTCGAATCCCACCCGAGTGATACGCCTGCGGATTTTTGTTACACAGATCTCTCCAGAAAGTTCTGAGTAAACAGTGCTTAATACACATCGGTGTAAGGGCAAAAAGCAAACCATATTCATGTTTGTTTCCTCTACTTATTCAGGCAGAAAATGGATAAAGAAAAGGCTCATGCAGTTCTGGGACCCAATCAATTCTTTCCCATCCTGGACTTTGTCTTCACTCCTGGAATCTCATTGTCAGCTCAGTAAGTCCTCTTTTTGTAGATCTCCCAAAATTGTCTGTCAAAATGTAAACTTTTGGGGGGTTTGAACAAATTTGTCTTTGTTCAACCTTAAATGATTTAGAATTTACCCAGTCAGTTTCCTGTGTGGTTTATTACTTGATATTTTAAATGAAAAAAAGGTTGCATCCCCTAAGGTGATCCCCTGGCTGCTGCTTCCCAGGTTGTATCGTAAACTTGGTTGTGATCCCTGGCTACACTGCAATTAACTAACGGCTGTCTAGCTTCTGACTGGAAACCCTCAACAAAGATATTGACAAACTAGGAAGACTGCCAACATAGGGCTAGATAGCTCAGTGGGTAGAGCGCCAGCATGTTAATCTGGAGGTCTTTGATTCAAATCCCGCTCTAGTAAATTTTTTCTTTGTTCAATTTCCAAATATTTAAAATTGACTCGGCCAGTTTCCCTTGTGGTTTATTACTTGACAAAATATAAACTTGCAATCAAAATTAGGGGAATAAAGCCGCAATGTGTTCACACCTCTAGTTTTCCTTTTGTATTTATCTTAATAGTAAAGATTCTGCAAATTGTCAAAAAACAAAACATTTGGAGTGACAGTAGTCCTTAGAGTTAAACCTTTGTTGATTCCATGTACTTTGCAATTTTGTTTGTAATATCAGGCTGCAAGTGCTTGGTCACTTTAGTTTTCTTAAAGGGATAGTTCTATTTTTCCTACTTGCCCACTTTCTGTTTTTTCCTACAGACTACAAAAACAACTCATGAGGCACTACTCTAAGTTAAAGGTAACACTAATGACATTTGTATATCTAATTCCTAGCTCTAGCCTACAGCTGTAAAGTTTCTGTTGGGGCCTAATAAAAAATACTTTTGTTTCCTGTAACATGTTGGGGAAAAAGAGGGTCAGAAAATGTGTTTACATGTGGCATACCACCATAATCGGAGTCCAACAGTTTGGGTGTTGAGTTACTGAATGGTGTTGGACTGAGTACTACACTAGTAAACTGATTATGCTTTACATGGGATCAGGCATACCACCATAAACAGAGTCCAACAGTTTGGGTGTTGAGTTACTGTATGGTTTTAGACTGAGGACTGCTCTAGTAAACTGATTATACTTTACATGGGATCAGGCAAACCGCCATAAACAGAGTCCAACAGTTTTGATAACCATGTGGTGTTAGATTTTGAGTGAGGAAGGATCTTAGTAAATCACTCTAAGGAGATTGGGAAAATCAAAGAAGGTTGGGGTAATTTGTTAGTATTACCTAAGGAACTGGTTGGCAATAATTATGATTGTTTGTAGACTGTGCAAGTCTTGTGTGTATTTGAACTTTAGGACCCGTTAAAGTACATTAGTTTGTTTCCTTCACGTACTAAAGCAATGTATTTGGGACCAAAGTGGTCCCAGAAATGTTTGAAGACTTGCACTGTTTATTGCAGTTTTTCCTTAACACATTTCAATTTTTACTTGCTTTTATTGTTATTTTGAAAGCTTTTCAAGCAATGATAGTTTCATTCTATGTTTATTTTTTAGAGCATGGCCTTCGGATCTCACCCGGAGACAAGCCTACGCCACTTCTTTCCATCGCTATTAGCGAGAGCGACCTCAAACTGCCCGGAACCAATGAGAACAGAGGTAGGGCACCAGTGAAGAAGTCCAGATTCAGATTTCTGATCTGATTTTTTTTTTTTAATTGTGATACGAGACACAATCCTGTAAGGTAATTTTAAGATAGGTCAGTTGGTGGAGCGCCGCACATTAATCCAGAGGTCACAGGTTCAAGTCCTGATCGTGTCTATTTTTCTTTGTTCAACCCAAAATTATTTAAAATTAACCCAGTCATTTTCCCTTGTGGTTTATTACTTGGTCATTGTAAGCATGAAACATATCATGGTGATTACTGTGACTAGTAGCTGTTGTCGGTGGAGCTCAATGAATTGGTCTAGTGTAATTTAGCCCTGATACAATGTCTACATCATTTCTCTTTTGTTGTCTTTGTTTTCAGCTGATGACCACCTTAGTGATGTGTTTGAGTTCATCATGTGTTATTGTTGTCTTTGTTTTCAGCTGATGACCACCTTAGTGATGTGTTTGAGTTCATCATGTGTTATTGTTGTCTTTGTTTTCAGCTGATGACCACTTTAGTGATGTGTTTGAGTTCATCGTGTGTTATTGTTGTCTTTGTTTTCAGCTGATGACCACCTTAGTGATGTGTTTGAGTTCATCATGTGTTATTGTTGTCTTTGTTTTCAGCTGATGACCACTTTAGTGATGTGTTTGAGTTCATCGTGTGTTATTGTTGTCTTTGTTTTCAGCTGATGACCACCTTAGTGATGTGTTTGAGTTCATCATGTGTTATTGTTTTCTTTGTTTTCAGCTGATGACCACCTTAGTGATGTGTTTGAGCACTGATCATCACTGCTTTAGTAAATGGCGTCAAATGTACGATGGTCACCTGTCACAGTCTAGTGTGCTGATGAATCACATGCTGTCATCGTGGGACAAAGTACAGAAAAAGGTACAATATTTAGGCTCTTCATCTTTGTATAGATGGATTGCAATACGCGTCATTGACCGCCATCTTTGATTTAAAACAATGGAAAAGGACACGCGTGTACGCGCTACGCACGACTCTCAGCCAATGATAGCTCTACACGCGTGCACAATTCATCAAAGATGGCGGCCGATGACGTCTATTGCAATCCATCTATAATAATAATAATAATGGACATTTGTAGTGCGCCATGTCTGTCAGAAACACACTCTTGGCGCATAGCAAAGAACTGCTAATGACGGTGCTTTAAAGCTCAGACTGAACAAGTGAGTTTTCCAGTTAGTTTTTGAAGCTGGAGAGAGTGTCTACTAGTCTGAGGTTCAGTGGAAGAGCATTCCACAGAGATGGTCCAGCATGTGAAAAGGAACGGTCTCCCCCAGGTGTGATTAGAACGAGGGATTTTGAGGAGCATGGTGTTCGTAGAGCGAAACCGTCTTTGTATACACACTCCAGCTGTGGCTTACTCTCCAGCGGTCATTTAATAATACAAGTATTCAGTTCTTCTATAGCGCTTTATCACACCCATGGGCATCTCAAAACACTCAATATATTTTCTACAAGGTGTGCAGAGCTATGTTAAAAAATTGTATACTCATTTATTTACTTAGCACCATGTAATGGTTTACAGTTTGCTGTGGTGCAATCTGCAGCCAACCATACCAGAATACACCGTCGGCAAACCCTTTCTCTTATCATTAAGTGTACTGGGTTTGTCTACGTGCAGTTTACACAGCACATAGGACCTATGGCTTTATGTCCCACCCAAAGGGAGAAGCATTAATGGTGAAAGTGTCTTGCTTAAAGACACGCTTAAGGACACAAGTGTCAAGACCAGGACTCTGACCCACATTCTGCTGATCAGAAACACCAGAGCTTGAGTCCAGTGTTTTTGTAAATTAATGTTTCATTGTTATCTTTTGATACATGTGAAGTGGCCCCTTGGCCATAATTTTAGGGTGTTTTTTTTTTTTTTTTTTTTTTTTTTTCAAATCTAACCTAAAATTTACTCTTGAATATCTTGATTAACATTTCAATTTGAAGACACACGTTCTCTTTTTTTTCTCTCGCTCTTTGCCAATAATGAACTATCTGTTATTTCTTCTTTGTGTAGTTACCAAGGCAACTGTTGAAAGAGACCATCCGTGCATTCCATCTGACCAACGAAGACATGGCGAGCACAAGGAATGGCAGAACAGAGCATGAGCAGTGTAAACTAGCATGCAAGGTATAGTTTATATCAACTTCAACCGAACATCGTTTTTTTTTTAAATTGTCTCATTTCAAATAGTCTCATTTCAAGGTATTATATTTTGAAACGATCTTAAGACCGGCATAAAGAAAACTTAAAACGTTCTTCTTAAACATGTATTTATGAAGCCAATAAGTGATAACTGTTGAATGAGGTTGGTAATCATATTAATTTTACTTAATGTAATGTAACAATTGATTTATCTAGCTGGTCTCATCTGTCAGTCTTGAGTCTTTGCTAAAATGGCAGCACGCACGAATTGCCTCAATGCAGATATGCACATGTAAATACCCCCACAGCATTTTCATTCCTTTATGTTGTAAGACTACCTGCTGCCGTCACTGTCTTCTTCCACATGGTCCAAAGCAACAACGATTACCAATTCTCTTCATAATAAAAAAGGTTGAACAACCGTCCTTGTCTTGCAATCGTGTATTAATGATTTCTGTGATTTAATGTTACTGTTGTCAGGAGTTGCTGGAACGAATGAGTGGCTTTGAGTTCCCATGGAGGGGTGTGCTCACAACAGTAGCCCTCGCTATCATCACCCTTATTGCCTTCGATATTTATAGTCACAAAGGTTTCCATGGTAAGTTATCCTTTTTATATCTTTCTCATAAGTTGGGAAGGTAGTGCATTCTGCTCTACCAGCCAGGCTCCTAGTGGATGATACCCATGCCTACATCCTTACGGACTGTGAAGGGGGTAACCCTGTTTCAGCCCCAGGAGTATGTGGCAACGTGCCTCTGGTGTCAGTTGATTTGGGTCAACAGCCCAAATCAGTTAAGTGTAGCCCTCACCTTGAAGTGGCCGTTCGGCCTTGTGAGTTGGGCGATATCTCCTAAAATTTTTTTAAAATAACAGGTCCTTTGCACATGCTGGACCATTCCTTTAGACTCAGTTACCCTCACATATTCTGGATAGTGGCACCATGGACACATTTAAAGACAGATTGAAATTTCATTTGTTTCAAACAGCATTTAAGTAGACTTTTCTTTCTTCCCTTCATCTTTCTGTCCTCTCTTCCTTCTTGTCTGTTTCACCTTTCTCTATTAATACTATATTTCTTTTTCATGCGCTTTGAACACCTTATTAGGTGGATATTGCGCAATATAAATATTCATTATTATTATAATTATTATTTATAACGGCTTCGCTCTACATCTTGCTCCGCAACATCCCTGACTCTAAACAAACTTGGGGAGACTTTTTCTTTTTCACACGCTGAACCGTCTGTCTAGCAGAGATACCAACATACACGATTTGGGCGTAGCAAATACGATTTTGGGCCATGACTACGCCGCTACGATAATACTTCCGTTAAATACGATAAACAGAGCCGCTCAGTGTATATGTATTTACAAACAATGTATCATGATAAAAACTAAACCTAAAAATATAAAATTAAAAAACTATAACAAATGTTGACTGCCGCCGCGTGGTTAAAAGTGATGAGCGGCGAATTCACACACGTTTTTGTGTTTATTTAGGAGGTACCAATCCCATAAACTATCGCACTCGGGATTTGCCAACCTGACACACGCGTAGCACAGAGCATGACACAGAGCCACAAGCTCCCTGTACAGCATACATTCTACAGTCGCTTTTGTAGAGACTGGTTCCGCAGTTTTTCTAATGCTTCACGTCTTTGGATTGCGGCGGCAAACAGACACTGTGATAACTTTTATCTGCAATGTAATTCGCAAGTTGTTATTAGGGCGCGACGGTCACGGTGTGGAGTTTGTTTGAAACATCGCGATCGCTGCATATCAACTAAAATAAAAGTGACAGAAAGAAAATACTTGATCGATCACAATCAAGGCCAAGACCTGATGCAAACTGTTGATAAAAAAGTTGTTAAGAATGCAGTGGTGGAAATAGAATTGGTTGGAAAGGCCAGTTGACGAAACTGCTCTTGCTGAAGTCGTTTGAAGACTTGATGGCCTGCTGTGGTCAGGTGGTGTGAAGCATTTGTCAGTTTGTTTTACTATTTTCTGTGCAAACGTGAGCATTACTATTTTAATAAACAATGGGACAGAAACCACAGCATTTTGTTGAATTGAGGTGGAAAAGGTTCTCTTCATGCACAAGCTAGTGCAAATTGCGTCCGATACATTTAAAAAAAAAAAATTTTTTTTACTTTTTTTTTTTTTTTGAATAAAATTCACAATTGTTTGACCTCTTAGGCAAGGCCGCTTTGCAATAAGCGATTTTCGCTGAAAGTATTAGTTTATACCATAAATGTCATAATATTCCTCTTTTTACGGCTCGATGAGTTGTATGCCTAACTTGAAACTTCAGTGCTCGGCGGTGCTACTCTTTTTGGGAATTCAATGTTGGCATCTCTGGTCTAGAATTGTCTTCTAGTGAACCTCTCACAAGCAGACAACCTCTCTAGCTTCAAAACTAACTTGAAACTCGCTTGCTTCAGTCTAGGCGTTAAAGGGGCACTGCCATCGTGATCACGGCGAGTCTGTGGCCAGACATCAAATTCTGAATTCTGATGACGTCGCCCTTTAAAGCTTTGTATTTGTAATGTAGCGGTCAACGCATGTGCCCGTGAAGTATCTGGGTGAGAGTTCATGTGTCCATGTCCAGCCACAAGCAGACTATGATCTTGACGACAGTGTCCCGTTTAGTACCTTAGTTAGCAGAGTTTCTTATTTTTGTGCCAGGACTGTCAGTTCTTGACAGACATAACACATATACCAGGTTACGAATTTGGGGAAAAAATCCACAAGACCACAGGACTTGTATCTCAAAATGTTTACTGAACCAGAAATAATTTTACAAGACCAGATTCAAACTGAGAAAAGACTTCCTTGCACAGTTTAACATGCATTGAACTGTTTTTTATTTGGAAAAGCACTAAGCAATGTAAGAGAATATTTACCTCATTTGTCTTTAAGGATTCTAAGTATATTTAAATCATTATAACTCAATAGAATTGAAAGGTATATTTTTACCAGACTCAAAGTCAACATTTGAACATAATTTGTTTCTGTTCAAGATATTTCTAGAGTGAGGTACATGTATTGTTATTGAATTGAAAAACACAATCTCGCCTGGCTTGTTCGGTCATGAGTTTACTGGCCCAATGCTAAAATCCCTGGCCTCGGGCCTGCGGTTCAGTGTAACATTTTAGCCCTGAATACAAATGTCCGTTATTATTACTATTAAGCTGTATTTTGTTACCCAAGTTTCCATGAACAATTTGATGGATTGAATTGTCAGCCCTGAGCAGCTCCAGAGTTTTCAGTCTGCACAATTCACCAGCTCCAACCACGATTAGCTGCATATTGTGTCCTACAGCACCTTGTAAACCATTACATGGTGCTATGTAAAGGAATAGGTCTAATACTTCAATACGTAGCTCCACAATACCTTGCAGGAAAATACTGAACGTTGAAGCGCCTTGAGCGTCACTGAGTGACAGATATGAGCGCTATATAAGAAGCCACTATTATTATTATTATTATTATTATTATTATTAATTACATTTAATTATGCTGGTAAATCCTAATGAGGTTTACACTTAGGGGGAGAGTTATTCAGTAAATGTCTTTGTTTACTCCATATCTGTACAGGTTCCGTGACTCAGAACTTTTTTGAACGATCGGGAATTGCAGCAGTTTGCAAGCAAGCCTCAACAAAAATTAGCTTTTACCTTGGCCTTGCCTTTGAGTAAGTATTTATTAACCCTCCAACTCTTGTTAAAGACACTGGACACCTTTGGTAATTGTCAAAGACCAGTCTTCTCACTTGGTGTATCTCAACATATGCACAAAATAACAAACCTGGCAAAATTTGATCTCAGTTGGTCGTCGAAGTTACGAGATAATAATGGAAGAAAAAACACCCTTGTCACACGAAGTTGTGTGCTTTCAGATGCTTGATTTCGAGACCTCACGCGTGAGGTCTCAAAATCAATTCAAATATTTTACTTCTTTCTCAAAGACTACGTTACTTCAGAGGGAGCCGTTTCTCACAATGTTTTATACTATCAACAGCTCTCCATTGCTTGTTACCAAGTATGTTTTTATGCTAACAATTATTTTGAGTAATTACCAATAGTGTCCAGTGCCTTTAAGTGCTATTTGATATTCTGTCTTTCCCTTGTGGAACAGACCCAATATTTATCTCTTAAATCTTAATTTTTTATTTTTTTATATATTTGTAGGATGTATTTTAGATATTTAAAAATTTAAGCTACAATCTTGCTGCAAAAGATTTTTAATTCTGTATGAACAAACTCTGTTTGCTTTTGAAATTGTCCACTCCCTGTGCTCTAAATTGTTTTATTTCTTTTTATTGAATTCAGCTGGGCATCTGTAAATGTACCGATCTACTACGTAAAGGCTGCAGAGTTCTGTGGGCCCTACCTCATTCTACTGAAGGAGAAACTTTACACTTTGTTTATCTACCTTGGAGAAGTGACCGCGCCCATTTGGGTGTGGCTGGGACAGAATATCCCTGTGGCCTTGAATGGGTAAGAAAGAATTAGTTTTCCAACTCTGAACAATATGTACTTATGTTATTGGTTGTTTAGTTATTTAACATATGTGCACAGCCACAATCTGGGTACACATTTTTTTTGTGTCCATGTTATGAACAACAGTTAGAAAACCAGTGATGTAACAGTTATCTTAATGTTGTTTGTAAATTGATTAACCAGCGCTGTGTGAATGAAGAGTAGAAAGTACTGAGTTTGTCGAATACAAGATCTGAAAGAGTTACTCAATATTTATGTGTTGTTCATTTGGTGTCTTTGTAACAAAAAAATTTCCCATGAATTGTGGCTGTGCACATATATGCTCATACTGAGGGGATAAAGGTGGGGTCTAATTTGATTTGACATTTGATCGCAAGTAACCACAGCGTACATGCATTTGTTTAGAACTGAAAAATATGCTGAGCATAGAATGATTTCCAGCCAAAATGATTACAACCTCCAAATGTAACAATGGAACAGGAAAAATAGTCAGACCTCTAGTGTAATCAGTATTCATTGTTGCTGTTGCACTCTGGGAACAAGACATCATAATTGGTCAAGGCTCTTCTTGGAATCTAATTTTTGACAAGGATTTGAAAAGCTGTTTTGACTTTATATTTAAATTCTACATTTAAAGGAACATTACAGAGTTGGTTTTTGCAAACAAAACAGTTGCTGGCAGTGTAAGCACTTTATGTAATCCACCATATACATAAACTGACAAACCTGTAGAAGTTTGAGATCGATCAGCCATCTGGGTCACAAAAAATAGTGAAAAACCGATTACACATTTGCATGAAATCATATAGATTCAACAACTCCAATCGGAAAATTAGTTTATGAATTTCTCATCAAATATGGCATTTCAGACAGAAATATTTCAAGGGATGTTTTCTACTATCATCATCATTAGACTGTGTAAGTTTTATGTAAATCTGTGATCAAAAAGTATATTTTACAAGTTCTTTTCTACCAATTCTGTAATGTTCCCTTAAACAAACCCCCTTCATGGTCATCACATTTATTGGCCGATTTATAAACAAACAATTCCCTTGTGTTTACAGATCAAAGCCCAAATTCCCATCATACTTGATGTTATCTGGGGTTACCTGGTAGCAGCGTGGGACTTCATCTCACCACGACCTCATTGCCTTCTGGACGACCGTCTCTCCGTACCTGGAGAAGTTATGGGATGGGATCCTGTACTATTCCGTCTTAGTCTGGACGGCGGCCCTACCCTACCTTAGAGCAGTGTACAAATGGTTACAGCAGCTGGTCAAGTAAGTGACCTACCTTCTCTTCTTGTGTTCAAGATGCATTGAATGTTTACCTTCGACCTGGGCCCAATTTCATAGAGCTGCTTAAGCACAAAGAGTAGTTAAAGGCACTGTACAGGATTGGTAGAGCTGACAAAATAGTCACAGACAGTGTTCATGTTTTGTGTGATTCAACATATGCATGAACAAACAAACCTGTGAAAGTTTGAGCTCAATTGGTCATCGAGGTCACGAGAAAATAATAAAAAGAGATCTTATGTGTTTTCTGTTTTTTCAAACATCAAGTTTTTATCACGCATGATAAAAACTATTGTTTTACTCATTTCTCAGAAACGATAGCATTTTAGGAAGAAATATTTTGAGGAACCCTTTTTACCATCAGTTACTTTAAGTCATGTAAGTAATTTGTGAATCTGTGAACATTTGAGTTTTTCGATCTTACCAATAGTGTACAGGGCCTTTAAGCACAACAAAATTATGCTTACCAAAATAAGGTTACCAGCCAAACTACCACACCACATGTACTCTGGGTTTCTAGGCATTCTTTGCCTACACGGCTAGCGCAGAAATTTGGCGCTTGCACAGTAAGCGGAGAATGGTGATCGCAAGTGCAGAATTGGGCGGTAAGCAGAGCCATGAAATTGGACCCAGGTCAACCTCTGTGCTTTGTAATATCAAGCCCAAATGTTCATTGTTCCAACAGACAATTCCAGACTGTTGTAAAACACTTATGATGGTAACGTTTTTACAATTTTTGTAGGGTTTGGGGGAATTACATGAGGTACATGAGGTTTAAATTTGTATTTGTCTTTCTTTTCCTTTTTTTTCTTGACAGTACATCATAGCAAGTGATGAGGAGCAGACATTCCATAAGTTGAGGTCACAATCAAATCAGGTTATTGTTCACAGTACCCTGTACAAGGTATAACTGGTTTCTTGTGAAACTGCAGGAACAGGTTTTAAGGTATAACCAAATTTGGGCACAGAAGAAAATTTAGCGTACAGTTATTGCTGTACTTCCATGGGAAGTTTCCGGATGTAAGGAATGCTACAATTTTGATTCCTTTTTCTCCTGGTGTTTGTTTTTGTTTGTTTTGGGGTTTTTTTTGTGGGAGGATGGGGGTGGTCCAAGTACCTCCTAGACTCATACTTGCCCCTTCTGATTATCATCTTAAACATGTCAATGCAAATTATTTACTCCATATCAATTTGTAATTCTTGTTTCTTGTTTCTGTTTTGCTGTTGGGTTTTGTGCATATTTAGATGATTCATTTTCAAATATTGTGCCGCTGTTAAAAAAAAAAGTCTGTTCAAATAATTTGAGCATTGGTTTTTGTTTTGTTCTAAAGCTATCTGTATCAATGTTTCGTAAGCAGATTCCTATAGCTGTTCAGCAGCAAATATTGCTTGACAAATTATTTGCTAAGCAAGAATTAGCAGAGAATCAATCAAGAGCAATGTACCTACCTCTTAAAACACGGTGCTTTGGCTGGTAACTCACTTCTGTGAAGTATGATTTTGTTTTGATGCTTAGTAAAAGTTTTGTGCTTAAAGGCAGTGGATACTTTTGGTAACTACTCAAGAAATACATTACATAGAAACTTACTTGGTAAGGAGCACCTGAGAGCTGCTGATAGTATAACACATTGTGAGAAACGACTCCCTTTGAAGTAATGTAGCTTTTGAGACTAAGGTGATTTCTCACTAAAAATTTTGAATCTGAGAAAGGCTATCAGGACCAGTCATGTCACTAGTAAACCAGATTTTTCTAATGTCAGTATTTCTGATTCAGTATGGTGCTTTATACTGAACCAACCAGCCGGTCTATTTAGACAGAAGTTTGACTGGTCTTCATGTGTTTTAAACTATTTTGTGACGTCACTCCATTGATAGAAGTGTGGATTATTTTTACGAATCTACACCCAACTGTAGATTCGTTAGGAATCTACACTCAACTGTTGATTTGTTACAAACTAAAGTGAATTGTTCGACTGGGAATATGATGTACATCTGAAAACACAGCTGGAAATCATGTTATCTTTCAATTTACATAATCAGTGGCTTTGGGGAAATAGTTTAAATCACAGAATAGACTCTAAAGTGTAGATTCGTGATTTTAATGTACTCGCCTTTCAGCTGGTACATTCTATCCACAAATCTACACTATTTCGTCCATTCTCCTTAACGTAACTAGCATTTTGACCAGTCAAACACACTGTTATTTTAGGATTTACCACATATTTCTCCTGCTTTGTGAAATTGCCATCACATCATTTTTCTGTGCTGTTTTTAAGCTTTTTGTTTTGCTTTAATATTTTGTTACTGCCAAGTAATGCATAAAAAGCACATATATATCAGCATTTTGGTTATGGTTATTATCACAAATATGTTCAAGTTGTGTATTACTTCCAACCCTGTAGTTTCCATGAAACACAAGGGAAGAGCTCTGCATTATTTTTGTGTCTCAGTACGTTAATTCAACTCATCTTTTTACAAGAAATTGACTGAATACTGCCCTGTGAAACAGATAATCAAAACAAGGAAACAATGACAACATGGTTTGTCATGTCTTTGTGTAAAGTAAAATGCTATTGGTCGATCCAATTAAAATAAATATTGGATTAAAACTCGGGGGTTAATAGATTTGCACCCAATGCCAACTTTATCTGAAAATGTGATTGTCAAGAATAAAAATGTTAACTTTAGTTTTTTGATGATCACCAATTCTATATTAATTGTGGAAATACTGGTTTGGATTTCAGGCATATCATCTTTATTTTGTCAGCTTTCAGTGAACCGTTTTTGCGACCATTCATTTCTGTATAATCAACGGTATCTTCAAAGAGATAATAGATTTGGTGAAAATGACCTTTGAGCGAAATCGTTCTGCTTTGTAAGAAAGTGTGCTTCACGCTTGAGTGGTCAAACAATGCGGTCATGGGCGGTTGTCCAAACAATTTGGTAAGGAAAGGCTTTATAAAAAATGATACGAAAAGGAAATTATGTTTTGTTTTACAAATGTAAATAGTATGTCAACATGGGAAAGATTGGATAATGTCATGTCTGGACATGATATTCACTATGACCTGTCTGTGAAGGGAAGTTGGTCAAATCTTGAGGCTGTTTGGGGCTGCTTTGGGCATTTTAGTACAAGCAGCTTGTGGCCACTATGGCCTCTTAAAGGAACATTACAGAATTGGTTTTTGCTAACAAAACTGTTGCTGGCAGTGAAAGCACGTTATGTAATCCACCATATACATAAACTGACAAACCTGTAGAAGTTTGAGATCGATCAGCCATCTGGGTTATGAGAAAATAGTGAAAAACGGATTACACATTTGCATGAAATCATATAGATTCAAAAAATAAATAAAATGCTCACTGAGCGATAAACTCCAATCGGAAAATTAGTTTATTCATTTCTCATCAAATATGGCATTTCAGACAGAAATATTTCAAGGGATGTTTTCTACTATCATCATCATTAGACCGTGTAAGTTTATGTAAATCTGCGATCAAAAAGTATATTTTACTTATAAGTTTTTTTCTTACCAATTCTGTAATGTTCCTTTAAGATTTAATTTGGGATCATGAGGCATATAGGTAAAGAGGAGTTCAACAAAGTGTGCTCATAGAATGATTTAAACATCAGGTTAAAACTTCAGTTATTAAAGAAAAATGGGTAATGGCTGAGATGTCAAGCTGACTGGACGCAAGTTGCCAGTCAGTTCTTAAGAATGTTGGTTTGAAACTCTCTTGTGTCATTAAAGGTACACGTTGCCTTGGATCGCTCGAGTTGGTCTATAAAAAGCGTTTGTAACCGTTTGTTATAAAATGCATGGTTAGAAAGATGTTTTAAATTAGAATACAATGATCCACACACGTATGCCTCGAAATTGCGTGGTTTTCCTTGAACTTTGCGTACTAACACGGTCGGCCATCTTGTGGAGTCAAAAGTTTGACTTCATAAAATGGCCGACTGTGTTAGTTCACATTGTAAAAGGAAAGCCACGCAATTTCGAGGTATATTTGTGTGGATCATTGTATTCTACTTTTAAAACATCTTTCTAACCATATGCATTTTATAACAAACGGTTTACAAACGCTTTTTATAGACCAAATCGGCAGATTCAAGGCAACGTGTACCTTTAAGCAAGACACTTGACTGTGATTGCTTCTCAACGTCAAGAAGTAAAATGGGTACGTGCATGGGAATCAATTTGGTTGACGGGGATGCATACTCCTAAGGAGTTTTGGTTTGGATGAATGGAATGATGTATTTAATGTCACTTGGGGAAACACAAGGCACATGATGTGCCCACAATTAGTGCTGTTAGTGATGGTTGATGACGAGCAGAGTACACTCTTTGAAAAAATGTCTCTTTTCAGAGCCAACACTCCTCAAAAGGTGGTTTATACATCGTTGTACCCAAATGTTTACTAGTAATAGTTACTTCCAACTATTACTGGTTAAACCTTGGAAAATATATCTAAAAACAAGAGGTTGTATCGAAAACAGTAGCTATATATTTAATGACCTAAGAACAATTTTGAATGAAATGTCACCAACGAATGATTTGTTTTTGGGTTATGCGTGATGCAATATTTGTCTTTTGTTCCCTTCTTTTTCCCTTTTTTGGTGTGGGAATCATTTTCTTTTTGTTTGATATTTACAAAATGTTGTCAAAGTTCTCTCTCTCAAAAAAGTTAAATCCCAGTTTGTACTCTTCCCTCAAACCTGCGATATGGATAGGTAATCGTTGTTGTGGCTATGTAGTACTGAATCCATCAAACTCGGGCAACACCTGGACATGATTTTGTCAGATGAGATTGGTTTATGTGATGCTTTACTAAGCGTGAGTACTCAATCCATCAAACTTGGTAAACGAAAACCAAACCAAATTGTTTTGGATTCTATAAAGGAGGTATTCTGATTGGATAATTTTACCTGAGCCCAATTTCATAAAGCTGTTTAGCAGAAAATAGTGCTTAACTCATTTCTTTGCTAAGCAAAAAATGAGTGGGGGACCAGTCGCAACAATGTAAACTTTAGGGAATGTTGCCTGGTAGCCAGTTTCTGGTAAGCAATATTTTTCTGTGCTTAGCAATTTTTTTGTGCTTACAGGCTTTTTTAAATTGGGCCCTGGCCACTTGTCAAGCATGCTTAGTTTGACTGCATAAACCGTATTTATCAAAATCTAGAAAAAATGTGACTTGGAATTTGATTGATTTTAGTTGGTTAAGATTGAGAGTACTCAGTGTTTTTTTTTGCCTGAATAGTCAACAAGTTCGGTCAGATTTTTTTGTTGTTGTTATTTTGTTAATCATCTTTTGAATCCAAATTATGTTATCTTTCTCTTCTTGAATATAAAACGATTAATTAAATGTAACTCCTTGTCTATTTAGTTTATTAAAATGCACTCCATACACATTGTTCTCCAACTTCTTCAACGAAAACAAAATCCGAAGTGACTTGGGTCTGAACTGAACCCAGAGCCTTCTGTTGTAACAGTCGGACTTCATAACTAGCCATTCATCTCAGGGCAAGTTCAAACCCGTTCTCGACAGGAAGGTGGTGGGTTCAACTCCCACTGAAGTCACTTTTATATTTAGTTTGTCACACGTGTATAAGATACTTTAAAGAAAGTTCAAACTTGAGAATGAGATTTTGAATCAAAATGTTTATAATGCTTAAAGTTGCATTCAATGCAGATTTCCGTCTGAGTATTTTGCATACAATGCTGGTAGAGGGTATACAAGACTACAAAGAGCAATATGTTATCATATTTTCATAAAAATAATATAAAAGAGATATTATCATTAGAATTACAGTTTAAATGGATGTTCTAAGAATTTGTTGTTACTTTCAAATAAATGATTTCATTTCAATGGTTTATGTGTTGTGAAATTACATTTGCATCACTGAACAGTTTGATTTCTGACTTAAGACCTGCAAAATTTTGAAGTTAAAGCTGATAAAAGGTTCATCTGCAACTCATTTTTATTTAGAGCTCCCATTATTTATGTAGTTAAGTCCCGAACAAGTCGAAGGTGAGAAGTCCAATCACTATTGGAAACTTTTCTTTTGCAGCATCACATAATCAATTTGAGTGGCCATCATTTTCAAAAAGAAACCTCTACACTAGAAAAAAGTTACGAAGATGCCTTGCTCTTTGTAAAATTTGGAATGTCAAGTGCGTGCAACGTTCATTTAGGGTGGTTGTATACTATCCGAAATATAACTTTTGTCAATTCAATCCATGGGGCTACCGAGTGGTAAACAACTTTACAAATAAAGATATTTAGACCATTGATGATCCTTCCATTTGATTCTTGGTCATGTTTCCAATATGCGATACAGGACAAACAATGATTCTCATTATACAGAAACAGGGGCCAGACTATTTGCACTTCCAGCCTCGTTTTGATGGTAACAATGATTTGAATGGAAGGATACAAATGACAGCTTCATGCTAAATGGCTTAGCAATAGTAAATTGTATTGGTATAGGACCTATAATGAGCACTGGCGACATTTTCCAACCATGGCTGTGGATTAGGATAAAGCAATGAGGGGATAAACTCTGAAATCAATACAAACACTGAAAGTCATAGCTTCATAATGGCAGGCAGCCATTAGCCAAAGCTGGTCCAGCAGGCAGCCATTAGCCAAAGCTGGTCCAGCCATCAGCCAAAGCTGGTCCAGCAGGCAGCCACTAGCCAAAGCTGGTCCAGCAGGCAGCCATTAGCCAAAGCTGGTCCAGCAGGCAGCCACTAGCCAAAGCTGGTCCAGCAGGCAGCCACTAGCCAAAGCTGGTCCAGCAGGCAGCCACTAGCCAAAGCTGGTCCAGCAGGCAGCCATTAGCCAAAGCTGGTCCAGCAGGCAGCCATCAGCCAAAGCTGGTCCAGCAGGCAGCCATTAGCCAAAGCTGGTCCAGCAGGCAGCCATCAGCCAAAGCTGGTCCAGCAGGCAGCCATCAGCCAAAGCTGGTCCAGCAGGCAGCCATCAGCCAAAGCTGGTCCAGCAGGCAGCCGTCAGCCAAAGCTGGTCCAGCAGGCAGCCATCAGCCAAAGCTGGTCCAGCAGGCAGCCATCAGCCAAAGCTGGTCCAGCAGGCAGCCATTAGCCAAAGCTGGTCCAGCAGGCAGCCATTAGCCAAAGCTGGTCCAGCAGGCAGCCATTAGCCAAAGCTGGTCCAGCAGGCAGCCATTAGCCAAAGCTGGTCCAGCAGGCAGCCATTAGCCAAAGCTGGTCCAGCAGGCAGCCATCAGCCAAAGCTGGTCCAGCAGGCAGCCATTAGCCAAAGCTGGTCCAGCAGGCAGCCATCAGCCAAAGCTGGTCCAGCAGGCAGCCGTTAGCCAAAGCTGGTCCAGCAGGCAGCCATCAGCCAAAGCTGGTCCAGCAGGCAGCCGTTAGCCAAAGCTGGTCCAGCAGGCAGCCATTAGCCAAAGCTGGTCCAGCAGGCAGCCATTAGCCAAAGCTGGTCCAGTAGGCAGCCGTTAGCCACAGCTGGTCCAGCAGGCAGCTATTAGCCAAAGCTGGTCCAGCAGGCAGCCGTTAGCCACAGCTGGTCCAGCAGGCAGCCATTAGCCACAGCTGGTCCAGCAGGCAGCCATTAGCCACAGCTGGTCCAGCAGGCAGCCGTTAGCCAAAGCTGGTCCCTAATACTAGTAATACTGAATTCTTATTGTATTTCATTTGGGTGTGGTATACTGTCCTTGAAATATGGTAATTGGGGTTCCCTCCTATACTTGAAGGTTAATTATCTTCCTTCCTGGCAAGGGTTGGGGAAATTGGGGTTATGAACACTAGGGTTAAAGTTATTAAAATGGGGTTTGGGTTGGGGTTGGGGTTGGGGTTGGGGTTAGGGTTAGGGTTAGGGTTAAGAATCCCAACCTTTAAATCGTGAACAAAGGTAACCCTAACCCAAACTCCAAACACCCTAACCCTAACTGCTAACCCAATTAACCCAAACCCCATTAACCCTATAATTGTAACATAACCCTATTTAGCGACAAATTGCAGACCGACTCAACAGCGTTTTATCTCCAAATACAATAGGCTGCCCTTATTTGCCAACAAGTTCTGACTTTTCTCGCTCCGTGAGCCATTTAAACCACGTGATTGGAATCACATGACTGTAAATAGACCTGATCTGGACCCTAGACTTCTTTTGGTAGTGTCATACAATTTACAAATAAAGGGATCTTGTTCCTACACAAACTCTATGGGTTTAGTGCAGTTGGTGTTGTGAAAGTGAACAGTGTCATCGTCATTGTACGGGTTTCTACAAAAGCAACATGGATTTCACGAATTTTCTGGTTCTTCTGGCCGTAATTTCGCCAGTTTTGGCAACCACACCACTAGTTATGTGGCATGGAATGGGTAAGAAAAGAATTGGCTCATTTAAATGTAGAAAGGGAAGGGACGACCGACGAGTTTACCTTCTTCAGTTCATATGATTATATGATCAGATTTTTACAGATTCAGAAGTCAAAATCCATGAGCACACTTCCATTCTCCAATTCCATGACTTTGTGATGAAAATATAAATTACTATTCACACATTTTTCCCCATTCCAGAGCGATGTACCACACCACTGTACTAAAACTACTATTGATTCTAGCACATACATAACTAGACCACCGAGCTTTTTTCATCAGCTATTATTAGAGGCAGTTCAAATTCTATGTCTTAACAGCAGGCAGGTATCGCAATGACTTTTAGAAAATAGATATGTAAAATGTTCATTCTAACATACACCAATGTGCGTTAAGCGCTGTGTACTCAGTACTTTCCCGTATCCTACAAAATCCACAGGCATATTACTCGGCTGGGATTTGAACCCAGGACCTTTGCTATTTTCTACATTTCACTAGACCTCTGAAATGGCATGAGGCTTTTGTTTTTCATTATTCATTATTTTTTTATTTTTTTTCTGATAAGCTTCCTCCACAATACAAATTTGCAATCTACATGAATGTATTCTGCAGAATTCTGCCCAAGGTGGTGTGTGTCAGAAAACCTGTCCGGCACTCGAGATTCCTCGACCGCCACAGTGGCAGAATTTTCGCTTTTTCTGACCACCACACATTTGCCAAACTTTTGAAATACACTTGCCTGTTTTCTTCCACATATTTTTTAACTAAATGAACTTATGTATTTACTAATACTAGTTTTACAAAATTGGAAGAACAGCCATGAAAGCCTTAAATTTCGATAACTGTGGTTTGAGTTTCTGTAAAGTCTTAGTATTAGGGGCCTACCACTTATTATCCAATCCAGCAAAGCTGTTTCCAGTCACGTGGTTCATTGCTTTTTAAGTTTGGCGTTGGCATGATACTACTAGTTTCATAGGCCTACATGTTATGTACACTATTCCGTAATGTTGCAGGGTTCTGCCCAGGATTTCCTTGGTGGTGGAAAAATGTTTCCCTGGAAACCATTGCGAGATGGATCAGTTTACACGGTATAAATAGACTCAAATCAAAGAAGTGCTCAAAATTAATGGGTTTGAATACCATTTTTACTGGTAAATACCCAATTTTACATTTTGTTGAAAACCTTTGAAAGGAAATTGCAAGTGTAGTTAAAAAATTTGGAAAATGTGTGGTGGTCGGAAACGGAGAAAATTCTGCCAGTGGTGGTTGGGGAATCCTGAGTGCCGGGCGGGTTTTCCAGCACCGACCACTGGTCGGCAGAACCCTGATGTTGATATACAATGGAAAAATGAAATGACAGACTAAAGAAGCCATGCCGTAAAAGTTTTCATATAGCTGAGACTTCCCCATTCAATTTAATGCACGGCATGCACGATTGTATGCACTCTGTCCACAAAATGAAATTGCTGTCACAGCACTAGGGATAAAACTGCAAACTTTGTGGTTTAGACTGCTAGTGCTAGACCATGGTAACTGCATAAACACGCCCCTTTTCAGCTCTGTTTGGTGATTTGAAACCTGAAAATATATGATGCAGAGCCCTTTTGTGTAGATAATGAAAATATGCACAATTTTGGTGCAGTGTGTTTTAGAGCTTGCAGGGGGTGGACACAAATCTGAATCTTTCATTCCCATGGTTTGAAGAAAGTGACAAATTGTCATTAAATGTGCCAGCAGTTTACATTCTCTGACAAATTTAAATATTTGCTTCCCCTGAGTAATTATTCTTTATCAACTTGTTTTAATTTATACACGTAAGAGGACGTTTTCAAATTTATTTTTTGGATGAATTTATCTGTCTGTTTCAGGTGACAGTTGTTGCAACCCGCTCAGTCTTGGGAGCATCCAAAAAATGGTGGAGAAACTTGTACCTGGCATTTATGTTCACTCTCTTGAGATTGGAAATGGAATCGTTGAGGTTTGTGCAAAGAGTTGGTGTTGATAAATCCTAAATTTACTCAGTTTATGTTCTGTTTAAAGCCCGTCATGGAGTCAAAACATTTTCTGGTCCCAATGGATATGAAAATACTCACAACAGCTGTTTTAATTTTTGATCAGTTGTCTTCTTTTTTAAAAATCATGTTGACAAATTGACCCCAAACTTTGGTGACTGAGAATTCCAGAAACTGACAGTCAGTTACCCCATGTGAAAGTGTTTGTATTGGACTTATCCTTGTTAATACAGTCAACAACGGCCCAGTTCACGCAACAACTATCGTTGACCATAGTCAACTCTGTCTAGTTGATGGTAGTTGGACTACACTAGTCGACTATTTGGAACCAGCCTACCGGGCATGGTTGCATTACTGGTTATCAATAGCCGTTTTCATAGCACAGTGCAAAGTGGACCAGTTATCAGATAATGCTAACGTACGTTGAGCCTCTGGTCACGTTGACATGACATGACTTGAGTCGTTCGCACTTTAACTTCTGTGCGCATGCCCTGTGTACATTTGTATGTCACTAAACAACCACTAGTTAACCATTGGTCCTTGTGCGAACTTGACCAACAATGTAAAAACTCCACAACTCTGTTTGCCCTGTTACGTACAGTGCAGATCATTTTGTCATGGTGAAGTAACATCCTCTGTAGCATGCAACTGTCTGCATAATTCTTTCAGTCTAACAGGAGTCCAATGCATTGGTGGAGATTTCACAAGTTTCCTTTTTATTGACAGGACACTACCAATGGATTCTTCATGAATGTCAATGATCAGATTACCATGGCCTGTCAAAAGATTAAGGCTGATCCCAAACTGGCTCAAGGATACAACTCCATTGGTTTCTCTCAAGGAGGTCAATTCCTGTAAGTAAATTAGCTTATGAAGTTGAGGGAGACAATGTTCCCCCTCCCCCCCCCCCTCTGAAAAAAGGCCCATCACTGACTTTCTTTGCTAGGCAAATATTCTGTGTACATGTACTTACCTTATCTATTGAATTAGATTTGGGGTTTGGGTTTAGTTTTTTTCTTAACTGGAGGATTTGAATGAGTTTACTCTCTTCTAAAAACCAATGGTGTCCCATACCTTTATGATATGTTTCTTGAAAACCAGATTATTGGAATGAATGTACTCTTCCAATAACCAATGATGTACCATCCCTTTATGATATGTTGCTTGAAAACTAGAGGATTGGAATGAATGCACTCTTCCAAAATCTTATGATGTACCATCCCTTTATGATATGTTTCTAAAAAACTAGAGGATTGGAATGAATTTACTCTTCCTATTATCAATTATGTACCATCCCTTTATGATATTTTTTTTGAAATTATGGGATTGGAATGAATGTACTCATCCAATAACCAATGATGTACCATCCCTTTATGATATGTTTCTTGAAAACTTGAAGATTGGAATGAATGTTTTGTTATATTCAAGAACCACCGAAGTATCATGAATTAAATATTGTGGTCATATCCAGTACATTCATTCCAATCCATCCAGTATTCTTCACTTCACAGTCTGGAGATGTTCAACGATTGATAATCTTTGACTGGACTTTTATTTATCTACTATTATAGGAGATCCGTTGCTCAACGATGCCCGAACCCACCGATGCTGAATTTGATCTCAGTAGGCGGACAGCATCAAGGTATGAACTGTGTTAGGTGTCTAAATTGGTGGCTATACGGCTACGGCTAGATTTCCGCTGTGTCATGCGTTGAAGTATAGGACGCCCTTAGCAACACCCTTAGCAATAGTCGTAACCATAGCTGTAGCCGCCAATTCGGATAGGGCCTCATACTTGTTCATAAGATGAGTATCTGGTAGCAGGTCTGTAAAGGCCTGGGCCCAATTTCATAGAGCTGCTTAAGCACAAAAAGTAGTTAAGCATAACAAATTTATGCTTATCAGAATAACGTTACCAGCCAAACTGCCATATCACATGTTCAATTTGTAACTGGTATCCTGCTCATTTCTGCTGAGCAGGCAATTGTTGACCAATATTTTCTGCTTAAGCAGCTCTATGGAATTGGGCCCTGGTCACATAGGGCAATTTTTACAGGCAACTTGGAGGCAACCAACCGCCCTGCATGCACAAGGAACACTTCGGTAGACCAGGAGTTATTTTTCTAGCACAGTCTTACTTATTCCCAACAAAATTATATCAAGATGAAAATATGAATGTTTTCTTTTTTGAGATTGCGTGGAGCGAGATTGCGGGTGACGTGGCAGTTACTGAGCATAATTTTTGACCAATGGCAGTGCATTTACTATATTACATGATACATCAATTGCAGTGGCTGATCTTAGATGGCCATGACACATGAAGTAATTCATGGGCAACCAGTTCCAGGCGATCTCCAATGAGAAAGCTCATTCACATTTCAGTTGTCCCATCCGGTGGATAGTGAGTTACAGCTAAAGGAATGTCTTTTGTGCTGCCTCATGTGTTCCTTTTGCATGCAGTGCAGTCCGTTGCCTCAAAGTTGCCTGTAACATTTACTCCGTGTGACAAGTCCATGTTTATACACAAGGCAATTTACAGGCAACCAGTTCCAGATGATCTCCAAGAAGAAACACATTCACCTTTAAATTGTCTTGTTCAATTTCCTGGAGATAGTTAGACACTGTCAGAAAAACTGAGCTACCAAAATGTTCTTTTGGCATGCAATGAAGTTGGTTGCCTCCAAGTTACTTGTAGAAATAGCCCTGTGTGTAGACGTTGTTAAAGAGACTCTAAAATGCGCAGTTAATTTGGTTTTGGATACGGTTTTAGAGCATTTTATATTCTGTGTTTTTGAGTCCTTAAATAATCCAATGAACACTTGAAGTGTGTATCAATCCCACGACCCTAGATGCTAGATATTCTGTTTTAAACTGCTTGAGTTGCCTGATGGCAAAAGGCAAGCTTCATTTAATGGGTAATATCTATTTGGCTACTTTGGAAAAAAATTCAATCACAGATGCGATGTTCTAATGATGTTTTACTTTCTAGGTGTTTTTGGATTACCCCACTGTCCTGGAAACTCCAGTGTCATATGTGATACAGTCAGGAAGCTACTGAATATTGGAGCATACGTCAAGTGAGTTTTTTTTTATTTCATTATTTTCTTGCAACTTCGATGACCAATTGAGCCCAAATTTTCACAGGTTTGTTATTTTATGCGTATGTTGGGATACACCAAGTGGTGATACTAGTCTTTGACAGTTACCAAAAGTATGCCCTGCCTTTAAAACACAAAGATCCAACAGAAAGTTCCCTAGAAATATCTCTTAGCTGAAGTTAGCTAGATCTGAAATGTTCACAAAAAGAAAGTACAGAAGCGGAGACAATGTGCAGATCCTTGGACCAGATAAAATAAGCAAGAGTTTTGGGCTTGAATAAAAAATGTCTTGCAAGGTTTAAAAAAAAACTTTAATCTGTAACTACACCTAGCCTAGCCTAGGAATCTAGTTTGCAAAGAATTAATCTTGGTTTTTCTTTCTTCTTCTTTTTCATGATCGTCGCTCTTCTCAGGTTTGTCCAGGACATGTAAGTTTTCAATTTCCATTTCAATTATTTACTAAAATAATGAATAGTGATTATTTAACAAACATTTCAATAAACTACACTAGTGGTAGTGCAATACTGTCACTGTAAACAAAACCCATATTGATTCTTCACCTTAAACATCTGCCCAAAGAGGCGAGTTTTCTACGTTGCTATATAAGACCAATTGTAAAACCTGAATTACTTATAAATGAATATGTATGAGATGGTAATTTATTGACTTTTGTGATTGGCTTACAGGCTTGTCCAGGCTGAGTATTGGCATGACCCCTTGAATGAGGCTGAGTATATAAACAAAAGTGTTTATATCGCTGTGGCAAATCAAGAAAGGGTAACTATTGCTTTGGTTGTTGTCATTTCTGCTGCATCTAATGGCCTTTAACCACCATTTATTCACTGAGACAGTTACATTTTGGATAGACGACATCATTTTTTATTTCTTCCTCCTTCACAGCTGGTAGCGTTTGTACAAAAAAATTAACTCAAGAACTGTTCTTCAGACTAAAATTGAGAGTATTTGTGATGCCCCACACCAAATCAGGCAGATCTGGAAATATTGAAATGGTGGTTTTGATTTTTGGCAGGCAGTGCATGGTTTTAGCAGACAGCTTCATATCTGACATCACATCATGAGTCCTTGCCATAGTATATGTGTACAAACTAATGGCTATTCATAAAATGTTGTGTTTTTGCCACACTGTTTTGTTTTTTTAAACACTGTTTTATAAGTAGTTGGTTTTATACATTGGATATTTAGTTTTGTATATTAAGTTATGTTAGCCCTTGCCTTAAGATGGCCGCCTGGCCTTGTGAGTTGTACAATATCTCATAAAATAAAATAAAATTAAAAAATTAAGATCAAATAAAATGCCTCTTCTAGGGGAAAGAATGGGTGAAAAACGAAGAAAAACAATATTTCCCTAACACATTTACATTTCCGATACAAGAATTTTATCGCCATTTTCCTTCAGAAAGTCAACATGACCTACAAGATTAATCTTCAGAAGTTGAAGAAGTTTGTGATGGTGATGTTCACAGAGGACACCATGGTACAACCCAAGGAAAGCGAGGTAGGATCTCTTTGGGGCCTTTTGTCTTGTTGTAGCAAAGTGACTTATGGCATGTGATTGTGTTATGATTTTTCATGCGTTAAACATGGACACTCTCTTCTTTCACAATACCAACTCTTCTTTACTCCTCCCCACATGACAGTGGTTTGGCTTCTACAAACCTGGACAAGATAAGGAGTTGTACACACTGCAGGAGAGTCCACTTTACACACAGGTAATACAAATTGTGTTCTTTCAATCTTATGACATTAGGGTCTGAAGGTGACATTGTGAGGAGTACAAACAATTGCTCAATAAGTGAGATGGAGAAACTTGGCCTTGGGCCTCAATTTTATCACTTTACGAGACAAAAAGAAAACACATCACAAACACTTACAGTAGCAGAAAAATAGTTTGTTCACATCAGAGTTGTTGACTCGAGTCATGCAGCTTGGACTCGAGTCATTTTTTTGTGACTTGTGACTTGAATTGTAACTATCAGCATTGACTTGTGAATTGACTTGGAATTGCAAAAATTACTTGTCAACAAGGCAAGTAAGAAGCTACTCGAGTAACTGTAAAAACTTTTTTAATTTACACATTGCGTCATCAGACTTTGCTTGGTTTGCAGCTTCAACTTTCGCCTTCAAATCTGGTCTGCCCTTTCGCTTGTGCCCAGCACCTTGATGATTGTAGCCGCTACTGATAAGGCAAGGGTGCTGGGCACGAGCGAAGTCTGCCCTGACAGAGAAATAGGGCTTGTCACTTGCCTTGTGTTTGGACCAAATATCTTGCAATTTGACTTGTGACCATATGAATTGTGACTTGACTTGGACTTGTAAAAATTGCTTGCAGCCAACTCTGGAGCACATGTATACTTCACATAAACTAATAAACTACAAAGTCAGTTCAGAAATTCAGCACATAACCTAGAATCAGAAGATGGTGAATTCTTTAGTAAACAGTTCCCTGTGCATTTCCTTTATGTTTTTTCTGTTTGGTTGCAAAATATTCAGGACAAACTTGGACTGAAGGCGATGGACCAGGCTGGCAAACTGGTGTTCCTGAAGGCTCCATTCGATCACCTGCAGTTCACCCAGGAATGGTTCGAACAAAACCTTCTCAAGTACATCCAATAAACTCACAGAAAGCGACAAAATAACTCGGGCATGCAACTTTTCCTCGGATCAGCTGATTTCCTCTTTTTTATTCTCAGTTTTACCATACAAAATTGAAAAATACTGTACAAAATCATTGAAATTTTGTATCTTCCTCTTTTTTGGTGAAGTTACAGTTGCATGCCTGATAACTAATTAGTCGCATAGAAAGAAAAAAACACACAAATTGATGTTAGCCTCTTTTGTAAACTACTGCGGTACACCTTTTTTTAAATACTGTATTTTTATTCTTTTGTAATAATTTGTTTTTGTAAATTTAAGAGGATTTTGATAATGTGTCACCGGGGTACATCATCCACTTTTTGGGGGAAGACAAACAACACAAAGGAAAATGCACAATAATAGTACAGATGATGTTGCACTGATTGAAAGCAAGTTGAATTTTTTTTCATTGTAAGTTTGATCACAAAAAAGTTGTCTTACAGAAGTTGATGATGTGAATCGCAAGGAACCAAACATTGTCATCAAAATTATTGTCTGTGTTAATAGGAAATTGCATTTTTAGTAGCAGAGAATTAATTGAGAACTAAGCACAATTTGCAAGATTTCAGTGTCTCTAAAACAATTTGCTTGTAAAACATTTTTTTAGTTTTTGTTTTTAATCGTTGATAAATAACCCAGACACCAATTTATGGTTATATATGTATATTTTTTCCTTTTCCATGTTAACTTTTAATCGGAGTCTATAAAACATTTATGCAAAGTTTTCTCATGTCCCGGTTATGCAAAAGTTTGTATAAACATCAACTGTCAGGTACAGAGACCTGACTGACCTCAATTTGGATGAAAGGAAAAAACAAAGTTAAAGAAATTAAGAATTCTGTGTAAGGCTTGGGTGTATTCTGAGGTGGAATGAGTGGCTAGTGCGTAAAGCACTCGCCACTCACAATTGTGGCCCTGGTTCGATTCGCAGCTAAGGCCATATGTGTGAGTAGAGTTGTGCAGTGGTTCTCTCCTGTGCCACAATGGTTTTTCTCCAGGCTCTCCAGTTTTCCTCCCTCCAGAAAAATCAAACACTTTTGTGGCTGTGCTACTTGGTCATATGTGGCTCAAACTTGTGGCTCAAACTTGTTGTAGTGGTGTCATTCAGCTGTACAGCTTAGAGTAAGGGCAATTAGCCTCCAAAATTTGTAATTATTATCATTGAGAAAATATAATCAGCTGTTGCAGTCTGTTTACCAACCAAAAGGACCTATGGTATAAATGAAAAATAGTTAATGGCCTGACGTTTCGACCCTAGCAGTGTCTTGCTCGAAGGCAAAATGACAACACGACACTGTTGTCATTTAGCCTTCGAGAAAGACTCTGCTGGTGTAGAAGTGTCAGGCCATTACCTATTTGTTGCACTTATTCTAAACATTATAAAAACATTTGGTTCCCAAAATCTTTCTGGGAAGTAGGATTTCATGTGAGACTTGCACAGATAAGGTCATACTTTTGTAAGACTGTATGACATTTTGGACTTGGTTTGTAATCTGCAGTTTGATTTCTGTCTAAACAATCAATTTAAATTTGAAACTGAGATGTGTATATATTTTTGGCTGTGAGGTTTCAGTTAAAGGGTTGTGGTTAAGAAATAGAGGTTTACCACGGACAGCCATTTTTGTCTTCGTCATTCAAATCTTTATAGCCAAACTGAGGCTGGCACCCTTGATGGTAAAATGAAATCCAGTATTCATATCTACTATATGCATGCTGGAAACATGACAAAGAGAACACGAAGGAAACAAAACTGAAATGGAGAGGACCTTTTCTACTTATCATCTCTAAAAATCTTTTTCTAATTAGGTAGATTGTTTTATATAACTTTAAAATCATCATTTTAATGTCTAACTTTAATTCTTGAGTGTTTTAATCCTTGCTCCATGTTTTGATAAAGGAAAATATTAAAATACGGATTAGATTCCTACTGATTCTAATTTTGAAAGGAGTTTTAGCTGTTGTTTGTGTTTTGAAAGGGGTTGTCATTATTTTGTAAATTTTTATTTTTTCTTGGATTAAATTGCATTTTTAGCCTTGAGATGGGATTTACACGGGGGCGCACCTACTATTCTTCGGCAGTCGCGTGACAGTGTAGAAATTAGACTTGTGTTCGAGTCGTTAAATGGCTGTCGCCAGGGCAGTAAGTCTCGCGCGGATAAGACAGTATCGCGAGTTGCGAGAGAACCATTTCCCTGTCACCGCAATAGACATTTAACGACTTGTCCACAAGTCTATATAGACGTGCAGTCAGCATCACCTTGTTCCCATGGGTGTTTGATCGATCCTCGACTCTCTGTTGATGCTTTCTTTGAATGCGAAGGTGGAGTGGGGGCGAAATAGCGCACTGCTCATGAGACCGAGGTTGCAACACAGTTGCTACCTTCATGACCTTCGTGACCTTAGCAACAAATTCAAGATGGCGACGTCCATGACACAAACCGAAGCACAACGAGTGGCCTCATTACCGGTAAATTTATTATATTGTTTAACTTTCTCATAAGTGTTTTGATTAATATATTGTAAATTTAGATATAGAAGATTAATTTGCATGTTTCTGGGCATAAACTGATTACTCAATCAGTGATTTCGGGAGGATTTCAGGCATGCAACTTTTCTGCTGATGACTGACATTGACTGATATATGATGTCACTGACTATCACTACAGAGTCAGACTCAAACAGATCATGGAGCCTCATGGACAGAGCTGGCTCTTCTCTTCTCTTCTCCCTTTGAAGTGCAGCCTCACTGTAGGTGCACTGCAGAAACACTGGGGCGAACTCCTTCACTCTAGTGAGTCTTAGTCATACGTAGTCGTAGTGATAAATACGGATAAGTAAAAGTAGTAAGTAAGTACTAAGTAAGTCAGTGTACTGCACTCCTGATTAACTCCTTCTGATAAATTTTGCTGGTGCCACAGATTAGAATTAAACACTGAAAAATACGTTACCAAATTTTGAGTGCTTGGCAGTTTCCTCTTTTTACAAAATTTTCATACAAAGTTGCACAAAACTTTCATGTCTGGGATTTCCAAACGTAATGTCTGATTACTCTGAATGTTTGTTAGTGGTTGGCAATGCCCATTGTCATTGTAAAGACAAGTCGTATAATAAGTTGAACTTGTCGTGATATTTGTCATGCTTGTGTGGCTGGCAGATTTTACAAACATCCTACTCGTCCATTCGTCCATTCGTTCTAGTCATTTATGCCCTGTGGTGGGAACATCAGAAATTTGTGCAGTGGTTCACTGGGTAGCGCTATCTGCAGGCAGCATTTTTGTAGGCATATGCAAAAAACAAAACGGCAAAAACCAAGTTGGCTTCAACATCATTTGAAGAAGTATTAATCAGGTTTTCAATCTAACACAGAGTATTAACATAAAATGTATACAACATGTAGACCTCAGTCTTTGAGGTTTTTTTGCGGGAAGGCCCTTCAGTGGGATGATGAAGATGATGATGCTATTTTTTTACTTGGATTTGCTTGTGTATCATTATTCTTTACACTTCTTACTCTGTTATCACCCAAATGTCCATTAGGTTCTACAGAATTTGGGGAAAATCTACAAGATCACAGGACTTGTATCTCAAAATGTTTACTGGACCAGAAATAATTTTACAAGACCAGATTCAAACTAAGAAAAGTCTTCCTTCCATGGTTTATAATGCTTTAGACATGTAAGAGAAGATTTACCTCTTTTTTTCTTTAAGGGTAAATATTAAGTATATTTCAGTCGTTTATAACTCAATAGAATTGAAAGGTATTTTTAAATTAGACTCAAAGTCAACATTTGAACATAATTTGTTTCTGTTCAAGATGTTACAGAGCGAGGTACAGGTATTGTTATTGAATTGAAAAACACAAGACCGCCTGGCTTGTCCTGTCATGAGTTTACTGGCCCAACGCTAAAATCACTGGCCTCGGGCCTGCGGTCCATTCTTGATCTAAAGTTTGAGCCCTGACCAACCCAAAAATGTCAGACGGAATGTTTTAAATAACTAGTTACATGTAGTAAAAAAGTGGGGCTGCGGTTACCACAGGCCACAGCTAGGCATGGTTGATACTAGTGAACACACATTTTGTATCTGATAGACTTCTCTAGTGAACACACATTTTGTATCTGATAGACTTCTGATATTATGCACACCTACTTTGAAACATGTGTACAAAGTGTAGGGTTATGGTTAGAAACTCTCCTGGTTCATGGGTTCTGGTTTTCTCCATGCGGAATTATAATCGAGTGACTACAATTACAAATACAAGAAATAAGTTGACGACAATACACCGATGGATTGATATTTGGTGACAAGGTTTTTTCGGTCAGTGCTCCGCTCCTTCTAACGATCACTCCCCTACTCTCCTCTCTTTCTAACATCCCTGTATTTTATCCCAATCTTTGTTATTAATAATTTTCTAAATCAAAATGTCTTTTATTCCTAAAAAGAAACTAATCGCGCACGCACTCACGCTTTGCAAGTAGCTCACGATTAATTTACAAAAGTTTACAATATTCACATCCTCCTGTCTTTCTTTCCCAATCTGTAGAAGCAGCAAGGATGTCTAATGCTGGCACAGTATCTACAGTGGGATATTGATCTGAAGGATGACACCAATATGAGAGAATCTATACTATTAGATTACCTGTATGACACACTCATGTTCGCTGTGGATCATGGATTCCCTTGGCTACAGGTATGCAGCATTGTGGACTTGGCTAAGGAGATACAGGAACAAACTATGGGTGAGTATTGGTTGAAATAATAACAATAATAATAACATTCGATTTATAGCGCATAATAATTAAAGGCCCTGTACACTATTGGTAAGATCGAAAAACACAATGTTCACAGATTCACACATAACTTACATGGTTTAAAGTAAGTAATGGTAGAAAGGGTTCCTTAAAATATTTCTGCCTAAAATGCTATCGTTTCTGAGAAACGAGTAAATCAATAGTAATTATCACGCGCGATAATTTGAAAAAACAGAAAACACATAAGATCTCTTTTCACTATTTTCTTGTGACCTCGATGACCAATTTAGCTCAAACTTTCACAGGTTTGTTTGTTCATGCATATGTTTAATCACACAAAATGTGGACACTGATTTTGAGCTGTTACCAAAAGTGTACAATACCTTTAAAGATACGTTACAGAATTGGTAAGAAAAAAACTTGTTAAATATACTTTTTGATCACAGATTTACATAAAACTTACACGGTCTAATGATGATGATAGTAGAAAACATCCCTCGAAATATTTCTGTCTGAAATGCCATATTTGATGAGAAATGAATAAACCAATTTTCCGATTGGAGTTTATCGCTCAGTGAGCGTTTTATTCACTTGTTGAATCTATATGATTTCATGCAAATGTGTAATCGGTTTTTCACTATTTTCTCATGACCCAGATGGCCGATCGGTCTCAAACTTCTACAGGTTTGTCAGTTTATGTATATGGTGGATTACATAAAGTGCTTACACTGCCAGCAACTGTTTTGTTAGCAAAAAACCAATTCTGTAATGTTCCTTTAATACTTATTTCTCTAGTGCGCTTTACAATCAACATTCAGTATTTTCTTGCAAGGTATTGTGGAGCTACGTTTTTGAAGTACTAGACCTATTCCTTTACATAGCACCATGAAATGGTTTACAAGGTGCTGTTGCGCAATATGCTGCCAATCAAACCAGGAACACCAGGGCAAACCCCTTCTCTTTTTGATAAGTGCACTGGGTTCATTACACAACACACAGGACCAACGGCTTTACGTCCCATCCGAAAGGACGCAGCAATAATGGTTAAGTGTCTTGCTTAAGGATCCACACTCTGCTGAACAGAAACACCAGAGCTTGAGTCCGGCGCTCTTATCGGCTCGGCCACGACACGCCACGATTCACTGGGCCAGTAACCTCGCAGATGAACATCCCAAGCGGGATCTTTCCCCACCTTCCACCTATGGACCCAGGTTCCAATCGAATCGGGGGCACTATGTGGAATGGGTTTTTATTCCCTACCTGATTTTGAAGGTTTTCCCTGGAATATTTCTCTGGGGTTTTCTTCCCACGTATAAAACTGAAACTCCTTTCATTGTCTTCTCCCCATGGGGTTCATGGCTAGTATAGTGATTAAGTTCCCCTTTTCTGAGCATCCTTGGCTTCACAACCAGAATTAATCAACGAAATGAAATGTTCATGTGTGTTACGTAAATCCACTCTATGCCATGCCCACTTCACTCTACGTGGCTCCAAAGATTACCCGAAGGCACGCAGGAAATGCTTTGAGCTATTTTTCTTAGTCTTGTCATTTATATAGACACTATGCTTTTGAATGATGAATGAGCGATTTTTCAGTAAAATTATAAAGAGACATCTTTGGAGCTGGAAGTAGCAGCTAGTTGAAACGTTGAGACCAAATAAAAACTCACTCCGCGGCAGTGAAGTTAATAACGAGAAGTCCCCTCGATCCACTAAGTGAAAGTAGTAGTCTGGGCCGATTTTCCTACCTTCCGCCCAGGTAGTAGTTAATAAGCAGACAGTTCTTTTCAGAACTGAGAAGTCTCCCGAGTTCCATAAATCTACTCTGCTGCAGTAGAATAAATAGCAAAACAAGTTCTCTAGAGAACATTAACTACACAGCAAAGTAGATATACACATAGTGTTACCGCAAACCAAATATACATTGATACCTCACCATGCAATGCCTGAAAACCACATGAACTGCAATGTAGATCACTTGGACCATTTCCCTGAAGGTTTCATTTTATTAATATTGTAATTTCTTTATTATTCTTTATATTCAGGTCAACCACTTAGTTGTGCTATCCAGCTATATCAACAGAAATCCTTAGAGTATGCCCATGAAGGTCGTATCTCAGATAAGAATCTGAAGATCTTCACAGGTCATTTCTTTGCAACGTTCATGAGGCACTACAAGCTGTATCAGTTTGTCTTTACTAAACCACGTTCACCGATGGTAACTCAACATGAGTTAAATGTGGAAACCCCACCAGATGTATTTGAGCTCAAGGTAAGGGTTCTCGATGGCAGTGCCAAAAGAAGTGTCTCTGAATTTTGTCATAATGTCAACTTGCAAAAAGCGTCTCCATGCTAAAAAAAAGGCACCAATGGAATTGTTTGTCCATCCTAGGATATTTTATAAACATCATTGATGTTGTAGTTTCAACTTGCATTTCGTATGAAGGCTGTTTATGTTGTAGATACAAATTAATAATAATAACAACTAGTTCTTATCCAGCACATTTTACAATAACAGATCAATGCGCTTTACATTAGTGCATGCCCTGGTCATTGGGCCAATAGCATTCCTGTACTCTGTCTCAGCTCCCTGGGGAGTATACAGCCCCAGGCTGCCGTGGCAATTCGAGGGCTTTTTTAAACACAATGTCAACCTCTATTCTCACAGGTACCCATTTATACCCCTGGGTGAAGAGAAGCAATTATAGTAAAGCATCTTGCTCAAGGATACAAGTGTTATGACCGGGATTCGAACCCACATCCCGATGACTTAACCACCACAACTTGAATCTGATGCTCTAAACCGCTCGGTCATGATACCCCACAAAATTGTTTGCACTGACAATGAAAAATCATCAATCCTTTGGAAAGCAGTAAAGAATCCAAGTCTGTACTTTCTTGTAATAGCATTCCACTGATATAAGTCACCTTAGTTGTTAAACCAGCAATTTTGTAAAGAATGTCACTTGCATTAAAGGGGCTATGTCGTCAAGATCAAAGCAGGCATGTGGCTGAACATGGAATTATAAACTCTCACCAAGTCACTACACGCGCACACACTCTCCATATAGACAATACGGAGCAGGAGAGCACGCACGTGCAGTAACTGGGTGAGAGTTCATAATTCCTTGTACAGCCACAAGCCTTGTTTGATCATGACGACACAGCCCCTTTAATAACTTCCATTTTGGCATTTGACAGGAGAGCAAACCTAATCACATCTGGGAGTACGACCAGAGGCTAGCTTCTATAGAGACTGAAGAGCAGGCAAGGATGGAGGTCCTTCAGGCTGAGAAAGAAAACTTACTCCAACAGGAACCTGGCTCAGAAAAACCTCTCTCTCTTCTAAATAACTCTGAGGTACCAATTGAACGAGAGGTAAGCATTTTTGTTTGGTTGGTTCTTGACTACCAGGGGTCGATTTCACAAAGAGCTAAGACTGATCTTAACTGTGTATCAGTCTTAACTGCTAAGCAAAATGTGATGTCACAATACAAATCACCATGGCGATGTGGACAACTCATGTTGAGATGAATCTTTACTTTGTGAAATCGAGCCCTGGAGTCTCTTGTAACTGTGATTGAATTGGTTAATGTAGTTCTTAAGAATTACAAGAGGTTCAAGTACAAAGTGGCGTGTTTTGGCCAGTGGATAAGAGTACCGGACTCAAGCTCTGGTGTTTCTGATCAGCAGGGTGTGGGTTCGAGTCCCGGTCATGACACTTGTGTCCTTAAGCAAGACACTTAACCATTATTACTTCATCCTTCGGATGGGACGTAAAGCCTAGGTCCCATGTGTTGTGCAACAAACATTTCTTAAAAGGTCCCAGTTGTCAAGAATGAGGTAGATTAATGATAGAAGGCATTGTGAATAAGCACATCTGACACTAAATCTTGTTTTGTGATTAAATACAGTTTTGCTTACTAAATATTTGGTTACATAGGGAGACCGCCAATATTAGGCTAGATGGCTCAGTTGGTAGAATGCCGGAGAAATCTGGAGGTCACAGGTTTATATCTGGCTTTTAGTCAATTTTTAAACCAAAATGAATAATGTAAGGTTTTTTTGTTTTTTTTAACTTTATATTCTAAGTTAAAAATCACATTCTCCTTAAGGTGATCCCTCTCCTGCTGCTTCCCTGGTTGTATTGTAAACTTGGGTGTGATCCCTGGCTATACGGCAGTTACAGGTTGTAATGGCTTCTGACTGACACCCCAGAACAAAGATACTGACAAAATAGGGAGACTGCAAACATAGGGCTAGATAGCTCAATTTGGTAGAGTGCCGGCACATTAATCTGAAGGCCGCGGTTCAAATCCTGCTTTTGTCAATTTTTCTTTGTTCAACCCCAAATTAATTAATTTTTTTCAGTACACGATTTGATTATCTGTAAGAAGATGCATGAGTGGTATAGTAAGACCACAGAAGATGAGTAAATATTTGATTTCCAACTTCTTACAAAGGTGTAAATTTCTTTCCCCAGAATCTTTCCCAAGTGATTAAGGAGGCAGTGAACCTTCAAGGAAACTACACAGAGCGGCTTCTTCAGGCCCAGGTAGAGGAGGTCCAAGAGGATCTGGATTACTACTTTGAGAAAACTGCCCTACCACGCCCTGCCGCCCTCGGCCCACCTCCACGCACCAAGTCCCCGCCCCGTGTACCGGCAAAGAATAAAACTGCCAGCATCAAGAGCGGTGTTGCAGATGGGAAAAAGAAGTCACTGGGGGGCGATCTGCCGAAAGGATCAGCCAAGTCATCACGGTCAAAGACACCAAAATCGGTCAAAAGCTAAGAGCAGGATTTCAGTCAGGTTTCTTTTTTGTTTGTCTTTCAAAAAGACCCGATGAGGATACTCAATAGACGTTTACCATGGTTCAGCCATCTTGGTTTTCTTTCATCGATATGTATTGCAATCAAACCGAGGCTGAAAGGGCAAATAGTCTGGCCCCCTTTTCATATAATATTGATAAACTGTGTATTAGTATAAATGCATGTAGGGAATAAGACCAAGGTGGCTGATGTTTATTAGGTATACTTCCAGTTGCTTGTTCACATTTGCCAGCTTATGTTTCCATACTGCACAGTAATCATCCAGGGCCGATTCTCATAGAAACATTTAATTCAGAAAGTTGCATAATGTACTTATCTGTACAAATTGGTGTGGGGGCCAGTCACAAGCAATGCACATCAAATATCATTTTAGCTGGTAACCTATAAATCAAGATCCATCTGTGCTTAGCCCCCAATAAGCATCTTCATGGCTATATGCGCCATCTTGTTCAAGTGGCAGATTTGTTTATTTCGAACGCGCAATGCCGTCTGCTACTCGGACGCGTGCTTGAAGTTCTAGTGCCATTTTGCAGGCGGTAATGCATGTTCGAAATAAACAAATCTGCCTCTTTAACAAGATGGCGCATGTAACCGTGAAACTCCTGATTCGGATCCGGCCTTTGTCTCAGCATTGCCCAAAGTCCTTGATGATTGGAAGTTAGACTGATGACTGAACGAGCCAGCCAACTCAATGTGTTTTGCAATTCTTTCCCAGATCAGGGCCCAATTTCATGGCTCTGCTTACCGCCGAATTCTGCCTTGCGGTGACCATTCTCCGCTTACTGTTCAAGCGCCGAATTTCTACGCTAGCTGTGTAAGCGTAGAATGCCTAGTAACGTGGAGTACGCACGCGCACAAGCCGAAAATCCCCGCTAACCCGTGAAATACGCTTGACGTAAGCGTGGAATTCCCTGCTTCCGCAAGCGCCGATTCTTTGCTTACGGTAAGCAGAGCCCAGTTCATTTCCACCAGGGCCCAATTTCATAGAGCTGCTAAGCACAAAAATTTGCTTAGCATGAATTTCTTCCTTGATATAAAAACAGGGTTACCAACCAAATTTCCAAGTGTTTGCATATTGCCTGTTACTGGTATTCAGCTGTTGTTTGCCTATCCTGAAAATCACGTGGAAATTTGGTTGGTAATCCTGTTTTTATCAATGAAGAAATTTCATGTGAAGCAAATTTTTGTGCTTAGCAGCTCTATGAAATTGGGCCCTGGATAATAAAAGTTATATTAGATTAACCACATTGGCACACAAACAATGGTCTTGCTTTGTTTTTTGTTTCTTTTAATTGATTTTATATCAAGTAAACACTAAAAAAGAAATATCACTCACTTAACACAGTATTCAATTTGTAGATGAAAAGTTTATTTACCCTCAAAAGTTTACTTACAATTACATTTTTAGACATTTAGCACAGTTAACTTTTGATAGAGATATTTGCCAGTGCAAAAAGTAAGTCTAACAAAAATGCCCATAGCAGCAGCAAAAGGCAGTGAGGTTTGCTCTAGTCTAATCAACAGAAAGGCATAAAATAGATGTTCAGAATTGATCATTTCATATTTTAGCATTTTTCATATGTGATGCGATCAAGCTAAATGAGTCTTTTGTTGACCCTTGTCAATTTTTGTTTTTTTTATCTATTTGAAAGATCAGCTTTAGGGATAAACCCCGTGTTGATACCACCTTTGGTTCAAAAGTTATGGAAGTCGAAACACCAAGAGATGTATAGAAATGTAGACCCCTGTCGACCTATTTTGGCCTGTTATTCAATAATGCATTTACCGACAAAAGACTCATTTAGCTTGATCGCATCACATATAGTTTCCTTGAAAAAAGCAATGTATGGTTTACATTACACAGGAAAGCATTGTCTCTACTACTGGGTTACACTTGTTATTGTTCTGTAGAGGGCTCATTCTAATATTATTTTTGGTAAATGTTTTATGCAAATCTCATCACCAATTTGTTTTAATTTATATTTTGTTTTTTCACTCATTTCATGGTTTAACAATAACTCACTATTAATTTTTTCACCAACTTTCACAAAGACTTTATAAATATTTGACATATTAAATTTTATACATATAAATTATTTACTTGTTTTCTAAGATTTTATTTATCTTCCAAAATCGACTACACAAAGATTTAAAATGGTAAGGGAAGGCGTAAAATGAATACTTCAATGTTCAGAAATCCTTGATGCATCTTTAACACTTTAATCCATCACCAGTTTACAGATGATTCCACTTTTCTGAAAGGCAGGGTACACCTTTGGTAAATTACTCCAAAAATGAATGACCGTCAAAACTTACTTGGTAAGAAGCACTGCAGCTGTTGATAATGTATAACATGTTGAGAAACGGTTCCTATTTTAAGGAATGTGGTTTTAGCGAGAGGGATTCAAAAACGTTTCAATCTGAGGAATGTTTCATGCAAGAAACGTTTCTCAGATGAGATTGTTTATTCCAATTACATATTACTCCTCCTGTATGGACACAAACCCTTGAGATTTTCGACGATATCCCAAAAATGTGGTCACCTTTTGAAATGAAATTTGTAAAGAGTTAGTTTTATTGTATACAATATCAACATTTTAACAGGATAAACACCAAAAAACCAAAAACCAAAGGTATACTTTGCCTTTAGCTCACGATTTTTTGAAAGACACCTTATTGTACTCACAGCATTCATCAGGGAAATTGACCAAGTTTCATGTAAATAGATTTTGTCCATCTCAGGGAGTTTGCATTTGTCATTAAATCACATGTGTATGTTTTGGTATTATATTCCTTTATAATAAACCTTCATTTAAATTGCAATGTTGACAAGCACTGTTGAGTTGTTGTTTTTTTCTATTATGTTTGCAGTTGTGTTTATCATTCATGATCATTGCCCCTTCAAAATATTCCAATAGACTTAAAGACGGAGCCGGAGCCGGAGCCAAAGCCGAGGTTTGGAAAAGGGGTTAGGACCTAGTCTTGGCTTTGGTTCCCCCTTCAAAAGTTTCCTATAGACTATAAGAATTTCAAATGGAAATTCCTTTTGCAAAATTAAAATGGCCTTGCCCTTTATCTGCCGGATTTTGATGACCAAACCATGCTTGAATATCCCTTTGCCAAATTAATTATATTAACAATTCACTGCACATACTCATATTGTTATAAGGCAGAAGCATTTTGCATGCAAAACAATACATTTTTTAGCGGGTTTATGGGGGAGGGAGATATAACATAATGTTTAAATCCTTTACTAGAATCTTTCTCCACTCTAACAAAATCCAACACCATGGTGACTAGCACCCAAACTGTTGGACTCAGATTATGGTGGTATGCCTGATCCCATGTAAAGGATAATCAGTTTATTAGTCTAAAGTGCAGTCCTCGGTCCAACACCATACAGCAACCCAACACCCAAACTGTTGGACTCTGATTATGGTGGTATGCCTGCTCCCATGTAAAGCATAATCAGTTTACAAGTGCAGTGCCCAGTCCAACACCATTCAGTAACTCAACACCCAAACTGTTGGACTCTGATTATGGTGGTATGCCTGCTCCCATGTAGAGCATAATCAGTTTACGAGTGCAGTGCCCAGTCCAACACCATTCAGTAACTCAACACCCAAACTGTTGGACTGTGATTATGGTGGTATGCCTGATCCCATGTAAAGCATAATCATTTACAAGTGCAGTGCCCAGTCCAACACCATTCAGTAACTCAACACCCAAACTGTTGGACTCTGATTATGGTGGTATGCCTGATCCCATGTAAAGCATAATCAGTTTACAGTGCAGTGCCCAGTCCAACACCATTCAGTAACTCAACACCCAAACTGTTGGACTGTGATTATGGTGGTATGCCTGATCCCATGTAAAGCATAATCAGTTTACAAGTGCAGTGCCCAGTCCAACACCATTCAGTAACTCAACACCCAAACTGTTGGACTCTGATTATGGTGGTATGCCTGATCCCATGTAAAGCATAATCAGTTTACGAGTGCAGTGCCAGTCCAACACCATTCAGTAACTCAACACCCAAAACTGTTGGACTGTGATTATGGTGTATGCCTGATCCCATGTAAAAGCATAATCAGTTTACAAGTGCAGTGCCCATCCAACACCATTCAGTAACTCAACACCAAACTGTTGGACTCTGATTATGGTGGTATGCCTGATCCCATGTAAAGCATAATCAGTTTACTAGAGCAGTCCTCAGTCCAACACCATATACATGTAGTGTCTCAACACCCAAACTGCTAGACTCTGATTGTGGTTATAAAATGCCTGATCCCATGTAAAGCAAAATCAGTTTATTGAATTGGGGATGGTTAGGGTTCATCATTCGTCTAAAATTTTAGTACTAGAGTCACCCTTTCTATAAAGTGATATACATGTGTAATATTAATTTTATGTTCAATATGTCTTGGCATTTGAGAAGATATTATAATGCAACATCATCGTTCTGACGCTGGCGGGTTCGACGCTGGCGTACTGGTCTTTCAGGAAGCTGAACGGGCACTCTTACTACCTCATACACAACGTCATCTGGTGTGGAGATCTGAAGTGAATGCATGGCGGTATTCACGCTGGTTGGATCAACACGCTCTTGTCGTGGATCAATACGCTCTTGTTGTGGATCAACACGCTCTTGTTGTGGATCAACACGCTTGTGTTGTGGATCAACACGCTCTTGTTGTGGATCAACACTTGGGGAAAGTGATGTCTGTTGATTCCGCCTTCCTTCATTTGTCTCAGGTGCTGAGCTGACTCGCTGAGGTCTTAAACATGAGGGTAGTCCCTGTGGATTTCTTCGGCTGCTCGAGTGTGTGTTTTGGGACATCGCTGCCGAGTGCTGTGTACCCCCGCAGTGTTGGTTTGAGTGACCTCGTCGCAGAGGTCGTGACCTTTGGTGTACAGGGTCACATTGCGGTTCCGGCCCCTGGACATCATCGTCATCATCATCACTACCATCATCATCTGCATCATACTGATCAACAGCTGCAAATGCATCCCTCCCTACCCCTGCTGTCCTCCTCTTAGTCTCACCCAGGCTATGCTCATTCACACTGTTAAGGTCAGCACCATTTTCCTGCGAGGGGTCACAACCGCCGCCAGCAGCTGCCTCACTCTTTTCGGGCTCTGAGCCCTGAGCCTCCGTTGCCCCTGAGCTGTCTTGGTGTGCAGCAATTTTCAATCCGGCTATTCCTTTCTTCGGGGCGCTGATCAAATCCCTTTTGATCCGTCGACGACGTGACTGGTCATGTCGTCTCATCTGAAGCATATTGTCCAAGTCAATGACATACATATACCCAGCGATCAACAGCTCAAAAGATCTTTTCTTGGCATTGTAGCTTTCCTCCAGGTCCACATTTGTCCGCTCATCATACTGCCACCAGCCGTTCCTCCCTTCATAAAACCATGCGTAATGATCGGTTTCCATTTCCAAGTCCACTTCTTTCGCTTCCTTGACATCCTTACCAACAAGCGTCGGATTGTTGAAGTATTCCACAGGAATCGCCTGCCTACAGAGGGCGCACCGCCGACTCTGGTTTGCAGCTCCTTTGACGCAGAGGAAGCAGAAGATGTGGGTGCAAGGAAGTCTAACTGGATGGATGCAAGTTTGGAGGCAGACTGCACACTCAGGGACATCTGGTGAATGGTCCACTTTCTTAGTAACTGGGGAAAAAACAAAATCAAGCATTAAAATGTGTTGTTCTCTGTTAATATATTGTTTGACAATTAAACCCTTAACAACTCTACATGTGCATAATTTAAAGCCCTCCATCCAATGCAATGTAAAGATAAGTCTCTCTCCGGCGAGTGGTATTGAAATATTCTTCTTGCAAAGGGAAATAGGTTAGTCAGTTGAGCCAGAGGTACACAATGAAATTACAAGGAGAAGGATTATTTTTATTTAGATTTCGAGTAGGAGAAGTTTAAACTATGCTTTAGTTTTACTCTTTTTTTTATGGATTTACTAGAATTCTTTTTTGAGTCTGAGTATCAATTCAAAGCTTTACATATTTAATTGAAAGCTTATTGACAATCAAAACAAATAAAACAAATCAGAAACTTGCACGTCTTAAGTTTTTAATTATATTTTAAAATTATAAACAAAATTGTAAAAAAATGTGACAATCAATTGAGTTGACGATGAATATCTAAATTAATAATAATAACATAGTTTTCAATTTATTCCTCGTTTCCATCATGATCATATTGATCAAAAAAAAAGTTATGTCAACAACAAGTGTAAAATCACTCATTTCAATCGTTGTTTACTGCAAAAAAAGTAGATTTTATTTTTAATCAACAAAACAAAAGATTGAACACCTACCATCCGGTGGATTTTCCTTCTTTGCTGCTGGGGCAGACGAGCTTCTCTTCACTAACTTGTCAGCCATTTTCCCCCAAACACTGAACAGATAACGATCGAATAAAAAGTAATTTGTTCATGAACTGAAATTCCAAATGAAGTCACACAGCGCTCTCTATCGTTCGTTGGAAATCGCCCCAAAGTAATTTCCTCCAACACTTGCTTCAATGGAAAAAATGGGGCGAACTGGTTACCGATGACTACAAATCCTTCGTCGACTATCCGGTTACTTAGCTAATTAGGTAGATCAGCTAAATAATCGATTCTTGGTTTGAAGAACGGGCATTTTTCAGATTTCCATTTACGCGCTACGTTATTTTTTGGAAAAACAAAACATTTCCGTAAGGTTCGCATGAGACAAATATTGTCGGATGTAAAAAGAATCGATACTGCATTCAGTATCGAATATTTTCGTTCCATAGACCCCAAACTACTTTGTTTAAATTGAGAGAACAGCAAGAAAAACCTCAGAAAGGGTTATAAATTTAAAATAAAATTATCAAATACACTTAAGATTTTTAAAAAGAACAGTTCACAATATTTAGAAAATAACATTAATATACGCCAACAAGCTGCAATGCATTGTGGGCCTGTGAACTTCCGGTAAGAAAAAGGTACATGCGGGAAAATCTCCATCATGGCGGAATTCGACCTTACAACGAGAATCGGACAATATTTAGACCGACATTTGGTCTTTCCTTTGCTGGAGTTTCTGTCAGTGAAAGAGGTAATGATCCTTACAGTGTACTTTTGATAATGTGAAAACATTGGCTTGATAGATTTGTGTCGAAAGTGTGTTGTAACGTTGATTACAAAATTGATATTGAGTGTGTCCATTTTCCGGACAGTCAATGTAGCACTAGCAGTGGCAATGCAATTATGCGGGGGTACCGGTCAACTCGGTCCAAAGTCAACTCGGTCCGAGTTAACTCGGTCCCAAATCATCTTGGTCCCAAGTCATGGGTAAAATTCCGGAGGCGGCCGCCACTTTAATCGCCCCGAATTAAGAAAATTTTGGGTCTTACCTGTCCGGAAGGAGTGGAGAAAAATATCCTAAGTATGAATAGGTTGTAGGAAAAATTGGAAAGGCGTGAAAAAGGGCCGAAAACCGGCCTACGCGACGTGAGAAAATGGCCCAACGCCATTTTGTATCGTTTTCCTACTGTGTGTGTGTTCGCGCGTTTTGCAATTTCTCCAATCAGTCGGTCATCGTTCATGCGCGATGGAAATTCGATAGGACTATTCGATTTCTGGAAGGGGTAAACGCAGATGATGTTTAGGGGGGAAATTAGAACTAGGTACATTAGCACACGTGTGTTGATGATATGAATGTCCGTAAATTAGGATATAAATTGCACTGATGTTTTTATTTAATAACGCGCACGGAATCTGTTAAGACCGCCATTTTATAGACCCATTGCAAACGCGCAGCGCACTTAAACGCGCACCTCCTGGTCGTCATTTTGGGTTAATAAATAGAGCAAGTGTTTCAATAAATGGCAATAGTTGTTGTTTGTTATTATTAATTCTATCTTTTGATTTATTGTGTGGCTTTCTGATGGAATCAGCGCCTTTGGAATTATTCGGCGGGGGTAGTCGGGGACGGTTCGGTTTAAAAACGTTTAGGTGGTTTATATAACTTACCTAGGACTCCTACTAATGGAATAATCCGAAATAACCTTTTGCGCGACTGACGTGTAAGGCAGGTTTTCATTCATAAATTTATGAAAATTCAGTTTATGCAAAGTATTGGACAATCACAGCTTATTTTAATATTCATAAAAATTACATATTCATTATGACCTTTAGTAAACCAGGTTATGGAGAAAACATGTAGGACAAGCAAACCAATCTTTGTATCAACGCCTCATAGCCGTGTGGGTTAAGGCTATGCTCTCTTGTGTATAATAAATTGTTCTCTCTTTACAGGTTCGAGTCTCGGTAACGACGCCATTGCATTATTTCATTGATTACTAACGTTCCATTCCTTCCAGCAATAAGGTACAGGTAGATACATGGAGACTGGGTGAAGAGGAGACAGGAAATGGGGGAGAAATAGAGAAGAATAGAGTGTGGCAATAAGCGCGAATTTTTTTTCGCAATTTTTTTTTTGGATTTACGCAAAATAATTTTTTTTTGAAATCGTCCCCCTATAAAATCCATTTATCGTAGAATTTTGTTCCCTACCCCAATCGATTGGAAACATCCTCATGAATAATTAAAAAAAAAAAAAAATTTAAAAAAAGCTTCGGAAAGTGGCGGCCGCCTGCGGAAAATTTTCCTCTCAATATCCCAAGTCAACTCGGACTGAACAGTTAAATGGAGTGAATACAAAATTTTACTTGTGAAGACATGTATTTATATTTATAATTAATGATTTTAACAAATCATCAGATCGAGGCATATATCATATGCGTCACGACGTATGAAGCCCAATTCCTCGCTTTTTTCTATGGCACAACCATGCACGTTTATTACTTGGTTGGGTTCTTCCATGGTGAAAGAGGGGGGGGGGAGTGTTCATCACCCTTGGAGCCCTCATTCATGCATCGTTTGAATAATAATTTACTTCCAAATCCCATTGCACAAATGTTCTGCAGAAACGAAACTATACATCACCATTTTACCCGACAACGTAAAGAATTTCACTTTTCATTTGCAAGAACAACTGTTTTTAAAAAGACAATTAGGCATGGAAGGCCCTAAGAACTGGAAGTCCTTACATAAATCACTCCAGGGCACTCGTAGCCTTCCATTATTTAAATCCAAACTTAAATCGAATTTACTATCTAATTGTAATAGCTCAGATTAATCTTCTTACTGGGCTACTACTCTGTATTTTCTTATTTTAATTTTTTTCTGATTAGCAATATTATGTTTTTTCCGTGTGTTATGTACAATTTAAGATTTATACGTTCAATTGTTTTTTCATTTGTCATTAAATGTTTGTATTAATCTATGTTAAAGGGGATCTCCGAGATGATATAGTGTTTAATTAAGCACACAATAATAAATCGGCGCAATACAGCCAATTACTTCCTGTCAACCACACTTCATTTAACTGTTCAGTCCAAGTTGACTTGGAACCGAGATGACTCGGACCGACCGAGTTGACCATAATCCCATGTGGGGTATCCATCAATGTGTGTTGATTAAGCAGCGCTCACGGTAAATGGTTGCCCTGGTAGTCCTGGTTAATAGGATGTGGGTGTCTGTTGCACTGCATTGACATTCTGGGTATAAAGCTTCTCTCTACAATGCGAATAAAATTTTAACCAATGTTTGTTCATATTTTTACCTGATTTAAGAAGCTGAAATTTCATTGAATATATTCTTCATGTCCATAACTATACTTTTGACGGGTCCACAAATGACAAAAAAATCCACACACGGGTGACATTATTCCAGAAAATGAAAAGAAGATCCACGCTTCTGTTGGAAACGCCTTGTAGTTTTACCGATTGACGTGTGAGCTTGTGTCCGCCACACAAAAAGCGTAGCAACTCCGACCAACTTTCTTATGAACTAAAGCATTAATTTGAAAAACCTCTTTTTTGTGTGCGGCCAGAATAGGAAATGTCAATATCGCTCTACCTCTAACATAGCTAAATTAGTGTTAGGTTGGTATCAATACTGCATTATTTTGTTACATAAAGTGAATGTGTCCATACTGTACTTGGTGGCATTACTCAAATTGTTGTAAATAATTGATACCAATGCATACTGAGCTTAGCACGAACGAACGTGACAAACTTGCTACAAATATTGTGGGCACTCGTGCGCGCAACTTTTCGCATATCATGGGGTTAGAACAGAAAGTTACAACTGAGATGTCAGTTTTCATTTTGTTTTCAAAAATAATGTCACCTAACCCTATGGATGAAATTAAAAATTCTGAACCCCAGAAGGCATGGAATTTCGGAGATAAAAGAATATGTGAACGAGGCTTCAGCTTCCTCCAACAAGTATAAATATGAAAATATTTTGTTTTAAAATTGTTCGCAATGGTGCCCTGGACTCTGTCGCAATGTATGCAACGGAGGAAGTCCAACCTAATCTAGGCTGGCCTAAACGGCGAATTTCATTCAAAATAAATTGAAATCTTGACTTTACAGTTTGATTTTTGTGATTCCTGCCAACTAATTTATGTGAGTGATACTCCTCCGTAAACATATGATGTTCTTTTTCAGTCTCTCTGCAAACATCAGGTTTGAAAAAAATAGATTTGTTAACTTTTTTAGGGTGTTTTTGATGACCAATTGAGGCAAAATTTTCACAGGTTTGTTATTTTATGCATATGTTGAGATACACCAAGTGAGCAAATTAGTCTTTGACAATTACCAAAAGTGTATCCTGCCTTTAACTTGAATTTTTTGTTCTTTACAGATCTACAATGAAAGGGATATGCTGGAAGGGAAGCTCAATTTGCTAAGCAACACAAAAATGGTAATTTTGTAGGGTTGTCTTATATTTTTGTTTCGTTTTCCTTTGCGCAGGTTTTGGCCTTGCTGCCCCTTCAATTAGATACCCAAAATGTAATGTGTTTTTTATGGATTTACATTTTTAATACTAGAAATGAGTAAACTAATTTCATGATCATTTGAAGAAATAAATTTTGTTTTTATTTGATTTGTTTGAATGAAGTGCTAGACCTTCTTGATTTGATTGTGATTGGGAACATTGACGGTATAATTGATTGATTGTTTGATTATTTGCAAACAGGTGGACTACATTATGGATGTGTTTAGAGGTCTCCACCCCGACAAAGAGGTACCACCAGGTGAGTTATATCATACCTGTTGTCATAGAATATAAAACCTGGTTTTATCTCTTAACAAAAACAGAATTCTAGCTCATCTTGCTGGCCCGTGGCAAAAAGGGTATACTTAACTCCTTTGACTTGAGCGAGTTACTAAGATCCTTCCATTCTTAAACAAGTCCAACACCGCATGGTATCTTAACACCCAAACTGTTGGACTCTGATTATGGTGGTATGCCTGATCCCATATAGATAGGTTGCAGTGTAACGTAAATCGAAACTCACTGCAGGATTGGTTAGTGAACAACGCGGGGCCCGCCCTGCGTTAATAAGTTGAGCGTTTGACGCACCTGCAAGCCAAAATGCACTTTGCCCGTAAAGATGGCGTCTACTGGGAACTATCTATAAAGCATAATCAGTTTACTAGAGCAGTCCTCAGTTCAACACCATATAGTAACTCAACACCCAAACTGTTGGACTCTGATTATGGTGGTATGCCTGATCCCATGTAAAGTATAATCTGTTTACTAGAGCAGTCCTCAGTCCAACACCATACAGTAACTCGACACCCAAACTGTTGGACTCTGATTATGGTGGTATGCCTGATCCATATAATAGGTTGCAGTATGACGTAAATCAAACTCACTGCAGGATTGGTTAGTGAACAATGCGGCTGCGTTAAGAAGTTGAGCGTTTGACGCACCTGCAAGCCAAAATGCACTTTGCCCGTAAAGATGGCGTCTACTGGGAACTATCTATAAAGCATAATCAGTTTACTAGAGCAGTCCTCAGTTCAACACCATACAGTAACTCAACACCCAAACTGTTGGACTTGATAGGTGTATCCCTATCCCATGTAAAGCATGATCAGTTACCTGTGCAGTCTCATCCAACACCATACAGTACTCAACACCAAACTGTGGACTTGATTATGGTGATATGCCTGATCCCATGTAAAACTTGATCAGTTTACTAATGCAGTCCTTAGAATCAAACACGATATGCCTTTAAATTTTGAAGGTGGGGGGAGGTTAGGGTTCAAATAAACTTTTCAAGATAAGCTAATTGTATTGTCAACTTTTACATCTTTTTTTCTTTTCTTCAGAAATGTATGAAAAGCGTGGAGTGGTCGTTGATGAGATGAAGAAGCTGATGTCCCAGACCAAACCCATCTTAGAGATCTTCTCTAATGATGAGGTCAATGAACAAATCCAGAGTACACGAGACGGACGAGTTCTCTTTGAGTACATGGCCACAAACCACGGGGTACGTTTTTATCCGATCGAATGATTATTCCAGCGTGGCTCAATTAATAATAAATAATAATATTCGGTTTTTATATAGCGCTTTATACACCATGTCTCAAAGCGCTTCCAACATTATTACCCTGATCACTGGGCGATTTCATTCCTTAACACGTTGACTGCCGCCTACGAGTATATTCGTAGTAACAGGTGTAACGGATTCTGCCACTACGAGTATACTCGTAGAGAATGAAAGGCTTTGTATAGTGAATTGAATAACTGGCATCACTGAGAACGCAACGTATACGCTTCTGGCAGTGGTGAGGGACACATCATTAAAATTAGTATGCTACAACATGTTGACAAATAAAAATACTATTTGGTATGCACGCATGCGCACCACACTGGGATGCTTGGCAAATGGGAACGCCCTTCAAATTTATGACCGGCAGTCAACTGTTAAACCATCTCAGCTCCCTGGGGAGTATACAGCCTGTGCTGCCAATATGTAGCGCACTAAGCTAAATCAATCACAAGAATCATCTCTGCCCTCACAGGTACCCATTTACCCCTGGGTGGAGAGAACAATTATAGTAAAGTGTCTTGCTCAGGGACACAGGTATCACGACCGGGATTCGAACCCACACTCTGCTGTACAGAAACACCAGAGCTTGAGTTCGGTGCTCTTATCCGCTCGGCCACGACACCCCATAATTAACTCTCCTACTTTCCATAGACATGCCTTTATTAGAAATCAAACAATAGGCCTATATACCTTTTTTGGAAAACGGGTAGCCATCATGTGATCTTTCGAGTGACCATTGTTTGTAAATTTTCCCCTCAGTTTCGTCATGAGATGTTGGACATTTTGTACACATTCGCCAAGTTCAAGTATGAATGTGGGGACTACAGCACAGCTGCACAGTACCTGTACTTCTTCAGAGTGTTGGTGAGTGTCTAGGCATGCCCCCCCAGCCCAGCCCTTCCCTGTAACCTAGCTCCCTACCCTGTACCTTATTGCAGGGCAGCCAATTTGTGGTTTTGTTTTCCCAACAAACTTGAATGTATCCAAAGAGAGGAAAGATTGTCGAAGTAGTCTGACCCCATTTTGGTGTAATGACAACTAGTATTCATTAGTGCTCATACAGACAGGAAACAAGACAAAGGTGATGGTACATGTGTGAGAAAAGCTGCCTCAATTGAATTTAATTATCATAAATAACATCAAATAATGTGACACAAAAATATTACTTTGGGGTTGAAAGTAGCTCGGAGCTCGACCAACTGAGCTATCTAGACCTATGTTGGCGGTCTCCCTATTTTGCCAATATCTTTGTTCGGGGGTGCCAGTCAGAAGCCATACAACTGTTAACTGCCTTCTAGCCAGGGATCACCTCGAGGGATGCAACTTTTTTATTTCAATTATTTTTTATTATAAATATTAGGAGAGGTTTGCGGTAACACCATGTTAAATCTCTTTTGAGTAGTGTTGGTTCTGAAAAGAACCGGTGGTTAAAGACTCAACGTTTCGATCAGTATCGTCTTCAGGAGAATGATCGTCTTCAGGAGAATGAAGACGATCAGAGCATACTGATCGAAACATTGAGTCGTTAACCACCGGTTCTTTTCAGAACCAACACTACTCAAAAGAGATTTAACATGGTGTCACCGCAAACCTCTCTTAGTTATACTTCCACCATGCAAAGCTTTAAATCCAACTTATTATAAATATTACGACAAGTTTACATCAGTGTGTTTTTATAAGTGTATCTTTAAATGTTAAACTACTAAAATGAACAGTTCAATACAAGCTGTGATCACTGGTAACATTTTGTGAATTGTATTTTTTTTTACAGATACCCCAGAATGACAAGAATGCAATGCCCGCTCTGTGGGGTAAGCTTGCCTCCGAGATCTTAAAGCAAGATTGGGATCAAGCATTAGAGGATCTTAATCAACTGCAGGAGGTCATTGATTCTAATGTAAGTATTGAACCCAGTAACATAGCACTGGTTAATCCTACTCATCTTAATCCCTTGTAATCCAAGCTTAACCCTGAAGAACCCAAGTCCTACAATATCTTCATTGCCAAAGTGCAGGATTGCGAAGGATTTGGGCTATTAGGGATCTGCAACACAGGAGGATTTCGAAGGGTTTGGGCTATCAGGCTGTTTTTACATAGGAGGATTTTGAAGGTTTTAGGTATTATGCAGCTTAGCCAAAATAGGATTCTGAAGGTTTTGGGCTTTTTTTGACCTTTTTTGACTCCCTAACTTCTGTCTCAAAAGGATTTTGAAGGATTTGGGCTAATATGTATACTTATAATAAGTTGAAGGATATCAAAGGATTTGGGCACTTTAGGTTTATGACAACTTTAATCTGAAGGATATCAACGGATTTGGGCAGTATGTCTACCCAAGGGTCTAGTCTGTTAGGGTTAAGGCTTCAGGATTTGTCTGGTTTCAGATTTTTTCTTCTTCTCAGAGACCTCTCTGTCTACCTTCAAAATTCCTTGAAAGACGTAATCTGAAGATATAAGGTGTAGCCCATTTTATGTCCAAATGTGAACGCCTTGAAATTCAGGGTTTTTTCCCTCTCTGGACCAAGAGGAGACCCCAACACAGTTTGCAGGATCTTTAATTCTTGTATGAACACAACCCTAAAACTAGATCTCAATGTTTGGTGGGGATCATGCTACAGAGTACCTCAACTAACTACAGGGCCCAATTTCATAGAGCTGGTTAAAGCAGAAAATACTGCTTAACAATTTTCTGCTAAGCAGAAATCAGCAGGATACCAGTCACAAATTGTACATGTGACATGGTATTTTGGCCGGTAACCTTATTCTGGTAAGCATAATTTTGTTGTGCTTAGCTACTTTTTGTGCTTAAGCAGCTCTATGAAAATGGGCTAAGGAGTTGAACACATTCCTGAAATTTTCATTTCATTTCATTTCATTTTATTGGAATCATGTCAATAGTATGCATTACTGGCTCATCGATCACTAAAAAAATCTCGCTCTATGCAGGCTTTTTAACTACTCATTAACCCTCCTACTGTCAGTGACTCTTGGCAACATTTTCCAGTGAGTTGACCAACCATTTGAAACCATTCGACTGCCAAGGTTGTGTACGGTGGCACAACTGTGCACAGAACTAACTGTACTGTGTACATGCATTCCCTCATGGTATCATATTGCAGGCTGGCATAGTTTATCTATCATTCAAAACCACAGTGAATGGTATTGAATGGTCAGACAGCAAGAGGGTTAAGGAGTGAATAAGAAGCAGTTACATTTACAGTCAAATGTCTTTCTCCTAAATGGAGGGTATATAACATGTTGAGAAATGAGTCCCATTTAAGGAATGTGGTTTTAGAGAGAGGGATTCAAAAACATGGCAATCTGAGAAATGTTTCTCAGATTGTGTATTCCAATTGCGGATTATTCTTCCTGCGTGGACGTATAGTCCAGGCATTTCGTGAAAAAAATAGGGTCAACCTCGGACAAATTGCAACAGAAAGTCTGTCAACTGTTTTATACCCAGAAATATGTCCTCTATAACATATCAAAACTCTTAAGGAATCCTGGTGGTGGAAGGTTCCATGGCGGCCATTTTTAAAAATGGCCGCCAAAAAACTGATATTTACCTATATCTCCACTTCTAAATAACATAGAGCTTTGATTTCAAGTGCAAAACATACATTTTTACTGACAAGGAATTAAATGAAACACATTTCAATATGCAAAACCTTGCCAAAAAGCAGAAATGGTAGCCATTTTCCAAAATGGCCGGATAAAACAGATACTTACCTATACATCTCCGCTTCTAAATAACATCGAGATTTGATTTTTAAGTGCCTTAACAAGACTGGCATGGTCTGGGCTGATGTAGCTAGTGCATCATGGTGACCACCCGGGAAATGATCCACATGAATCCAAGCGATGTCACGTGCATCTACATGTATTCCACACTGAAGTCCGTGTGTGAGCATGCTCGTCGCCATGGTGTTATGCCCATCATCAACTTTGACCAACCACTATGGTGGAAAGCCCTCATGATCATCGAGACTGAGCCCACAGGAAGTGTCTTGAATGACATAGTCTTGCGCCTGGGGGGCTTTCACACATAAATGAGTTTCTTGGGAAGCATCGGCACCTCATGGCTGGATCAGGACTGCAGGAAGTCTTGGAGCTAACTGTATGCTGACAACGCGGTGGTACACAATGATGACAGGCAAGGTATTGCACAAGCAGTACGAGGACATCTCCTTGTTTAAGCAGCACTGAATGCCTTGATTTTGTCAGACGTACTTGGTGTGCCACTTCCTCAACCATCTGCAGAGCCACATGAAGTGGAGGAGACCAATGAGGCTTGTCACTAGATGATGAGCCTACGACAGACGGAACTGGAAACACGACAGACGGAACTGGAAACACTGATCTTGATGAACTTGCTGCCCTCTACAAGAACCTGATGGAAGGTTCCATGTCTGCAGGAGCTCTGCCAAGCTGATGTGTTAACCAGGATCAAGGAGCTCCTCAGGGCCAAAACCGAATCATTTAAGTCCTTTAGGACTGCCACACTCTGGCTACAGTACATGCAGATGGTGGACATACTACGGAAGTTTGTCGAGCAGAGCGCATTAGCAACTGGGAGCTGTATCAGAAATGCTGCTCTACCAGGCAGCCTCTGGGCACAACCTCTACACCAAATCAGCCCACCCCTATGTGCAGCGGATGAGCTAGCTCAAGGATGAACATCCAGATGTGTACCAACGATTCGAAGAAGGGTAACATGTTGTAAGAAGAAGTGATCGCCTATGGGCTGGTCTGTCCAGAGATCTCACCATCGAACAGGTCCTGATGAGGAGTGTGAAGACCAGCGGTGACCTGACAAGAGGGCTAGGCATGACAGAGCAACAACGTCTCATATAGCTGCTCTCCATGCCTGCCTGTGCTGATGTTAACAATGCTTTGCAGCAGCTCACAGGTGTCAACTACAACACTGGTGAACAAAACAAGGACATGACAAAATGCTAGACAAGCACGTGACATGAAAGCCACACATGCAATTATCAGCTATCGGCAAGAGAGAACATCTGCACGCTTCAGCTCAGATCCGAGATTGCGCAGCATCTCGACAGGGGTGCATGCAACCAGCACAGTCAATGTGGACTCAGCGAAAACTGTTGGAACATCTATCTTGACCAACATGGATGGACAAACTGCTGCCGACAACACATTCAAGAGAAAAGATCAGGCCATCACCTTGGCTGCAAAATCGGCAGGTAAGAGTGATGGTGAGGCAGTACAGGTGGATCCCAAGCATCTGGAGTCTGTGACCAAATATGAGCTGTGGAGTTACCCACCAGCTCTGTTTGATTCTACACTGCTGCTCCCACAGCCACAGAAGCCAGTGCTAGCAGATGCTATCTGGACACTCCTGACACACGATGCACCAGGAATCACAGGCCAAGTTGGATGGTAGGGCACTAGTCCAGCGCATTCCATGGGCACGTGGCTCAACATACAAAGGTATCTGCACGCAATACACAGAGTATTTCACAAAGAAGTATGGACGGGCAACAGTCGTGTTTGATGCCCATTGATTGTACATCCACAAAGGACACAACACGCCAGAGACGTACGAGAGGGAACGCTGGAGCAACGGTGACGTTTGATGAAGATAATCCAGGTCACAATGAAAAAGGAACAATTCCTGGCAAACAAGACAAGCAAGCAGCGCCTTATCAACATGCTCAGTACCAAACTACGGGCACAGAACTGCCAGACACTTCATGCTGCAGGTGACGCTGATCTCCTCTTAGTGCAGAAGGCAGTTGAGTCTACAGCCACCACCGAGTGCAGAAGGCAGTTGAGTCTACAGCCACCACCGATACTGTGCTGATCGGAGATGACACAGATCTGCTCATCCTGCTCATCTACCACACCACCCTCAAGTTATGTGACCTGTTCTTCCAACCCGAGCCAAAGAAGAATGTGAAGAAACGGTGGTCTGGAACATGAAGTCTGTCAAGCAGCAGTTAGGCCCCGATGTATCACAGCACATCTTCTTCATGCACGCTCTCCTGGGATGTAATACTTTCCCCTGCATGTGGCATTGGTGAGGGAGCTTCCCACAACAAATTCAAAACCAGTGCGCACTTCCGTGAACAAGCCAATGTGTTTGACAGACAGGCAACGTCCACCGATGATGTTGTAGAAGCAGTGAGAGAAAGCCCTGGCATGCCTGTACAATGGGAAGCCTGGAGAGTCACTGGAGAGTCACATAAATTGCAGTTTGTTTTATACAACAGGAACCCTAATTTAGATAGTTTTGGCCAATAAGTTCAGTGTATTAAAATAGTTGACACATAAGAATAATGCTTGTTGGTCCGGTTTAGCTTATTGAAATGTCTGTCATTGGATTCCTGGCCCCAGAAAATGTATGTTTAGCACTTAAAATTAAAGCCCTAAGTCATTTAGAAGCGGAGATATTGGTAAATATCAAGTTTTTGGCGGCCATTTTGGAAAATGGCCGCCATGGAACCTTCCACCACCAGGATTCCTTAAGAGTTTTGATATGTTATAGTGGACACATCCAAGAGCATAAAACAGTTGAGACACTTTCTGTTGCAATTTGTCCGAGGTCATATCAAATAATGCCTGGACTAGTAACCACTCCAGATTTTCGACAATATCTCAAAAATGCTATCACCTTTTGAAACAAAAGTTTCACAGGTTAGCTTGATTGTATATATCTACGTTTATATAGGATTAAAACAATCTAAAGGTTAAAAAAAAGACGAAGGTAAACTTTGCCTTTTAAAAAATAAGGGCTTGAATCGGCACCACCATCCTAATGACTTCCAAATTGATGGACAAATGTCGCTCTCTTTATTTGCAGACGTTTGTCACCCCACTGCAGTCATTGCAACAGAGGACTTGGTTAATTCACTGGAGTTTGTTTGTGTACTTCAACCATCCTCAGGGGGAGATTTCATCATTGATAAATTCCTCTACCAACCAGCGTAAGGATATTATTTTCTCGCATTTAGTTCTGTATTTGCCAGTTGCTTAAAGGGAGGGCAATTTGAGTTTCTAACCAAGGTACAACTAAGTGATATTTAGGGTGTCATGGCCGAGTGGTTTAGAGCATCGGATTCAAGTTCTGGTGGTCAAGTCATCAGGGTGTGGGTTCGAATCCCGGTCGTGACACTTGTGTTCTTGAGCAAGATGCTTTACTATAATTGCTTCTCTTCACCCAGGGGTATAAATGGGTACCTGCGAGGGTAGAGATTGATATTGTGTGTGAAAAAGCCTTTGGAGCGCCACGGCAGCACAGGGCTGTATACTCCCCAGGGAGCTGAGAAAGAGTACAGGAATGTTATTAGCCCAATGACCAGGGCATTGTAAAGCGCATTGGTACGCTATTGTGAAATGCGCTATATAAGAACTTGTTATTATTATTATTATTATTATTATAATTGAAGCTTTGCATGGTGTGGAAAATAAGAAGCAACTATAACTAGTCAACTTGCGGGCACAACCATGTTTAAAATCTTTTGGGGGAGAAGTGTTGGCTCAGAGAAGAAACGTTGTGGTCTCAACATTTCCAACAGTAAACTCTGCTTCAGGAGAATGAAACGTCCAACAGTGTTCTCTGCTCAGTGTTCGTCTTTAGGAGGATAGATTCTCCTGAAGACGAGCAGAGTTTACTGTTTGAAACGTCGAGACGACACCGGCTATTTTCAGAGACAACCCTTTCTCCCCAAAGAGATTTTACACATGGTTGTAGTCTGCAAGTTTACTATTTATTCAAGGTACCATTGAGTGTGGTCAGAACTTGGTTAGGAGATCATTCCCCACAGGCTTTTTTCCCATTGGCGGCTACAGCTATGGCTACAGCTGTAGCACCGCATCATCATGCGTTGAAGTATAGGACGTCCTTAGCAACACCCTTAGCTGTAGCCGCCAATAAGCACCTTCATGGCTATATGCACCATCTTGTTCATAGATGTAGCTGCCAATTGCAGCCTTAGTATGGTTCGGTTGGCTTGTCTTTGAGCTGAAGACTAACAAAGCATGATGTTCTACTTCGTACATTCACCTCTAGTTCTATTGCAAACCACCACTGTACTTCTTTAAAGAGATTTTAAAAACTGTTGTATTATTGATACCAGCAAACTAGCATACTTGTGTTTTACCTTTAACACAACTCAAAGCTTAAATCTTTGTGGCCGAGCGGATAAGAGCACCGAACTCAAGCTCTGGTGTTTCTGTTCAGCAGAGTGTGGGTTCGAGTCCTGGTCGTGACACTTGTGTCCTTAAGCAAGACACTTAACCATTATTGCTTCGTCCTTCGGATGGGACGTAAAGCCGTTGGTCCCGTGTGTTGTGTAATGCACGTAAAAGAACCCAGTGCACTTATCAAAAAGAGAAGGGGTTTGCCCTGGTGTTCCTGGTTTGATCGGCAGCATATTGCGCCACAGCACCTTGTAAACCATTACATGGTGCTATGTTAAGGAATTGTCTAATACTTCAAAAACGTAGCTCCACAATACCTTGCAAGAAAATACTGAATGTGGAAGCGCCTTGAGCGTCACTGAGTGACAGATGTGAGCGCTTATATAAGAAGCCACAATTATTATTATTATTATTAATTGTAAGGTTCTTTCCCTACAGGTACTTGAATGCAATTCAGACAACATGTCCGCACATATTACGCTATCTCACTACAGCTGTTATCACCAATAAGAATCGTAGAAGACAAGTACTGAAAGACCTGGTCAAGGTCATACAACAGGTAAATCCATCAATACCTTCTTGTCATGTGGGTTAATTGGGGACTTTTTGGACGCTAGGTGGCAGCAGACTTACCAGGTAAACTCATTGTTCTCGGTAATGCTTAGAACTATGTAGACAGTGGCAATTTACCTGTTATGTCTGCTGCAATATCGAGTGTTCAAAGTCTCCCATTAGTGATGACCTAGTCAAGGTTATACAACAGGTAAATCCATCAATAGCTTCTTGTCATGTGGGTTAATGGGGGACTTTTTGGATGCTAGGTGGCAGCGGAAATACCAGATAAACTCATGGTAATGTGCGCATGCTTAGAACCATGTAGACAGTGGCAATTTACCTGGTATGTCTGCTGCCATCTAGTGTTCAAAGTCTCTCATTAGTGATGACCTAGTCAAGGTCAAACAATGGGTATATCCATCAATAGCTTCTTGTGATGTGGGTTAATTAGTGATGACTTAGTCAATATCATACAACAGGTTGTAAGCTATTACTATCTTTATGTGATAATGGTTGTTTAGTATTTTGTTAATGTGTCGCTTGTTCTCAACATATAGACCAATGTGATCAACTATTTAGTGCTGCCGTTGTTAAAGGAACATTACAGAATTGGTTTTTGCTAACATAACAGTTGCTGGCAGTATAAGCACTTTATGTAATCCACCATATAGGGTAAACTGGGGTAAAAACGCCCGTTTTTTAAGTTTTAGTTAAATATCTCAGAACTTCTTGGAGACACAGAGAAATTAATGTGTGGTTTTATCCATTACATATCTCCTCTATTGTGTGCAAATATAAAATTATAGTCACTATGTTGAAAAAGTGAAATTTTCCACCCTTTTTGGATGGAAGTTTGGCGGGCGTTTTTACCCGGGTCTCGGGGTAAAAACGCCCGCCCCGCCCAGAGGTCGCTATATGACAGGTTTCTTTTGTAATGGAATCATATTTGTTAAATTAATTCAATATTGAGGGATACAACATTAACTGCAAACAACTTTTCAAACACAGTTGGTTCATTATAACTACAAACTCAATCATTTTAAACCGATAACTTTATGTGGTATGTTGAAACAGTAGCATTCATAATTCACGCACAATAAACTTGAACACTTATTTTATGTACCAACTTGGAAAGGTCTAAGGTTAACTCCAGCAAGGCTTCATTGGTCTGAGGAAATCATCCCAGAAGCTCCTGGTGCTGATTTCACAAAGCACTAAGATTCATCTTAAGATGAGTTGTCAGTAATACCACAGTGATTTTTAGTGTGACATCACACCTAGCTTAGCAAGTAAGATGTGCATTTAAGCTCGCGAATGTACATTGATGGTAAGAGAGAGATTTTGTCACATGACCGCAGTGGGGTGACTATTGACTACACAGCACACATAAACAGGAATAGGCCTACTGGTGTAACAGAAACAGTCAATTGGAAAGAGATGAGAGCACACAGGACACCAAGAGATGAACAACGAAGAGGGTGACAGGGGGGGGGGGGTAGAGGGAAGGAGCTGGTATGACCACAAGAGGTTGGAAACACAAAACACAATACCAAAGGTGGGAAGGGGGTTAGTTAGTTAATGAGGCAGACTAAAAATGTGTATATCTGTGGGGATAAGGAGAAGGCAAAGACAAAAGGTTATTAGCCGTTTCTTTTTGGATGTTCAGACCAATGGGGTTGAATGATCTGGATGCACTTTATCCACAGTTTCTCCCTACTCAGGCGAACAGTTTCTCTGTTGTTACCTAGTGCCTTAATGCCCTGTGAAATCATGGCAGAAATAGTCCTATTTATGAAGTTATAATATTTAGGCCCAATCATTCAACATAATCTTTTAATGCCGTTTGCAGTGGTACTTAGCATGAAGGAAAGTTATTTGTGAAAAAAATCAAATACGTCACAGTAAAATTTGAAAATTTTAATTGAACCCTTAACCTAATTGATCAAACCTGAATAAAAAATATAAGAAATACACAGTTTTATATATAATAGGCTTCTAATAGTGAATATCAATTTAAATATGGCTGTTAGTTACTAACATTGAGGTTTTTTTGAAGATTAATGAGGCTTTAATGGAGTTCGATGTTAAGGATGCTACTGGGCGTTTTTACCCCGAGGTACTTGATTTATCCTGGGGTAAAAACGCCCACTTACAAAACAATGTTAAGCAAATATTAAAATTGATTTTAATATTTTGATCATTTATTATTGTGTAGTTAACCCATCTTAACAAATATCAACTAAAGAATAATAAAAAAATAAAACAATGTGCTGTTTTTATTTTATTTTAAGTGAAATACGTTAAACCTTCGACAGTCATTTTTCAAAACTTTTTTTTCCAATTTTTTTTTAACAGCACCTATGCACCCTTAAAATATGTTAATGAGTTTAATTATTCTTTTCATGTTTTTTGCCATGCATAGTACCTATTAGAAATATATTTCATTTAGTAATTCTATGTGTCTTTTTTTACTAGCAATGGAAACAAGTCAAGTGGGCGTTTTTACCCCATGGGCGTTTTTACCCCAGTTTACCCTACATAAACTGACAAACCTGTAGAAGTTTGAGATCGATCGGCCATCTGGGTCACGAGAAAATGACCGATTACACATTTGCATGAAATCATATAGATTCAACAAATGAATAAAACGCTCACTGAGCGATAAACTCCAATCGGAAAATTGGTTTATTCATTTCTCATCAAATATGGCATTTCAGACAGAAATATTTCAAGGGATGTTTTCTACTATCATCATCATTAGACCGTGTAAGTTTTATGTAAATCTGTGATCAAAAAGTATATTTTACTTGCCAATTTTAGTATTTTTTCTTACCAATTCTGTAATGTTCCTTTAAGGTTGCACCAGTCCATACACTGAACCCAGCGCCGATTTTGTATGAATCTATGATCAGTAATGTTTAAGCAGCTATGTAATGTGTAATGTTAAAGGGTGTACACAGCATTGATACGATTGAAAATATCAATGTTCACAGATTTGCACATAACTTACATGGTATGAAGATGGTCATGGTGGAAAATTTCCCTTGAAATAGTTTTGCTTAAGCAGGGTTCTGACCAGGATTTTTTTAGTGGTGGAAAATGTTTTCCTGGAAACCATTGCGAGATGGATCAGTTACATGATAGATCATATTTAAAGTAGACTCAAATCAAAGAAGTACTCAAAATTGATGGCATTTTTACTTTTAAATACCCAATTTTACATTTCGTTGAAAACCTTTGAAAGGGAATTGCAATAGTTAAAAAACTTGGGAAATGTGTGGTGGTTGGAAACAGAGAAAATTCTGCCAGTGGTGGTTGAGGAATCCTGAGTGCCGGGCGGGTTTTTCCAGCACCGACCACTGAGGGCAGATCCCTGTTTAAGATGCTGCAGTTTTAGGAAATGAGTAAAGCAATTAGTTTTGACCTCCGCATGTCCAAAACCCGATGTTTGAAAACAGTGAAAACATATTTTAAAAACATTCTCACTATTTTCCCTTGACTCCGATGACTGATTGAGCTTAAACTTTCAAAAGTTTGTTATTTCACGTATTTATGTTTTTGTGGGGTCACATGAAGTGCAGATGCTTGTCTTTGACAATTACCATTGTTATACATGTGATTTAATCAAAGCCTGTGTTATGGCCCCAAAAACAACAACAATTGATCGCTTTGATTTGTCTATTCAAAGCCAATTATTTTCCACATCCGTCCGTACTTGTTTTCCAAACATGTTGAACACTGTTTTTAAACTTATAGAAAATACTCCCTTTGTCTTGTGATTAAAACACATTCCAGACAGAACAATGTTTTGGCTTTTCTCCGCGGAGGTAGACTTTAAATACTTCTTTAACTTTTGAACCTTTGTAGATGAAGTTTCTTGGGCCTCATGTTGTAATAATGTTTATACTGTTGGTTGCAGGAGTCTTATACGTACAGAGATCCCATTACAGAGTTTGTGGAATGCCTGTATGTCAACTTCAATTTTGATGGAGCACAACAGAAGCTGAGGGAGTGTGAAACAGTGAGTTGACTTCATTGTAAACTAAATTATAGTCCACCTTTATCATGGTTTGGCTGTCTCTTTTATGTTATTCTAACGAATGCAAAGCCATATGAACTTATATGTTTTTTGACAACTAGAGGATTGGAATGAATGTACTCTTCCAATAACCAATGATGTACCATCCCTTTATGATATGTTTCTTGAAACTAGAGGATTGGAATGAATGTACTCTCCCAATAACCAATGATGTACCATCCCTTTATGATATGTTTCTTGAAAACTAGGGGATTGGAATGAATGTACTCTTCCAATAACCAATGATGTACCATCCCTTTATGATATGTTTCTTGAAAACTAGGGGATTGGAATAAATGAACTCTAACAATAATCAATGCTGTACCATTCCTTTATAATACGTTTTCGAAAACTAGAGGATTGGAATAAATATACTCTTCAAAATACCAATGATGTACCATCCCTTTGTGATATTTTTCTTGAAAACAAGAGGATTGGAATGAATGCACTTTCCAGTAACCAATGGTGTACCATTCCTTAATGATATGTTTCTTTGAAAACTAGAGGATCGGAATGGATTAAGAAAACAATGCTTGATCATATATTTTACTGAAGGGATGAAGTTGATGATAATGTAAATTTATATGTATCTGTAATTTGTTTTGCAGGTTTTGATCAACGACTTCTTCCTGGTTGCTTGTTTAGAAGACTTTATAGAGAACGCAAGAATGTTTATATTTGAGACCTTCTGCCGCATCCACAACTGCATCAGCATCAAGTGAGTCTAACATCAAACGTCTCAAGAAACCATTGTGAATACTAAACAGTAATCCACTTTTGTTATGAGGCGGAATTCATCAACGACCTGGGCTCGATGTCACAAAGCGCTAAGGTTCATCTTAACCCTTCCAGTGCCGCCAACGTTCTGAAACGTCAAACAAAGTATCCATCCACAGGCCGCCAACGTTCCCATACGTTCTACTAGTCGACCCCAAAAAATATATAAATGCCCTCTGGATAAAGAACGGCCAAAACACGACCGGCACGGAACCCTTCGAGCGCCGCCAACGTTCTGAAACGTCAAACTGAATCTCCATTCACAGGCCGCCAACGTTCCTTTACGTTCTACTACTCAAAATATTTTTTTTTTTTTTTTTTTTTTTTTTTTTTAAATGGCCGGCCTGCGGATTGAGAATTTTTAAAACAAGGCTGGCACTCTAAGGGTTAAGATGAGTCGTCAGTTTTACCAAACAGTGATCTGTATTGTGGCATCACACTTTGCTTAGTGCACAGCCACAATCATGGGTACACATTTTTTGTGTGTCAATGTTATGAACAACACTTTGAAAACCAGTTATGTAACAGTTTTTTTAATGTTGTTTGTAAATTACTTAACCAGCACTGTGTGAATGAAGAGTAGAAAGTACTTGAGTTTGTCGAATACCAGATCTGAAAAGAGTTACCCAATATTTATGTGGCATTCATTTGGTGTCTCTGTAACAAAAAGTGTACCCATGATTGTGGCTGTGCACCTTAGCAATTAAGATTGATTCACACCTAAGATCTTTGTGAAATCAAGCCCAGTTTGGAAACAAGAAACTAATAAATTGATGAGAAAAAGGTCTAATGGTCTGGTTGATGTTGTATAAGATGGACGCAGAGTGTCTAAGACCCAGCTGCACTTTCCACTTCAAAATGTCATCCTCAAGATTTTGACACAATTGGCGACCGTAGTCACGTGACTCATAGTGGGTATAAAATGTCAACAAACCAAGCAAGCAACATGCAGTGTGCATGGAAGAGCATGGTTGCTTCCTACTATACGGCAGAAGCACTCAGGCGTAGCCATGCTTTTCTATGCACACTGCTTGTCGCTTGCTTGGTTTGTTTACATTTTATACCCACTATGAGTCACGTGACTACGGTCGCTGATTGTGTCTATTGTAGATTTCACCTCAAAGCGTAGATTTCACCTAAAACACCTATGCTGTGCTTTGTGGAGCCTGGTTCCCATCCATTTTTACATAATCCATTTATTTGAGATGGAATATATTTTAGAAATAGCAAGGAACAAAAGATAATTTAGAGAGCAATTTTCATAACCAGATAAGAAAAAGGCCTTAGAGTTATGTGATTATTAATTCATTTGTTTGATAATGAAACTATTTTAGAAATAGCCAATTAAGATAACATGAAAGATTTATCATTATTTTAAACGTTTTTCTATTGTGTCTGTGTCATCAGTATGCTTGCAGATAAGCTGAATATGAATCCAGAAGAGGCTGAACGATGGATCGTTAATCTCATCAGGAACGCTAAACTAGACGCCAAGATTGATTCCAAACTGGTAAGACAAATATACATGGCATGATTTATGACCTCATTGGGAATGTGTCAGTCATTCATGAGATTGACCCAGAGCTGAGATTCTTTCAACATTGAGCTTGCAGTAAACATCAGAGATGCCACTTGAGTCCAAACTCGGCCAACTGCGCCCGACTCTGCTGACCCGGCCTGCCGACCTAGTCAGATTTTCTGGCTGGCCTACCGACCTGACGATAGACCTGACTAACCAACCCGATCTTGATGACCAGGCCTGCCGACCAGGTTGTTGACCAAGTTGGCCAACTCAGCCGGCTGACTGACCTGACAACTGACCTGACTGACCGACCTGACCGACCTGACTGACCGACCTGATAACTGACCTGACCTGACTGATCGACCTGACAACTGACCTGACCTGACTGATCGACTTGACAACTGACCTGACCTGACTGATCGACCTGACAACTGACCTGACCTGACTGACTGACCGACCTGACTGACTGTCCTGACTGACCAACCTGGCCGAACTGCTTGACCTGGCCAGCCCTGACTTCCAGACCTGACTGACCTGGCTGATTTGATTGATTGATCTGTGACTTTTTGGATTAATCTTTTGAGTACTTGAATCTTGAAATCAAAGCTAGGCTGTCTTTTATTAAACTCTTTGTTTCACTCGCTATCCAGACTTGTTAACTAGCATTTACAAGTCTGCCATGTTGGTATCTTACAGGGTCATGTGGTGATGGGCTCGCAGAACGTCTCTCCTTACCAGCAGGTGATTGAGAAGACTAAGAACCTGATTTACAGGAGCCAAGCTCTGGCCTCTAACATCGATAAGAGGGAACAGTCTAAGAATGTGTCTTCTTCTAAAGGGGTGAGTTCTTAGTCCATGGGTGTCATTATCATATCTGTATCAGTATTCTCCTGAAGACGATCAGAGCATACTGATCGAAACGTTGAGTCGTTACCGGTTCTTTTCAGAACCAACAGTTACTCAAAAGAGATTTTAACATGGTGTAACCGCAAACCTCTCTAAGTTATACTCCCACCATGCAAAGCTTCAAATCCTACATATCTGTATCAGTATCATGCTCTGTACAAACACTTGATGGGGCTTTACTTTGTAAAGGAATTTAATTGTTATCTGTAAGTAATATAGACATTATTGGTAATTTCCCAAGGTATATTTTGATTTATTTTAATCACTTTGTTAACATTTTGCTCTGGTTTGAATAGACAGCACAGTAGCAACAATTTTTGTGAAAGACTAGTGCAATCTATATACATAGCAAGTTTTGTAGTTTAGTTGATCTGTCATTATGTATCTCAAAGCTCTAATTTAGTAAAAGCAAATAAAGATTTGTGTAAATCATTCTAAAGATAATTTTATCCTCTGCAAAATAAACCAAACTTGTAAAACAAAAACACAAAAATTTACAACAAAAAGTTATATTATGATTTCTAGATACTGCATAAATCCCATGATTTTTCCCTACCCTGTTCAGTGAGTAAATGGGTTAAAGTACCAAAAATGGGCGTAACTGTTTATGGGTTAAAGTACCAAAGGGTACTAGTCCAAGGAAAAGAACTTCTGGGTTCCAGACAAAGACCCAACAGGTCTGTGCGCAAGAGACCAGCAGCTTCTAGTCCGGAACCAAGACAAAACATTCTATGTCCCAATCAAATATCTTACTCTTATGAGGGAACTGCAGGCCAGCAGCCGATTTCACGAAACATTATGCAACTGCGTAATTCCACTTGTGCAAGATTTGTTGAGTTAGTGGTGCACAACTTATGCAATTAAATGTTGCACAAGTGGACTTACGCAGTTGCTTAAAGGAACATTACAGAATTGGTTTTTGCTAACAAAACAGTTGCTGGCAGTGTAAGCACTTTATGTAATCCACCTTATACATAAACTGACAAACCTGTAGAAGTTTGAGGTCGATCGGCCATCTGCGTCACGAGAAAATAGTGAAAAACCGATTACACATTTGCATGGAATCATATAGATTCAACAAATGAATAAAACGCTCACTGAGCGATAAACTCCAATCGGAAAATTAGTTTATTCATTTCTCATCAAATATGGCATTTCAGACAGAAATATTTCAAGGGATGTTTTCTACTATCATCATCATTAGACCGTGTAAGTTTTATGTAAATCTGTGATCAAAAAGTATATTTTACAAGTTTTTTTCTTACCAATTCTGTAATGTTCCTTTAAGTTTCGGTGGCAGGGACCCAAATGCACTTCCTCATTTTGATTACTTTTACCTGGAATGTACCTGGAGAACAGTTTAAAGACAAGACGAATGCATTCCTAAATGGCTAACCAACAAGGGTAGTGTGCATTTCAATGAAACAAAACATTTTATTTATCTTGTCTTGATCTTGAAATAATTGTATGTAATTTTATTTTATTTACAGCAAACTCAGTCAAATTCTATGTGGGGAGTGGACTTTTAACAACTTACTCTCCAATCAGCGAGCGCGGTATGGATCCACCAAGAATTATAGTCAACAACTGTTTCCTGCCGCCCCAAGATGCGTAATCCCTTTTCAAACATGAAACGGCCAATGACTGGTTGTCTTCACACAGGCAATTTGTTTGGTTTTTCTTTTGCTTCTGCACTTGGTTTATTGCCTATTGTTTTTAACAACTTTTCATTAGTACAGAGCAAATGTCTAGGGGCTGGAATGCTCAACAATCTTATACAACAAGTAGGTGGAAAGTAGCAAGAAGTATTAGTAAGAAAGAAGAATGGCATTTATAAACGAAGCACTCTTGAGTACTACCTCGGTTAATATTGACATTTAGTCTCTAGGAGGCCAATTTTCAAATATTATGTAAACAGACATCCTCTGCTTACAGTTACAAAAGCAGAAGGAAAGCAACATGGCTAGCTGTTCAGGGACCAATTTCATAGAGCTGCTGAAGCACAAAATAGTGCTTAACAATTGTTGTCTGCTAAGCAGAAATGAGCAGGATACCAATCACAAATTGTTCATGTGACATGGTGGCTTGGCTGGCAACCTTATTCTGGTAAACATGATCTTGTTGTGCTTGAGCAGCTCTGTGAAATTGGGCCCTGGATTGTACGAAATGAGAAATGGTTGGTGCAACACTACCAATCCATTGCGAGAGCACACATTTGTTGTGGGATCTTAGTTCGTTGATCTGTCGTAATGCAGAAGCAGGTTTCTTGATTGCTTTAATGAAAGTAGGCCCATTTTGGTGTATGTGAGTGCCATTGAATTTTTACCACTTGCCAGTGTGAGTGACGAAGGGAATGGCTTTTATTGAACACATTGCCAGGGAGCCACCACAAATTACTTACTATCTGTCATTTAAAACCACAATGGATAGTATTGAGTGGTCAGACAGTAGGAGGTTTGACTGTGTACCAGGCCTGGAATTACCCAGAGGCCATGGCCTCTGTTGCCCCTGGTCTTGGCCTTAATGTCACTTCAGAAGCTTCCCACAGATTTAAAGATTTTCTAATGGAAGTGCCCTTTGCAAAGATGTCATTTCGGGCCTGGTGTACTGGGTAGATGCATTCACCACATATACTGTAGACTGGCATAGTTTATCATTCAAAAACCACAATGGATGAACTTAAATGGTCATACAGTAGGAGGGTTAATCTTGTTTCATTCTTGTATACAATAAACTACTTTATATAGAGGCAGAACTCATAGAGGTTCATGGTAGGCTTGCTGTGTTTGAAGGTCATCTGGATATGTGGGCACAGATTCACACACCATGGATAATATGCATTGTGTTGAACAATGCCAAACTACATACCTTGGTGTAAATTCAATATTGGAAAGTTTGTATTGAAATTGGGGCGTGGCAGTAACAACCAAACTCGCTAAGCTGGAATTCATTTTATCGTGGTTTATAAGGCATGTAGTGAAATTTTTCTTTCCACCTCCACTTAAAATGTCATTAGAGAGGATGCCTCTAGAACTGGCTTGTTTTGGAACAGCCATTGCTAACATCATATTTTACATTCAAGTTTGAGTCAAGATTTGGCTGATTTTGGCAATGTTAATTATATTCAAAATCATCAATTCCAAATTGCAATTCCATGTGTATTTAGCCATTCAACTTTTTTCCCCTTTTTCTAAAGAAGCAAAACCTCACTGTGTTTTTTTTGTGATTGTTACACCATCAAAATATTTTCCACTTTCACCATGACTACCAGAGAGTTGTATTGTGAAACTTTAGTCTCGGTCTTTGTGTTAGAAAGTTCTATTTTTACTTCCCCACGGGTGATTTGTCATGGTTACCTGCTTGTGGTTGCCTGCTATTTCATTCTTTTCATCGTCCAAGCATGGATTAGTTATGGAAACTTTTTCCCGACCCTACTGCTGTTTCGTGTTTTAAAAGTTAACTTTAGGTAAGTTGAATATCTGAATAAAACAACTTGGTCATTAAGTTGCAGAATGGTATAAGTTGTGTATAACTTTCATTTGTATTTTTTCTGTTGCTGGTAAGGTGGATATGCATTATAGAGCTACTCATCTGAATTTCTTTGACTTTGCAAATTGTATGGGTTTGATTCTCAGGCTGTTTTGTAGTTTCTGCATTGGAACTCAAAACTCACTGAGTATATATACAGAGCATTTTCATGCATCAGTGCTGTGAAATCATTTGAAATTATTGTGGGTAATATTTGATGATCATTCTAGCCAGCCAGCAAGTAATGCTGTGTCCAAATCGCTGGCTATGACCAGATGGTTGAAAAAGCCTTTGCTTCAATGTTGTTGCTGTGTACAGAAGCCAAAGACAAAGTCACTTGATTCACACATGGTGTAAGGTTGCTTTCTGCTAAGGAGGACTTTGACCTTTGGAGCAAGGTAACCAAACTGAGACTAGAAGGGAAATTAGTCTGGCCCCATTGTGTGCAATGAGAATCAGGGTAAATCATTGTTTTGGTATACAGGGAACATGGCAGAAATTGAAACTTTGTAAATTAGAAATTGACGTAATCTGATTGTTTTCCCAAAACTTAATTTTGGGATACAAGTGTTTACCAAAAACCAACAAACTCTTGCAGCAATCAGTGTACAGTATAGGCACAATATTCCTTAAAAGGCAGAATATATTTTGGGTAATTGTCAAAGACTAGTATCGTCACTTTATGTATCCCAACATATACATCAAATAACAAACCTGTGGAAACTTGAGCTCAATTGGTCATCGAAGTTGCAAGAAAATAAGGAAAGAAAAACCACCCTTGTTGCGTAGCATTGTGTGCTTTAAAATGCCTGAGAATATTTTAGTGAGAAATTACCTCTTTTTCAAAAACTACATTACTTCAGAGGGAGTTGTTTCTCACAATGTTTTTACAACCAGCAGCTCTCAGGTGCTCCTTACCAAGTAATTCTTACAGTATTGTGTTTCTTGAGTAATTAACAGAAGTATCCCCTGCCTTTAAGATATGATTTTTGAAAGATATGTCTCTTGAAAATTTGTGCTGGAAATAAATTGCATGCCACCCCTTTAAGGTATGTTTGAAAACAAGACGTATCGAATCCTCCGTGGATGAATGAACTCTTCAAAACTAAATGAGACATTTTTTTTATAAACCCACAGGATGAGATTGCAAAATATTCTTCCAATGTACCATCCTTTATTAGTTAATAATGTGTGCCATGCAGCTGACTTACTGCTCTAGTTTTTATTAGATTTAAAGGGAAAGTACCATCCATTATTCCTTCTCTTTACATAATCATAGATAGTACTTGTACCCGTCTTGTTCCTATGCAGGGTAAAAATAAACTGACCCGATTTGGGGTCTCAAAAGCTGTATTCATTATTTGCTATTGCATAATAAGAATCATGGTGAATAATTATGTTGACATCATGTGGAAGATCAAGAGTTTTTACGACTTCTAATTGCACCCTCTTTTCACAGTGACATTCATAAGTCTTACCACATTTTTCTCTCACCATTTTTAATTAATTAACTAATGCATTTATTTGTATTACATTATTAGTATTTATTATTAATGTCTTTGTATGTGGGGAGTTGGAGACTTGGAGTGGAAAGGGAATGGTTACATCTGAATTCGTTTGCCTTATTTATCGGTCGCATACAGAAAAAAAAACACCCATGTTTTAATTTTAAAAACATTTTTCTTGTAGACTAAAGTTGTCAAACACCAAGTTTCTTGAAATACTTGCAAGGAAAAAACACTTGTACAGCCTACTACCAGGTGGGCTCTCGACCCAAGTTCCTGAATTTGTAATCAGATTTTGTTACCAGTGGCACAAAGGTCCTTTAAAATTTCACGTCATTCACGTCCAAGAATGAATGGATCTGACACACCCGAAGGACGTTTTGTTTGTTTGGGGTTGGTTTTTTTTTTTTTTTTTTTCACGAAACATTTCAACAAGGAGGGGATAAAACACACTTATATTCATTATAAGCTTACACTACACCATTCATAAGGTTCCTTTTGTGGAACTGTTTCGCTTTAGGTGTGTTTGGAAACATTGGCTTATTCTCACGGTTACTTGAATCTTAATTGTAACTTAGAGGTGTTAAAATTAACGACACTATGACGTGGCTGTCCCTCGGTGAATGCATGGAGTAAACAACTAAAGGTCTGGGGAAGGACACAAAAAACAGAAGACGCATCGTGTTATGAAAGTTTCCGCCCGCAGCAGAGATTGTAATGAACGCATCCTGACGTAGCTTGGGCCCGCCCCCGCGTCTGCAGCGAGTGAATGGATGTGAGAGTACCAAAGGCTATTTTAAACCCGCGTGTTCAAGTCGAGTACAGCAGACATGTGGGACAACCTCTGCTACATTATGTATGGTCGGACTGAACTGAGTCATCTTCAAGTAAGAGCAATGCCATCTCAATAACGGGGTGTCCTGTCGCACATGGAATAACACATTCACCAGCCGATTAGAGGCAGAATATCAAGACAAATCGGATTCAACGAAACTGTTTCTTTACGAGCGACTGAAGTAGTGGCAGCACCCATTGTGTACATAAAATCATGCGTGTAATAATAACACACTGGCGATGCTTATCCTGCTAAATTGTAACAATTTGTATTGCAGATGTAAATACAGAGCCACCGTGTTATGCAGGAATTCACATAAATTAGGTGAGTAGATTGTTTCAAGCATGTCTGATGTTGAAGGGGTTACTTTACGTATGCAAATGACCAGATCTGCATAAGCATGACGTACAGAAGACCAACGCGTGTGTATACTACCGACACGCCATTCTGACACGAGCAATCTGTGTATGCTTTTATGGGTGAATGTTTCGTCAAATAAGTTCCACCCATTTTTTGTTGTAGCATTGATTGTGTTAACCCTTATTTTTACAAAGTTCCACGTCGTTCAAGGATACAACACAAAGGGCTCAAATCCAAGCCCTCGGGATGCGGTGAGGGAATCACAAATGAGCCGCCATAATGTCACGTCGAAAAATCCAAATGATGTGTCAACGACGCGGAAAGTTTAACACCGTAACCCCATTCAATTCTGAAACAGCCGTTTGTGTTTTGAGGTGCAGTGTATCGTCTATATCTGGGTTTCACACTTCAGTCCCAACCTTTTTCAGGGGTGAAGAAAATAATATAATGGGTGAATGGGGTGTCTGCATAGTCACACGACCTAAGATGCATGAGTGCGGCTTGGAGTGGTACCCAGACTGCAGTCAATAGTGCGATACCGGGTAACATTGCAGTGCTGCGGCGGACGCAATGTCGAGTTTGCCTTCAGGCCTTTTATTTTTGCGAACGTGCGGGGATTATGTTATGATTGCTATGTACAATTTCGGGATTAAGGTTGTGGGCGTCCTTTGGTCTAACATTTTCCTTTAATCGTCATTTAAAAGAAAGTGAAAGCTGGAACTGAACGGAACATTTCCAATTAGGACTATAAACATACCTTATAGTCACGTGCTTATTGGGCCTGCGCATTATAAAACTGCCCGACCGTAAGTTACACTATGAGTTTCGGGTTTTTCCGTCCAGCCTCAGTTCGTTGATTTGAAAATGGCAGCACCGGCATTAAGAACTCATAATAAAGTTGCTTTCGGTGCTTTTCCTTTATGAATGATTTCCTTGTTGGTAATTAGCAGAAGCGCGCTTTGAATGCCTACACCGCGGGCATACCATTATGGGCAGTAGGCCTACACATAGGTCTACACTCTACAGTACTACACGTACTTTATTATCATGGAGAATCATAAACTGTTTTTGAGCAGTACTAGTTTTAGCTGGTCAAATCGCAGCACGTCGATATACAACATAATTTATTGCTATCCCATACCTTGCTCTATGGTTATACTGATTTACATAATAACTCACATGATACCTGAAATAATGATGTGTAATAAGCCCAGGCAAAAATATGCATTTTTATGAGTTGAATTCTACGATCACGCGCGTTCCTGAACAGTTAAAACAACATTGAATACCGTGGCACTGTGCTGAAAGTGAAACCACGTTCCAGAAATTGTTGACACGTGGTGGCGCTGTTGGGGTGTGAGATCAGAGAGGGGATTTAAAAACGCATAGGCCTACCTTCAAAAATTTCAATATTTAAGAATCGAAAATTAACTTGAAAATTTTATTCTCGATTTGTACCTGATTAAAGAAACAAATAAATTATCGAGTTATAAGCTAAATAACAGCTTTATAGATTGGACTGCTCATCGCGAGTCTTATATTGGCCTAACGTTTGCTTCTTTTGAAAAAATAATGTTTGAACTTTGAACTTGTATATGTAAACACAGAGTTGATGATCCATGTACGTCGTTAAATGAGCCTACCTGCAACTTGCAAGCAACGATCTGTTGGGTGGGGGGTATCAATCACTTTAGCAGAAAAATAAAAAAATAGAAAGTGCTGAACAGTGATCGAATCGATGCTGCGGGTGGCATGTATTATGCACGGTAACCCCGTAGAGATTGCGCGGCTCTTCAAGAGAGACTGAGCGAGCAATTAACGAGCAAAGAAAGTTCACCATTCTGTCGAACTTTCCCAGAAATTAATTCAGCTTTCAGAGTTTATCCACTCTTGCATTATCTCTTACTCATAAAAGCAACAAATCGATCCGACCATAGTGCCCCATGGAATGATCCATTCACGGAGGCGCTCTGGGCTGACGCCTACTCGTCGGCCGGTCAGTCTTGTCCGTTGTTGTCGGCTTTTTAATAGTAACCGATTTGTTACCATTTTATAAAGGATCGACAACGGTCGATTGACCATAAATATGTGTGAGATGCGGGATACCCAGCATGCATGCAGTCGTTTTACGCACAACTGCGACAATATTTGAACATCATAATAGTGAAATATGCAATTCCTATAAAAGAAGCACATATTCTCATATCCGCTCAACAAATACCAGATCGATAGTAACTTTAAAATGTCACTGACTAGCTGTTGATTTGTCACGTCGTATACCGTTCAAAGTCTACTGTTTGTAGTTGGTCTAGCATGGCAGTGCGATCAAGATCAACAGGTGGTTTTTATAGTATATCAAGTTTCCAGCAACTTGAGCTCTGATGACGTTTGTAAAGAAACATCAACTAGTACTGGGTTGGGCACATGGTATTGTTATGACCGGTGGGCACGTGCTGGCGTAGCTAGTCCATGGAGGAAATTTTAGTCCTCCGGCGCGAGTTCTCTAACACTTACAGTGGACAAACCGGTCCTTTGCTCTTTGGTCAAACACACTCAAGGCTCAAGTTGGGTTCAGGGTCGCGGTAGTTCGAGCCAGTGACAGTAGCGGCATTAGTAAACAAGTAAGCCTCTTCAAAACGTAGGCCCTACGATTTGTTGATATTGGAAATACGTGGATAATATGGTGCATTTAATTGCAGATGGTTAACTTTAAGTTTTGTTTGAAACTATAGGCCATGAAGGTATCTGAACCCCGTTTTTTAATAATTTTAAAAACAATATATTTCTCATGATTCCATTCGGTTGGAGGAGATCAACGAGCCCAAGACCTCGAGAAGAGGACGGAATGGACTTCAGTCACAATGGTACCCGGATGTCCATCTCAGACGTCTTGGCGAGGCAGGGGAGAAATGATGGAAACCACCGCTGGTTTGTTGAGGTGACGAATCTCGCAGACCGTGTTGTCCTGCAAGTTGCCGGTAGGTACATACAAGTAGAACAAATGGGGGAGGGGGGGTCTCGATCCTCCAACGACTACACCAGTCAATTACTGTCTGTAAACCCAAAATCCATCACCCTTTGACCTCACGTACAAAGTGACAGCTCGATCCCAAACACGGCACGTACGTGGAACCATGGTGCACCCACGCGTTACGTGTGTGGGTAAACCATGGGTAAACTGAGCTGTTTAGCTTGCCATTTCATGCCTTCCCTGGGATCGCCATGAATAGGCCCAACCCCCCATCAACAATAGCTATGGTAATCTTCAAAGTCACTAGGAGCCCAGTGACGGATGAATAATGGTAAATCCGACAGCCAATTGTGAAACCACCAGGGCAGTAGTATTGGGTGTGTGTATCGATTGACGCTGGTGGTAGGCTGGGCCGATATATATGACCGACCAGCATAGACGAGTTTTGACTACCGTGGGGGCAAGTCAGCTCGACTATACTGACTCGAGAACGGGGGTTTGTTCGCTCACAGCAAAGCCCTTCGTTGAATAAACGGTGGCTTCTGAACTGCTGAGCCCCGTATCGGGTTACGAAAGAAAGGACAAGTTTCTCTCGTTTTGAGTTTCAAACTCCGAGAAGAAGTAAAAAAAAGTCTGAAGTGATATGCCTTCGTGCCGCTGGTGTACCAAGTGATACTGTGTACCAGACTGTCACTTTTGAAAATGGCCGAGAGAAAAAAAGGAAAGGAAGAGGAAGGGAAGGATTCGGTGTTCGAACAATCCATTCATGTCGCTAAAGGTTTGTAAATATTTTTTATTTTTTTTGTTAGGGATGTATTGACTATTCATAATCTGTTGAAAAACGTGTCATGCAACTTGCTGTGCTGTGACATCAGAAGACCTTGATAAGACTTGTGTAGTTTTTATTTGTTTCCAACACAAATTTAGCAGACGACATTTTTACTGTGCATGACTACACACACACCAAGGTCACGAAGCAGTTCACAGCGTGTACAAACTAGGAATAACAAATCTTCTCTGAGCACTTATAAACTTTTTTTCTATGATTTCCCTGTGATATTTTTGTTACCCCCGTTGTGACTTACAGTCTATAATTATCAGTTTAGAAGAAATTATCAATTTTTTACCTAAAAAAAATAGAACAATCCAAAATTTTGACAGATTTTTTAAAGTCTAAAAATTGGTGCAGCCTCTTCAAATTAAGATTGTTCATCCTCTGACCTGCATGACCTACATGTGCTGTAGTACAAGCAGTAGTCACTCATAGTAACTTGGACTCTATAACTTTTTGACACAAATTTCAAAGCATTGTGGTTCCAAATTTCATTATACCAAACTTTATGGTTCTCACACAAAAAACTATAGGTCTCTTCACTTAATTAAGAGAAAATGTGTATTTTTGAGATTTAAATTTAAAATGTGAAAAACAGCAAGCCATGGCAAAATCAAGGGGAACCCATGGAGTTGGGTTGACATTGGTAATTGAAGGATACATTGTTTTAGATTTGGTGGGGAGGGGGTGTAAACCAGGGCCCAATTTCATAGAGCTGCTTAGCACAAAAATTTGCTTAGCATGAAATTTTTGTCTTGATAAAAACAGGATTACCAGCCAAATTTCCACGTGATTTTCAGGATAAGCAAACAACAGCTGAATACCATTAACAAGCAATATGCAACAAATGGAAATTTGGTTGGTAATCCTGTTTTTATCAAGGAAGAAATTTCATGCTAAGCAAATTTTCGTGCTTAGCAGCTCTATGAAATTGGGCCCAGTTTAGAACCCAACAGGCAGTCAGGTCGGCCCAACGGTTTTCTTCCCTGCCTTTCACCTCTGTGGACCGTGGTTCGATTCCCGGACTGGAGCTTTGCATGTGGATTGGGTTTTCAGTCTCTGTCGACTGAGTGTGTTTTCCCCATGGGGTTTTCCTCCCATGTCTAAATTTCCTTCATTGTCTTCTTTAAAAGTTAGTGTGACTTTTCCATTCAAGGATGATTTGCCAACTACATTTTTATAATTTAGATTCAGAACTTGAAATGTGTTGGCTTTGCATTTACAGTGAAAAAAGGGAAAGACAATAATTGGCTGTTGCAAACTTATGACCATTACCAAAAGATAATGGATATTGTCAGCACTTGCTAAGATTTTCTGAACGCTTTTAAGCCGGCAGTCGTATGGTGCCACCTTAATGCAGTAAATAGTCAACATTTTATATTGTATGCCTTTTAAATTGCGGGGATTTTCGACCACAACTAAGAGTTTAAGTAGCTCAGTGGAATCACTCTTGCTTGTCAACCAACAACATGCTCCGCCGAATCTTCACAGGCTGGCGCATTATTCTTCTTTTATGACATGTATTGCAAATTGACTCCTACATTGAAATGAATAATATTATCTTTTCTTTTTCTGATTTGTGGCTCCCTAAGATTTCTTCAAAAGGGGATTAAAAACTGAAATTCACAAACGGTTCTTTGTGAAAATACAAAGTCACAATGACAATGCTGGCGTGGAATAAGATTAACATTTGTCATCCAGTAATTTTGTTAAAGTCTTCCAGAACAGTCACTGCCCATGTTCAATGCCATTCCAGCTTTCATCGTGTACTAAAATAAAAAACAAGAAAGAAACTCTTTCTTGTCCTGCAGAAATTGAAAAGGATCTAGATGATCTAAACAACAAATTTGTTTTACATGGCCTAATTGACATGTATTTCTGGTAATAAAACCATGGAGGTAGAACCTCCATGATAAAACCAAGGATACCTCAGACATAAGTGAACTTAATCACTGTAGCTTGCAAGCCTTAGGCAACCTGTAAACAAGGGTGCTTGCTACCTGAACCAGAAACACCGGGGTTAACTCATACTCCCTCTCCCATGATAAAGTGTTCTGGGTTCTTTTATGTGCAGAGTACCAATCCTAGTACACAATAAAATGTAGAAATGTGTACAAAATTGTATCCAATTTGTGTACATGAGGAGACACACCCACTTACACTAACTGTTTCTTCAGTTAGTTAGTCTGGTAGTGATGTTTGTTGTCTAGATTATGGTCTTTATGCCTTGTACATCACAATAGGTTGCCTTTGAACAGCCAACTTGGTGTTTAAAAAGCAAACAACTTGTTGTTTGTGAAAATGTTACGCCTTCTTGTGTTGAATCACACAGGACTGTCAGCAGTACACCTGTTTACCAAGTGTTAGTCTTGTAACTTACTACATTGGTATCATTGAACAAGTTTGGGAATTTTATTAAGCTCAGCTGACATATTCTTTGCTAGTCTTTTATTAATTTAAAGCGTATTCGGTGAAAAAAAGGTCAAAATGTGTCCACAGCAATAAACCCTTAATCTGATTTGTCAGTCAACTTTTGAGTTTGTCAGAAAAATTTAACTTTGCTCAAAGAAAAGTTGTACCCCCTTCCATGCCCCTCAAGGCCGAAGCCTTACTGTGAAAACCTTGCTTTGGCACTGCAAGAAAAGTTGAGTTCATTAAGCCTGGTTCATACTTCACACAAAAGCGAAAAAAATGCAAAGCTGATTATGCGATTGTGACTCAAGGAAATTCACTTTGCTTTTGCAATTCGTATAAAGTATGAATCAGGTTTTAATTGCCATTGAACAGATCACTGACTGACCAAGGACTTCAACAAGTCTAGTAGTGGTACAATTACACTATTGTGCCTGATGAATCAAAGAGCCTCGCAATTTATCAATAAAAAAACCCACATCGAAAGCAGAAAAATATTTTACAACAATAAATAGTTCCTAGTAGGAGCAATTAGTTTTGTTATCGCTGTTTAGAAGGTTATAATTTTACCATGAGACCACTGAAGCTTAGACACAACTTGAAGTTTTACATGTACTTCAAAAGTCAGTGACCTCCAATCTGCAAATATCCTTAAGTCATTGAAGATGCAGGCTCTGTTCACTGAGAGCAATTTACTCAGTGTGCAGTAAATCCAATCCATGGGTCACTATTGTGTGCGCTCTTGCATTACTGGGTCGATCTCAGCTAGAACTACTATACACTGTAAACTGTTCCAACCTGGGTTTGTATCGTAAGATCAGATCATCAGAGACAGGACCATCAGACAGACAATGCTGTGTTGGTGGTTTCTTACGAAAGGAGATTTGCTGTTGTTGTGAGATTTCATTTGCATTGTACTGGACTTGCTCAATAGGTTGTTTTCGTTTGGACCATGTCATTGAATAATAAGAAAGAGATGTCCATTAGTTGTATTTAAATAGCTGGTGTATACACAGATGCTGTAGTAAAAACTAGATGCTATTTGTAGGGTAATTTGTGATGTTGAGTACTTTGCTAACTCGACTGTTACATGGATTGTTAACAATCATAGAGCAAGTAACAACCATGCAGTCAAGTTTAGATGATAAATTTGCATCGGGGATAAAGAATATTATTTGTTTTTTGCCCCAACACCTATGTACTCAGTACTTTCTTGAGTCCTGTGAGAAATAACCACAGGCATGTTACTCGAGTGGGATTCGAACCCACAACCTTTGCCATTCTAGAGTCAGGTGTCTTACCAACTAGACCGCTGAGATTGCCCGGTAGCTAGAGGCAGTTCGAATCCTATATTTACTAGTGCAGTGGGTACTGCAACAATGATACATTAGTTGCATTTAAATGGCTGGTATACACGGATGCTGTAGTCAAGACACAACTTGGGTAGTTTGTGATGTTGAGTACGGACAACATTTTAATTTTTGTTCTCCATGTGTACCCTTTCCTACTGGACAGGTACATGGACTGAATAACAACAAGTTCAGTCTGTTGACATTTTGACTGATAACGTACTCATTAGTCACAAGCTGAGTATTGCTCATGAACAGATAACGCTCTCCATGTATGTAACAGCATGCTGATTTATCAGATTACAGTTTAGGGAAGTGGTGGCTCTTCTTCCATGGTATGAGACCATGGAGTTATTTCCAGTACCTCCATGGTGTGAATGCATTTCATGTTCAGGTGCCTATAGTGTTACACTTCAATGCATAAAAGTCGAATGTAGAGAAACACTTATTTACAATGCTGAGTTTTCTTCTCATGTTGGAATGTTGGTGTTAGTGCACTTTAAACATCCTTCAACAGAACACCAAGCAATGCATCACTAAATTGCAGAAATTGCACTTTGGAGCGTGTCCTGAAACAAATGCATCAGGCATCATGAGACTGAGAGAACAAAAGGATCAGTACAAAACAAAAGAGCCATTGTATTTTGTTCTAGCTGATTGATCATATGATGCATGCCAAAAACTGGTTCAGTTCCAATTTGTTTCACCTTTAAGGAGATTGTCATTTGGTTCTCTTTGAACTCTGGTTCTTGTGTTTTCAAGGATGAAATAAACCTGTTGGAATTGAAATTGAGTTGAAATTGGTGATGTCATTTAAAGGGAGGGTATATACCTTTGGTAATGATATACCTTTGGTAATTACTCAAAAAATTAATGGCCATAAAAACTTACTTAGTAAGAAGCGCACAGCTGCTGATAATGAATAACATTTTGAGAAAGGAATGTGGTTTTACAGAGAGGGATTTAAAAACATTTCAATCTGAGAAATGTTTCTGCATGAAACGTTTCTCAGATTTTTTGTTTTCAAATTTAATACGGATTGTTCTTCCTGCATGGACAATAACCGCTCCAGATTTTCGACCATATCTCAAAAACACTACCACCTTTTGAAGTGAAATTTCCACAGGTTAGTTTTATCGTACAACTACATTTATATTAAGATTAATCAAACAGTTTTAAAAACCAAAGGTATACTTTGCCTTTAAACTTTAACAATTTTCAACAACTCGAACAGCGCCCTCATTAAGGTTGATGAAAGAATGCATTATCATTGGCTGACTGTTATAAGTTGCTGGCTTCCATTGTTTGATCTCAGTAATTGCAAAATGTCTTTCGTTTTTCATCTTGCTTTTCCCCTTTCTCCCTTTAATCCAAGCAGGGATCCTGATATAACATCCTTGAAAAGTAACTTGATATATACAAGGGCAGTGTCAATGTCAGTGGGGGGGTCATAGGCTTTGAATGCACACTCTCTTTGGCCTAGGTTCAGGTAATGGCGATATGTAAACCAATCCGTGTTGTACTAATTGATACACTCAATCTACAAAAACAAGCAAATGTATTGTGTTATTTTTTTGATTCTAGAAGGTCATGGGACCCATTGACGCCATTTTCTTGATAATTCCTGGTCTAAGTCTTGATGCCCGTTTAAAATGTAGAAATCGAGCTCTTTTGCAAAATGGAAATGGACTTGTCCTCTATGACTGAAATTACAGCAAAGTGGGAGCAGAGGTAGAGCTGTCCTACTTCCTTAAGCTCTATACCTGGATAACATTATGTCAGATCTGATCCATCATCCTATATAAATAATAACAGCCTGCAGACAAGTGTTCCACATTTTCCCTTCAAAGGAAAAATTGGGTGCGCTAATGTTTACAACAGGCCACTACATACCATCTGGATGGTTGTGAGATTTGTTTGTTGAGATTTGCCACTTCTGTCAATCACCATTAGAAGTAAAAAATTACCAATCATCTTCATGTGATGTTATGGAGAGTCTGGTTGAGATCCAGTCTGCTAATAATAGTTAGAAAATAATTAACTTTGTTGACATACGTTTGCGACTTTACAAAAATAGAAATCAGCTTCTGTTTCAAAGGCATGTTCAGTTTAAAATAAATTCATTTAATTCTCCAAGTGTTGGGTGCTTGTAGTGTTAAATTCCATAGTTTTTTGTTTGAGTGCAGGTCTGTTATGTTTCATAATTCGCCCTACAAATGTGACAGGTGCTTGACATATAATGTACAAGCAATACCTTGTTCTTAGAAGAGCAAGGGTTACGTAAGGACCTTATGCATTGGTGTCATCAAGCCGCCATCGCTGAGGTAAACCAATGATGAAACAATGGAAGCGCACAAATTTGTACGCCTGCGTAGGATTGGCTAATGAACAACCTCCTCCTTCTGACCTTAAGGCGAGGGCGCCCTATACTCAAATGGCATCATGTGCATGATCTAAAGGGGTACTCCATGAGGGAAGGAAAAGTAAAAAGTTGCACTGGAACATTTAAAAGGGCACCAAGGCAATGACTAGGGGCATTGAGGCAATTGCCTCGTTTTGCCCCCATGAAGCATCAGGCTTGTACAGTACCCTGACTGTACCCGACAAAAGATTGTGTAGTTTTTATCTGAAAGCTTACTTGAAACATCCTGTGAAATTATTTTGTCTGAAATGCCCCCCCATTGACAGAAATCATTAAAATTCATGCATGAATCATTTCTCAGTTCTCTGGGGGTTTGGTGTCTGTTCGCAAATGCTGCGGCCAGAGATGCGGTTGGTACCACCCGCTGTCCCCTCGCTAAACATTGATGGATCCAACATTCTTGTGAAAACACAGACATTTTTTTCCCTGTTTTCTCAACAAGTAGACACCTTATTCAACTGAAACTTTCATATGTAGATTTTATTGTATCCTTCTAGATAATTTTGCCATAAATTTTGCCATTTTTGACAAAATCAAATGATGACCCTACCTTTAATGAACGTTGTTAAGAGTAAAACAACAGGCTGCAAATTTATACAAGACAGAGTGTGCTGTGGCAATGGAAGTTCAATGACACCACTTGCTTAGTCTCTGCTTCATGACCTCTGTCTGGCCTTCAGTACTGGGTAAACTGTCTGATGCCATCGGCAATGTCAGTTGTCTGTATAAATGTTAATGTTGTGGTCAGTTTACTCAATTGTACAGGAGTCTGTTGTTAGCTTTGGTACATGTCTATAGTTGTGCACTAACAATGCCACAAATTCTGCTTAGTGTTCTTTGCCTTCTCAGGCATGGAAAAATTCAATGTGTAAAAGAATTAGTGGGGATACACATTGTCCATCATCAGGTGAAGAGTTACTCCTCTAATAAGATTGCAATATTTTTTGTTAGCAGAGCTGGAGTTCCCCCTCCTTCTACTCCTGAGTGAAAAGGAACATTTTAATTATGAATCAGTGGTGACTTGTTTTCAAGGACAAACCAAGACCATTTCATTAGATCTGATTATCACACAGATTTTTTTCAGCACTGACCAAGTGAGCACATGTCGCAACAACAGATTGCAGACATGTGTTTGGGAATGGTTTCATGTCAAACTGCCTACCAAGTGAACCTAGTAAGCAATTACCAGCATAAATACTGGCAATAGATCAATCCCTTGCTGTATGAGCAATCCAACAAGCCTAATTGTCACACCATAGCCATGACTTGTTCTGTCAGTCAATCCATAGAGAAAGGACCCAGACAGCCAATGTACCAGATGATACACAAAATTGCACTACCCTTAGCTTGATTGGTTCCCTTGCAACTTTTTCAGCTGGTTGGCTTGCTGGGAGAGCTAGTTTCCTTGCTAGCCTAAATGCAAGATCTGTTGAACACTGAACTAAATTGTCCTTTCAGACCGTTTGTTTGTTAATTTCGCACTGTGTTGTACCATACAGGGCCTAATGTACTATCACCAGCATTTATTTTCAGAACCAACTAGGACACATGACAGAAGACAAACAACGTAACAATCATAATTTTTTTTAAAAATAAGTTGAAGTGCAGCTTTTGATGATGCATGTTGTTTATGGATTTGTTCGACATCAGGATAAGAAACAAGTCCTTAATTTTAAAACCAGACTTTTGTAATGCGCCGTATTTTTGACCGCGTGAGGGCGCTCTCAAAAACATTTTTATCACTTCCGGGGGTATAACTTATCGTCTGCTCAGCTACCCGTGTACAGTTTAGCATCGGCGTTCTGTCACTTCTGTGCGCAAGAGAGTTTAGTCAGTGCTTCTAGAATCTAAGGTAATACAGCTCCTTTTAAAGGTCTTATTTTCCGGGATGGATATGACGTTTGGTAGTAATGTGTTTCAGTCCTTAACTGTCTGGAGGAAGTATTTGAAGCAGTTTTTGTTTGCGGAGAACAGTTGTTTCTATAAGTATAAAGAGGAAAGGATGAGCCACGCTTAACTGCCAGTTCTGATATTTTTTAAGATTAGATGCAGGGCTCTTTATTTCTTTAAAGGAGACGTTATTAATCCACCTTAGATTCTAGAAGCACTGACTAAACTCTCTCGCGCACAGAAGTGACAGAAAGCCGATGTTAAAACTGTACACAGCTACCTGAGCAGACGATAATCGCTTAAGTTATACCCCCGGAAGTGATACAATTATTTTTGAGAGCGCCCTCACGCGGTCAAAAATACGGCGCATTAAATTTATTAAAATTGAGATATTTTCCATAAGTACATGGTTTTATCTGAGAGTTGAATTTAAACCTTTGATAAATCGAAAGAATTTGATAATACAAAAAAGGTGCGCCTCAAAAAACTGGGAGTGCTTGACAATATATTTTGTTGCCTTTCATCTCTGAATTGGAAAGCTCTGGTGCGGAAACAAAACTATTTGAGGGTTGTATAACAATAGGCTCTAGCGGCTTTCCCATATTCAGTGGAGTTATTCATGTTCAAAAAAACACCAATTGATAGAGTCCGATGAATATAAAGGTTTGTTGTAAAAAAGTCCAAGACTGACTGTGATTCTTCTGTGAGTTAATGCTATCTTCTTCTGCACGAATTCATGTGCACACACAGCAGCCATTGTAACTAGATCCTGATTAATGCGCTAGGCTGGTGTGGAGTTCAGTTATAATGGCAGTGAGTGGGTGTTTTTCGGGTAAGGGCCCCTGGAACACTGAAGAGTCCGTGCAAAGTACAACAATACAGGTGTGTCGCCCCCACATTCAGTCTCCTTAACTTCCACGAGCTTCAATCATGATTCAGTGAAGTGACAAACGAAATATGATCAGAATTTAATGTAATATCGTCCAGATTTTTTGCCTAAAAGTATAAATCACAAATCACCACCTTGGGTAAAATGCTGCCCTTTTCAAACACTCTGAAAGTCTGGTATCTGTCTGGAGATACTTATGGTACAGCAATACATGTAGGCCTAGATGGATGTACACAACATTTGCGGAGAAAGATGCATCTATAGGCAAATGATAGGACGAAGGGTAGTGTTTAGGCAAGGTTTTAGCCAGGATTTGCTAAAAGGGTGTCAAAATTTGCTGGAACTTTAAAACTGGTGTCCAACAATACATTTACATATGTAATGACAGATAAAACCAGGTGTCCAATTTAAAACAGGGTATGAAAAGACACCTACCCTCTCTGGCTAACACTATGTGTTTAGGTAGCAGTCATTACATGAGACTTTAGGGAAGTTTTGAACGAGAATGTTTTATGGTTTAGGTAAGCTCGGTTCAAGACTAGGAGGGCACTGTCACATATGGGCAACTCGTTGTGGCGCATACACGATAGCACTTTGTCTGGTTGTATAGTGCCCTCCTGCAATGACGGATCAAATTGTCACCGTTTTCAGGAACAGCATTCTTGGTAAACGTCAAAGTATGATTGTCTGCGAAACAATGATTTCAAAAAGTAGTTTAACTTCAGACAAGTTTTCTCCAAACATGAAACTTTGACTACAGTGGCTTGGGTTACAGCATTAAACAAAAATGTACAGGGCCCAGGTACATGGCTGTGCTTACTGCAGAATTCATCGCTTACGTCCCATATCGTCGGCTCAGTGCTATAAGGTCGTCAATTGCAATTTCAAATCTGTAATGATCAAAAGGGCGTTAAGTGAAAAATGCAAATCAGTTTGAAAAAATAAATCAAAATCTACAAGTAAATTTTTTCTTAGAAACTGAGTGTTTCTTTTTGCCAAACTAATTTTTAGAGACCACTCTTGATCAATAAACTCCATTTACCAGGAGCTCCAAAGTATGCAAAACGAATTTGATCAAATTCATACAAACTGCGCTAACGACCTTAATAGTTCTAAGCCAACAATATGTGCTTTACAGGGCGTGGTAAGTGCAGACTTCCATGGTGTGCAGAGCCATGAAATTGGACCCTGTATATCTGGTCGTACACACTGACGCAGAAAGGTCATTTGGATAAAGTTTCTAAATTTGAATAAAGAGGACATTTGGAATTCTCCATTCAGAATCCAACAAAGGATATTGGTTCCGTATGATGCCCCCCCATTCACTAGTGCCCGCAGGCTGTATCCCGCAGTATGATAGCGTGTCATAATAACTACAACTCATATTTTCATAACAGCAAACCTTTCAAAACAAATATTTTCTTAACTTCTCTAGATTTGTGAGTGGTGGCTTAAAAAGACCGCAGTCAGCTATTGATTCACTTTCAGACTTCATGTCAGTTTTTTTTTTGAATGGCTAAGGGGTCAAGGAGGGGGTTGGTTAAATTGTGACCTAAATCTAAGAAGGGGTTGGGGCAGGAGAGATCAACTTGTGACCTTAAAATGTACATTAATTCTTAAATCAGAGATACAACATTTTCAATTACATATGCATTCTTTATTTGGTTTTTCAGGGCTTCAAATTACAAATGACCAGTGTCAAGTCATTTTAGCACTTTGCCAGTAACTCCGTTACCGGGCACACTACTTTTGAATAGTACTGATATACTTAGGTATTTAATTTGAAATATCCTCCTGAAAAAAAATAATCAAAGAAGGAAGTATTTTACGTGCATTGAAGAGCTGTGCTCTAGTGGTTTTTTTTCTTGAAAATGGAGCTCCGACTGTGCTACCACAATACTTTTGCAATCATATGACTTGATTTACTTTATATTTAAGGAAGTTGATAATTTCTCATCGAAGGCCGATTGGTTTATAAAAACATATTTGTGTGTTGATAACCATGCAGTATTACTTAGTTCTCTGGTACCTCTGGACTTAGGCAACTATTGATATCAATAGTTATTCTGGAACTGCTGACCTCTATAAAATGGATTAAAGTGGCGTGAATTTTTCACAGTTGGACTATTCTACTCTCCAAGACACTTTGAAACCAGCGAACAAATAAGTTCAGGAGTCCAGTGCTTTCTCTTCGCTTTTGTACTTGCACAATGTGTCCCTGAAGCTGATTTGCCATCGGGATTGTCCAACTCCCAGGAAACTGTGAAATTCAAGACCCTAGAAACCAGAGAACTTTGTGGCGTTTGGAGTTCTTCAGAGTGGAATTACAGCAATACACTTCCACCTGGGATTATTTCACTTGTTTCCTTTTGTTGGAGAGATTTGTAAAGTTTGTAATACCATCTTTGAGGTTAAAGTAATGTTGGACCTGATCATAAAAAGTGAACACAATAAAATAAAAAAAAAACACCCCAAAACACCCTCTAACTCCGAAAATAAGATAAATTTTCCATGAGCGTTATTTCAATGCATTTATTCTCAGTATTTAAACCGGATGGCCTGACAACCTCAGTTGTACTACAAAAGTAGCATTGACCATTCAATTTTGTATACAATAAAATTCAAACAAACCCAGCTCCCCATGAAGAGGTTAGCCTTACCATTTTGCTAAATTGCATTCATGCCATCGTGAGTTTGTCTGCCCTCCATAAATCATAAACCCAGGCTGGTTTTGTTTTCTGCAAGTTCCACCCTCCTTCAATTTGGTAGTTACTGACGCCATGAGAGTTCAATTTAGAAAATGAACCTTACACTTGCATGACTTGTGAGATCAAACCTGCAACCCGTTAAAGAAGTTATCAGTGCATGTAAACGTAATAAGTCTAGTCTGCTGATGTGAACCCCAGACTACAAGTAACAAACAGGGGAGGTTTGCAATTCTGTTGAATAACAGTCTCGTTAAAAATGACATGATGTCAAATAAAAGTCAATTGTGAAATCACTTTGGAGGAATCTGACTTGTCGTATGTAGTCTCCCCATTGTTGGTTACTTGGTTGGAAAGATTTGCGATGGTACATTTTATTTTAGCAAAAATTGTTTCTGATTCTATATTATTTGAAAAACAAGATGTCCCAACTGCATCACTTGCAATACCTTTATTTGTATACCGTACACATTGCGGAAGAAACATGGTTTCTAATTAGAGAAGAGCGTGTCAAAAGGATACCAAGATCCTATCTGGCTGATATCATTACTTAAACCAGAACCAATAAGCCTCAACATCCGTTAGCTCTGTAATTATAGACCCTGCGAACATTTTTGGGACCACTTTGGTCCGACGTACATTGTTTTAACTCGTGATGGAAACAAACTTGCGCACTTTAATAGGTCAATGTTAACTGGGTTTCAATGTTCGAACACGCACAAGACTTGCAAAGTGTCTAAAATGATTGATTTGTTTTTGAAACTAAGGGACACTAGTTTTTCGAAACCTTAATTAGGATGCCCTAAAAAGAACTGTTATGTGGAAGGAAAACCTCAAATTGGGGAAGACTTATTTAAACAGATAGGGACTGAAAGCACAACTGATATGTAAAGCTTGTCAAAAGTGGATTTTACACCATGTTCTAGAGAGTCAAAAGGCAGGGAAAGATACCACTCTCTCAAGTGCACAACACCAAGTGTGTGATTTTGTTGCAAATACATACAGGTAAATAATTGATGATTTCTTTTTTTCTAGATGCAAGAGACGATGTACAGAAAAGAACCTTCACAAAATGGGTGAACGCACATCTTAAAAAGGTGAGTTTTGCTTTGCACAATACGACTCAGACAAATTGATCTCTGAGAAAAATCCAAATACCCTAACCCCAAGTTTTCTAGAATGGAACTTTTCTCTCATACCAAAATCTATCAACGTTTTAAAAATATTCAGCTCTGGTGGGGAGGGGGGGGGGGAAGGGGGTTACACCATGCCCCATATTGTGCACAAAATGCATCTTGAGGCTGTAAGAGAACATAGTCTGGTGTCCTCATTGGTAAAGGACCTGGCGTTGTTGCTGTATCCAGAGAACATAGTCTGGTGTCCCTCATTGGTAAAGGACCTGGCGTTGTTGCTGTATGCAGAGAACATAGTCTGGTGTCCCTCATTGGTAAAGGACCTGGCGTTGTTGCTGTATGCAGAGAACAAGACAAAGATAGCCACAAGATGGTCAAGGTTGTTTTTACGTCAAAACGTTAAAACCCACCTGCTTGGGTCATACATGTGACTGAAACGCCAAACTGTTCTGAAGCTCTGGAGATGTGTGGTGGGTGACTCAGTGCTGTACTCATGAAACCGATCAGGGACCTTTCTCTTAGCCCTTCTTCAAAATAATGTACATAACTTCAGCTGTTTATAAAGAGCAACTATTAAAAACTATGTACAATCGTTCAAATCAACCTTTAGCGAAAGAAAACCCACGACAAAAAACATCACCCAAAAAACCTCTAATTAGGCAAAAAGTTTAACGATAAAATTCTAAATAGAATACCAAAAAACTTTGGTACATTTTTTTCCTGGGCCATAAAGTTAGGGTGGATGGGAGCGAAATTCAAAATGTAACTTTGATAGTCAAGACCGCCTACAGGTAAAAGCCCAATCAATTTTTAGGTACAATCGGGCGCAGTTGACTGCACTTACAGAATCTAGACATTTACTTCAGATATTGGTGCAATGTCGTCAATCAGTCAAGAAAGATTCTTTGTGAAATTGTGAGCAGCAACATTGTTATTCTGTGCTGTACATTTTTACACTTTTACTCCTTGCTACGTTCTTGTCTTAAAACGTAAGGTTCGTTTCATGGGAACCAACTGTATATAACAAAGGATTTATGGCTACAAAGCTTGAAATTCACTGTAGAAACCGTGGCTGTAACATCCTAAAGTCATGCACAATGTGATTGTAAGCTCAACTTCCCAGGGCTGTGATGCTCACAAGTTTGAAGGATTTTGTTTATCTCAAAACTTCCTTCTTAAAACTATCAGTCCATAGTCATGTCTGAAATAATGCATGCATTTATTGCATTCTCACAACTGCTGTAAATTGTAGTTGGTGGCTTTATATTCATAAATGGGCAGTAATGCTAATGTGTGTAATGAACAGCTGATACCCGCATCTAACAGCAGTTATTTGTGGTTGTTATCAAATTATTGACTGATAATGTTATCTATTAAAAATAATTACATGCACTGTTACGGAGTGCTGGTAGTGTACATTGTAAAGTATACATTATTTGCATTCATTATTTAAAGGCTTGTTTTGTCGTTACTATTAAGAACATGTTAAAGAGTGTTAAAAGAGTATTCATTCCAATCCTCTAGTTATCAAGAAACATATCATAAAGGGATGGTACATCATTGGTTATTGGAAGAGTACATTCATTCCAATCCTCTAGTTTTCAAGAAACATATCATAAAGGGATGGTCCATCATTGGTTATCGGAAGAGTACATTCATTCCAATCCTCTAGTTTTCAAGAAACATATCATAAAGGGATGGTACATCATTGGTTATTGGAAGAGAACATTCATTCCAATCCTGTGATTAACAAGAATTGGGGGATTGGGGTGGAGGTGGGGTTGTGTTCTTAGGTGGGGGAAGGGGCTCATGCTGAGGTGTTTCAATGTTGCTATGTGGCATATTCAGTAGGCCTAGCCTTTTTAAGGATCAATGTTAGCATTCGGAGACAGATTGTTGGTGGTTCCACAATGTTTGTGTACAAGCACAATTCATTTTGAACACTTGTTCTTGTAAATATTGAATGTTATTTTATGCAGTTATGCAGGTCCTTCCTTATCATTCCATCCATGATATGAACTGTTGGAGTTCAAATGTTGTCGTTATTGTTGCTGGTTCAACTGAAGACATGCAGAGAAGATTGACATTTTGAATATTAATATTTTGGTTAACTGTAAAGATTTTTTAGTGGTTTTCTTTCGTATGCACGTCTAAACGCGTGCATCAATGAAACACGCTCACAGTTGCAATGTTGTAGGGCAGGTTTTTGAATGGTGACGTCATATTCAATACGGTCTATTCCAGCTAGTAAATCTATTCACGAAGAGCCACATGTTAAAATGACAAATCATTGATTAATAGGGCCTACAGTAAGGGGCTTACATGTATATCTTAATATAATTTTGCGTTTTCACGAAAAGATGCATAATACATTGCAAAAGAAGAGTGTAGATTTAGGTCAAATTGTTTTTTAAAAGTTTCTTGAAGAGCCACATATGTCAGTGAGCAGGTGATCACGTTAATAATAATAATAATAATAATAATAAGACATTTTTAAAGCGCCTAATGCAAAAGCCTCTAAGCGCATAAAGAGAACAATAAAATATACAATGAGTGAAAGATACATTACAAGTAAGCAGATTACAAATAAGCAGCTTCAAACAAATGAGTTACATGCGCCTTCCTTTCCTACTGTATGTAATAACACATTATACAGTCAGGTCTGGAATTATTATTATTAAATTATTAAATTAAGGAGGCCACGAAGGCCATAGCCTCTTGGCCTTTGTGCCCCTTCAAAAGTTTCCCAAAAGACTTCAAGATTTTCTATTGGAAGTGCCCTTTGCAAAATGAAAATGATCTTGCCCTCTCAAAGATGAAGTTCCAGGCCTGTTCAGATGGGCGTACATGTAGGCCATCTCACTGTTGAGGTCTCACGAAGAGACATATCTTTGACTAAGCACTAATGTCAATTAGCCAATAGTTTAAAGGAAATTAGTTAATCAAGGGAGAGGTTAAACTTTTACAGAGTCATGAGAGGTCTTAAACTGCCAACACTGGCTTGTAGCATCACAGATATTGCAGTTTGAAGCTAAGCACACACTGGCTTGTAGTATCGCAGATATTGCAGTTTCAAGCTAAGCACAGTGTCAAATGTAAATCTCACGCTTGCCTTTTGACATTTGTGGCTCTTCGTGAAAACAGTGAAGATTTGAACGTGTTAGGGTAAACACTAAGGTATAGCAACTGCTACCTCACCCCTTTAATCATGAGTGGAGTACATCAGAATATGTAGACATAATGGAATGCTGGAAATGTGTGCACGCTATCCTCCTCCCCCCCCCCCCTTGTGGCACAAGAGAGATTTAATCATTATTAAACTAACACAGCCATGCGGTTTCAATAGCGTTGTTGACTCTACAAAGCTGTAATAATCAAACAAATCCTACTACTTCAGACTGATGACTTTATCCACCAATAGTGTGGGTTCCAAGTGACAGGAAGCAAAATAAATCTGCCCTTTGATTTTTAAACAAGAAAGCAATCAATGAGTGGGTGGAAAAAAAAATCTTGTTTACTCCTCAAGAGTGGACTATGAATAAACATTGTCAGGGTGTGCAAAATAAATAATTAATATATTTCAGTTATCATTGACAAACTACCGTCATATATTGGTCTTTGATCACAACTGGCCATGGCTGTCTGGAACCAGTTTTGGCTGCCTAGAACCACTCTTGATATCGCTTCAATACACCTGACGTCATCACCTGCGATATATCTTGGTTGCCCCATTTTGGGAGTCAGATTCCCTGATTGGTACAGTGTAGTGCATATTATAGTCGACGAGCGCCTGGTTAGACTCTCACCATCACCGCGGCCCATTTTCATAAAGCTGCTTTAGCACAAAAACGAGCTAAGCACAACAAAATTATGCTTACCAGAAAAAAAAGGTTACCAGCTAAAATATCATTTTACATGTAGCATCTGTGACTGGTATCCTGCTTATTGATGCTTAGCAGAATCTTTTTGAAAGCAATATTTTCTGCTCAAGCAGCTCTATGAAATTGGGCCCAGGCCTGATACTTCACGGAGGCAACGGGGGCAATTGCCTCTGTTGCCCCATGTCATTGCCTTGGTGCCCCTTGAAATGACTAAATAGAAATTTACAATTTCTTCATAGAGGTGCCCTTTACCAAGGAGAAAACTCCTGGTGCCCTTGCCCTTTCAAAACGAAGAATCAGGCCTGCACCACACCTTCACATGCAGTTTGACTCCCAAAATGGCAGACCACAGGTAGACAGTTGACCGTGTGTGGAGTCGGTGTATGGGGTTTATACATGCATTAATGCATAGGGCTTTGATATTAGTGTGTGCATAATTGGGTACACAGGGGTGCATCCATCTTCGTTTGGCATAATTTTAAAATATATTTTGAGCTTCAGGGTGTTTTAACTTTAAATTGGAATCCTTGGTTAAAGTCTTTTCATATAGCTTTGATATTCATTTTTTAAACTAACCATAACCAAGTACCAGTCTACATCTATCATGTCTTCATTCCAATGACCTTAAATACATGATATTTTATTTACCATCGCTGCACTGTTAGCATAGTGGTACAACTAAAATCATGTCCGATGCAGTAATTATATAAATCAAAAGTTATTAGTAAATGTCAGATCTTGGTTTGAGACTGTGACAATTTTGAGACCTCATAATTCTTTGAACATAATTTTTGAACCTTAGGTCATGTTACGCCCACAAGATGTTGATGTTGAGACACCTATGAAAAACTGTCTCTGAGTCAAAATATATAATCGGTCCCCATCCCCATTGACCCATTCAACACCATTGCCATTGAGGCAACACACCTTCCCCTATATCTTGCAGACTTGACATGACCTAAGGGTTCAAATCAAAGAATTCAGAAGTCTCAAAATTGTCACAGTCTCAAATCAAGATATGGCTGTGTAATTGATTTCAAACATCTAATTGGTCCCCGTTGACCCATTCAACACCATTGACATCGAGGCAGCACACCTTCCCACCCATTCCTGGAAGGGCAAGCCCATTTATTATGACCCAACCTGTACCTCTCAATGCACCTGTACAGCTCTGAAGTACAAAGAAGCCCAAATCAGGCCACTTCTCACCACTCCCTCCTTTCCAAATGTCCATTCTTAAATTACAAAAGGACTGATTCATGAAATGCAGGTATTGTTTGTGACATACAAAGGTTCTCTTGTAGATCAGGACTAGGGTGGACGGCTTTCATTTTTTTTCTTTTCTTTTTCATCCCGCTGTTTAATTTCTCTCCGAACTCATTCACAGTGTGAATGGACCGGCTCACAAATAATGAACTTTGGCTGTTAGCCTTGGCACGTTGGTAGAGGGCGTACTTCGTCTCCATGGTAAATGACTGAACTGTGTTTCAAATCACAGTACAGCTTTGTTGATGTGATTTCTGCAGTGATTCATTTGCTGAAAGTTGTCATTACCTAGAGTTACAGTCATTGCCGTTCAATTGATGAAATGATTGCATGTTGAATAAGTACAAAAAGATATATTCCAAAATAGTGTTGAATTTGTTTGAAACAGAACAAACCAATCATGGGATGTATTTTTGTTATATTAAAAGTTCGCAGAAATGTTGAATTTGGTCACAACATCTGTCAACACGATTGGTTGTTGTGCTAACATTCAGGCCAGCGTTGATTTGTTTATCAATCAATAGAAAAGCCTATCAGACTTTACTCCGGGTCTGAGGTAACAAGTGCATTTTCCCCTGTAAAACCATAGCTCCATGGTAAAATTAAGCAAGCACTCAGAGAGGGATTTATGGTTGCATCTTTGAAGGGTAATTGAATATTAGGTGGTGGTTCAAAACTTCATTATGTTATGCAGGTACACGCCCACAGCTAAATGTGTTTGCTCGCTGTTGAAATCGGCTTTTTGGGACTTTCAGGTGGGATATCAATTATGCACCGAGCTTGGTAAAAATGGCTCCATGGTCTATAAAAGTAAAAATGATGTAACTCTTTCTGCAACATTAATTTGACTTATTTTGCAAACTTTCATTTCTTTTCATGCGTGAGTTTGTTATAAATTTGTGCTTTGACTTTAAGTGGTAAATAATATCTCCGCGTGCAGCTGGGCGGTTCTTTTCTACCTCAGTATGCACCAATTCAGAGAGCAGAAAGGAAGGGTAAGGCTTACCCAGACACATTGTGTGGTGGGAAGAACCAACAGAAATAATGGTCTTTTCTCGCAGCCGAAAGTCTTTCAGTTTCAAAAGACTTTCAAATAAGTTTGGAAAAAAAACCCCCAGTCTCACGCAATTGTACATTTATATATTGTATACAAAAAAGTGACAGTGCACTATGATTGATCACGCTGAACATAAAACCCAATGCACGCATTGTCGTCTCTGGGCTGTGCTTTGTGCGCAACTTTTTATGATGGTTTGGGAAGACGAACACAATACATTGGGGATTTTTTTTAGCTCAGGTAGAGCTGTTTATGGGAGGAATGTTTCATGTACTTGACACAGTAAAAAGGAACATAATGTTTACAAGACTTAAAGTGCTAAAATGACAGCCACTATTAGAGAGGACATAGGGGCTCATTAATCATCCAGTATGAAGCAATGATGAGAGACCAAGTAACAGAAAAAAGGAAGTGACAAGTGTGCTGAAGCTGGTTATTCTACAGTTACTCTTGCTCACATGTAGCCTATCAAAATTTGGGAAAAAAACAAGGTGAATCTTATAGAAATTACTCAACAGAAAACATGGTTTTTCGTACAGGCACTGGACACCTTTGGTAATTGTCAAAGACCAGTCTTCTCACTTGGTGTATCTCAACATATGCACAAAATAACAAACCTGTGGAAATTTGAACTCAATTGGTCGTTGAAGTTGCGAGATAATAATGGAAGAAAAAACACCCTTGTTACACAAAGTTGTGTGCTTTCAGATGCTTGATTGCTTGATTTCGAGACCTCACTCGAGCCCTCACGCGTGAGGTCTCAAAATCAATTCAAATATTTTACTGAGAAATTACTTCTTTCTCAAAAACTATGTTACTTCAGAGGGAGCCGTTTCTCACAATGTTTTATACTATCAACAGCTCTCCATTGTTCGTTACCAAGTAAGTTGTTATGCTAAAAATTATTTTTAGTAATTACCAATAGTATCCAGTGCCTTTAAAGGAACATTACAGAATTGGTAATTGTAAAATATACTTTTGATCACAGATTTACATAAAACTTACACGGTCTAATGATGATAGTAGAAAACATCCCTTGAAATATTTCTGTCTGAAATGCCATATTTGACGAGAAATGAATAAACTAATTTTCCGATTGGAGTTTATCGCTCAGTGAGCGTTTTATTCATGTGTTGAACCTATATGATTTCATGCAAATGTGTAATCGGTTTTTCACTATTTTCTCGTGACCCAGATGGCCGATCGATCTCAAACTTCTACAGGTTTGTCAGTTTATGTATATGGTGAATTACATAAAGTGCTTACACTGCCAGCAACTGTTTTGTTAGCAAAAACCAATTCTGTAATGTTCCTTTAAGCACACGAACCAGCTTGCTGAAAAGTGGAAAGTTGTCATGGGTGCGCCTGATTATGCAATGTAGGCTCTACTACAATGAACCTCTGAATTGTCTGCCACAGCCCTTTCCCTTTGTAGGCTGATGGCTGTAGGTCTAAAGCCGCGTTCCTATTGGATTAATATTTAACCTAGACCATGGGTAGCATTCCAATAGGTAATAAATCTTACTGGTGTCTGCACTTGGATTATTTGACGTAGACGATGGTGAAACAAACTGACTGACCAAATACAAACACATGAGGGCGCTACGCCAATGACCTTTAACTGGATGTGAACATGACCTAGCTTGAAATTAACGGCTGAAGAGAAGCACAGAAAATAAAAGTAAGAAAAAAATGCAAGAAAAGGGATGAAATTTTTTTAGTTCTGTGTACCGTCTAAGACTAATACTGCCATGACAACAACATGAGTGTTAACATCAAAAGAAGATGCATGTCGTAGTTCACTTCTGTGTGTCATGTGATCGGGACTGTACAGCAAACTGGACATGGTATTTTAGTTGCTGGTTTTCCCCATTCGCACTGGACTTTTAGGCTCGGTTAGTTTGACCAGGTTAGTTTACCTGGGCAGAAGGTGGCTGGTTAAACTACTCATTGGACTTGGTTAAGTCGCTAGGGTCAAATTTTTCTGGGCTGTTCACACTGGACTTAAAATGATCAAGTGGACTTAAAATGATCAAGTTACCCAATTGGTCGGTTAGTTTACCCCCCCCCCCCAAAAAAAAAGTTCAATGCGAACACGGCTTAACAAGGCACATCTACTTAGCAGGGGGAGCTCAATCTTATTTTGCGTACTTGACAAAACCCATACCCCATATTTACTTATACTTACAACACCTATCAACTGGCATCCCCTGGGGTTATGTATGAACCTGTTCCCAAAGTCTGATGTCTGATCTAGGGTTGTTACATTCTCAAGGATCTATCCCCCAGAAGTATGTTGCATAGACAAGCCATGTACCCTGGCTGGGGTTCAAGGATCATCCCCCAGAAGTAGCTGCATAGACAAGCCTTGTACCCCTGGCTGGGGGTACAAGGATCTATCCCCCAGAAGTAGGCTGCATAGACAAGCCTTGTACCCCTGGCTGGGGGTACAATTAGGATCTATCCCCCAGAAGTAGGCTGCATAGACAAGCCACATTCCCCTGGCTGGGGGCATGTGCTTCACTTAACCTACAGAAGAAGGGAAGAGGTTATGTTTTAAATTCAGGATTTTCTAGATATTATGGTATATAATAAATGATTTGTCCTTTGAACTTCACTGGAACTCTATCAAGCGCATCCATAAAAGTTAAAAAAATGATTAGCTACTAGCCAAACAAGTGTGCTTTTATTCAGTTGTCTCTTTTTGCTCATGTGGTACTAATATGTGTGAAGTCCAAATCCATCATATTTATTTCATTTTTATAGTTTTCTATGAAAGTGTTGTATTGACGTTTGTGGTAAAGTTGTTCTACATTTCACAATTAGTATACCAACAGCATACTTCTGGTACTATTCAATTCGCCCACAATAGAAGAGGGGGGAGTGTATGCACCTACATGTACTTCACAAACTAAAATCTGACAGCGTCCCGACTGATGAATTGGTCCCACTCTCAATTTATGCTAATATTTTTCTGGGTCAGCAAGTTACCACAAACCAATGAGACCCTTGAGCTGCCTGACTTGGCAGCTTGTGATTGGCTGGCAGAGTGAGACTATAATTAGTACAGGCCTGTGATTGGTCAGAGTGTGGTATCACCAGGTGGGTGGCTTGTGCTCGGTTGTTTCGTTTTCCTCAGAAACTACCTTGAGTCAAGTTTGATCAACTGGGAGAGAATAGATTGTTTGACACTTAGTCTCACACACTCATAGGGTGGGTCCATTGTTAGTCCACCAAGGATTGCATATCTGTTTGTTAGTCAGTTTTCAGCCAACACTTGTAGGAAATGTGACATTGACATTTTTTAAGGATAGCTACCATCAGGTTTTTATTGCTGTTGTAATTTGACCATCAAGTCATTATGAGATCACCATCAGTTCTTTACTGAAGAAAAAGCTTCATATTTATGTAGAACGAATTAATGCATTTTTGGGGAACCAGAACTTTCTGGCAATCTCCTACAGCTCACAGACATTTGTAAAGCCTATCAAAGATTTGCAGTTGTTTTTTTGGTTTTTGAAAACCGTTTGATTGTATAAATCCATATAAATGTATATACAATAAAATTAACCTGTAAAAATTTCATTTCAAAAAGTGGTAGCGTTTTTGAGACATCCACGCAGGAAGAATAATCCGTTATTGGAATACACAATCAATCAATTTTATGCAGAAAAGTTTCTCAGATGGAAATGCTTTTGAATTCCTCTCTCTAAAACCAAATTCCTTTTAAGAGAAATGTTTCTCAAAATGTTTTACATTATCAACAGCTGCAGTGCTTCTTAACTCGCAAGTTTTTATGGCCATTAACTTTTGGAGTAACTACCAACTCCCTTTAAGTTACCATGCTGTGATGCATGGTATTGGATTGATACCCCACTAGTTTAGTTTAAGGAAAACAAATGTTCAACTTTTGAGCCTAGAAACTTTATGGTTTCCTGAACAACTAAATAAGTTTCCATCAAGTTTTCATCACTTGCCAGTCATCGGGGTGTGGGTTCGAACCCCGGTCATGACACTCGTGTCCTTCAGCAAGATGCTTTATAATTGCTTCTCTTAACCCAGGAGTATAAATGGGTACCTGTGAGGGTTAGAGGTTGATATTGTGTTAAACCATTAAGTTTTTTATTTCATAAATTTGGTGTGCCTTCAATGTGGCACAAGATGATATGCGGCAGTTGATTGCCTGCCTCTGGTCTTCGAAATGTTCAAAAGGAAATTAATGATATCTTTCTTATTGAGGTACCACTGATACAAGGAAAGTTCTTGAATTAGGTCAGGGAGTAGAGTAAAGAAGAAGTTTGGGGGAAAAACAGTCAAGCCCTGCTGGTTTAGTCTCCTAGTAAAGTTGACTAACTCAATAGTTTCTGTACATGTAAGAACGCATCTTTTGAGTCACACCGCCCTTCTTACCCACGCACATTGGATTTCCACCATAGTTAATTTGCCCACTTTGCCTGGATACAAGTCAAGGATGGCTGTTTTTCACACCTCCGGATAAGTTTTTTTTTGTGAGTGGGCGCTGCGCTGGGCAACACAGGGGTTGGTTTATGGTTTAAAGTACAGCGTACAAGTACATAACCTACCCCATGGGAAAGCCAGTCTCTGCTTTTATATATTAGATTGCACACAATACAAACCCAGACGACCTACTCATCCTAAGTATCAGCATTCAAGGTCCCCCTAGCTGTGAGAGCTCTGAACATTTTTTTTCACCAACAGTCCTAGGGTCATCCAGGGACTTCACCCCCTTTCTATCAGAAAGTATTTTAAAAAAAGACCATTGAAAGTGGGGGGAAAAAAAACACGAGACCTCGGCTGATGCGAAGAAAAAATCTTGTTTTCGTTTTCATTGACTCTTCCAGTTAACTGCGTTGGATATAAAGTAGTTAGGCTGGTACATGCGAAGTTAGAGTACCTTTTCTATATTTGTAAAAGGAAAGAATGCTGGTGGGTTTATTTGGCCTTGGAGTTGTGGTTGTTGGAATGAATAGAAGGATTGCATTTATGATGGTTAATTTGATGAAAGGCAAATTGGTCTTTTGTACGAGGGGCTAATAAAGGGTTATGGAAGGACATTATGCTAGTTTTGGTATTTTATATTAGACCTTCTTCGCGAGTGAAAAAATCATATGAATACAGATTCCTAGCGTTCTCCCTTATCTTGATTCAAAGAAGAAAGCACGTGGTTCTCTCCAGGATTTTTTTAAAAAATTGGGGCTTGGGGGAGGGGCTATTCTTTGACCTCTTGTGCATGTTGTGGAGAGTCCCTGCCAATAAAGTTTAGTAACAAAAGTTTGACAAATAAGGACCAATGTTGTACAATGTCTTGATTCAAAAAGAGTAAGCATTACCAATTGCATCAGTGTGGAAAAAATTGACCAATGTTTACATATACCTCTTGTCTTAATCAAAGAAAGTAAGCAGCAGCAGCACATTGCTTACCAGTGATTGTACCTTGTCTTGATTCAAAGAGGATAACTTCCGTACCAGTAGCAGCAGTTTTACCGATACTTTCCTTGAGTTATCACACTCGGGTTTTGTGTGTTTGTTTTTTGGGGGGAGAGAGGAAGTAATCCGAATGATAGTTGTCACCAGGAAGGAAGTTATTTAAGTCGAGTACTAGAAGGGATGATGCAGCGGTAGTTTAGTAAAGGTGCTGTGCACTTTGCACAAGTTCTGTCGTGAAAAAAGTATGGGTTCGACACAATATTATGGTGCAGTTGTCCTTGAGCAAGACACTTCATTGAAACTATAGTTTCTTTGGATTGTATCTTCTATGGCATATGTTTTTGTAGCTAAAGGCACTACAGATTTTTTAATTGTAAAAGTCTGTTTCCAAGTTGACTTTAATATTGTCCAGTACTAAGGCCCTCTCAGTAACATGGTTTCTGACATGCTTTTTATTTGTATAAAAGACAGCAAATACCAGGCTGCAATCTTTGATGAATGGCACCATGCTTTGCCATCAGGAGATTGCCATGAAAAACCTTGCTCTGAACCATGTGACTTACAAACACTGTCTTTAGTTTGGTATTCAAACTGGGCAGTGTGGAGGTAAGATTGCTAGTGCCTTATTGTACTTGCTAAATACCTCCTGAAGGTGAGCCTGGGTGTGTGCTGTCTCTTTCTTCGTGCCCATCGTTCTATTCTTTTGACCGTCCCATTGTCAAATCTCATTATTGTCACTTTAGACCTTGTGGGGAGGACAGTCCTCCAAACAAACCAAGCTGACAGCAGTAGCCTCTGGCCACAACCTTGGTCACTTATAATTAGTCCATTCAACATAAACATAAAGTTGTCCGTAAAGTTTCAATATTTCCCGTTTGTAAATCCTGTACTCTTCATAGAGGTTTGCCTGCCAGGAAACACGATTTGTAAAAGGTTATTTCTGTGAAAAATTAACTGTTACCTCTCTATAACTGTAGGCAATGAAAACATCCCTTCACTTTCAAATGGAAGTATCCCTGCTTCTTTCTACAAGTTCCTTGAGAACTAAATTGTTGACATTTGAGAAAGCCTAAAGGAGTGCCGGCAATGCAAAAAAAACCTCTCATTGTTGCATGTGTATCTTTCTTGTTGGGGGGAAAACAGCTATTATTCCCCCACAACCAAACTGGGAGCGGCAGCCTCTGGCAGTGACCTTGGTCACCTATGATCAGCCACATCCAGGAAGGAATGAAAGCATTCTCTAATAGCATTCCAAAGTGTTTCTATAGTACTAGAGAGTGAGAGAGACCCTGGGACTTGCTTACTCAAAGATTTCATGTTTGCTGAGCCTTTTTTTGTTGCTGGAAATCCAGCTTTTTTCTTCTTGAATAAAACTTCTTAGACTAAATCATGTAGCCTATACATATATACATCTAAATAACAAACCTTGGAAGTCAATATTTGTACAGAGCATGTAGGTGTGCTGCCTCATGCTTCTATTTGAATGCGTCTATTAGGTTTTTAGGTGAAAGCTGTGAGGGAGTATAAGGAGTGCATTTTTGAAAGTCTAGCTTTCGATGTAGATTTTCAGATTAACAGGGGATTATTTGTGATATCAATAGATCCTGAAAAGACACTGAATATAAATGAACTGTCTTGGATAGGTTGATGTTTTTTTGAGGTTGAATCTGTGCCAAACCTGGATTTACACAGAGGCCACACTGGTATTGGCCTCACTACAAAAAAAGCATCGCGATGTCGCAAATATGTTCCCCTAGCAAGTGTTTAACTGAAATGCCCTTTTTTCAGAGAAAAAAATGGCAATGCCTTCACAAGAATAAAACTTTCGGTCTTGTCTTTGTAGAGTTTTGATTCTTGTTAGTTGCAGTCTTTGGGACTGCGGTTAGACTGCGGTACAGGGATTGATGGAGTTGAAGGTAGCCATCTGACTCCCTGTTTGGGACTAAAACTGTCAAAATGTTAAATCCAACTGAATCGAAACTAAAGCCCATCTCTCAGTACCGCAGAATGTGGTCACGGAGGCCATAAACCTTTTCACTGCCAATAGCCAGAATGAAAAGTGGAATTGAGTCTCGAAAAATTCAAATGTGACAGTGTAATGTTCTGACAGGTGGTTAATGTTAATACGGGGATTGGGAACATTCTTAGAGTTCATGGCCGACCGACCTTCTTGCTCAAATTTCACTCCTGTGGGAGTAACTTAAAATTTGTTATTGTCTTCCGCCCTGCGAAAGGTACTTTCTGTTCTAGATTTAGGAAATTGCAAGGCACATTTATCAAGCTGCCCGTCATGTTCCCTGTACCACAGTATAATATAATGATTATAATAATGAAAACTGATAAAGCGCACAAAACCACAAAAGTGCTCATAACATGAATATAAAGACTAAATGAGGCCAGACTTATTTCCCTTCTGCTCCCCCCCCCTCAGTTTAAAGATATTTATTTGCATGACTGGAAAATAAAATGGCTGCCTTGTGATGAACATCTATGAACGAAAACATTACAAACATTTTTGAAAATTAGTAACTTAACAAAAACCAACACCTAACTTTGTGTTTGTATCTTTTATGTGGTTTTTTGTTTAGCACAAGTCTAAGAAGACTCCGATTTCACCGGTCCATGATCTCTTCAAGGATCTTCGGGATGGAAGTCGACTCATTGCTCTGCTGGAGGTTCTTACTGGAGACCCTATTGTAAGTGTTGCAATAGAACTTTGATAATATTCAATCCAATTATTATACAGGAAGTCAGGAACATTTTTTTTTAGGCCAAATAAAAACAACATTATGTTAAGCGGCCACGCCCGGTCCTTTTTTAGAGGCTGCCTCCTTTTAAAAATTAAAAAAAAATTTTTATAGGATAGATTTTAACGATCTCTGATGAAAAAAATAAATGTTAAAATAAATAAGATTATATTTTCAGACTTTAGCACTAAAAAAAAAACACACAGAAAAAAACTTGGAGAATTGTTTTATGAAAATATACCCAATTGAATTATACCAGGTTCTAAACAATCCGTGACATTAAAAGCTAGTTAGCTAAAATTCAAGGCCGTTTCCAAATAAGCTGCTATCCAATGGCTTTGGCTAGATTTCTACGTCAGCATGCGTTGAAGTATAGGATGTCCTTAGCAACAGTCATAGCCGTAGCTGCCAATTCCGATATGTCCTAACTATTACACCAAACAGGAAAATGACAGTTATAACTACATGCAAAAAGAGGATATTTTCTCCCAGTGTGAAATCCAGTATATAATGTGGACTGTTCTGTTTGACCCCTGACACAAATAATCAGGCGACAAAACTTAATTTATGGTTTTCTAACTTCTATTAACAGCCCCAGGAACGAGGCAAATTGCGACTTCATCGTCTGCAAAATGTGGAAAACGCCCTCAATGTGCTGAAGAAGAGAAAGGTAAAGTGACATCTATGCTAGATGAAGGGAGGGGAACCACAGTACAATTTATGTTGGGTCCGAGAGTCTGAAGGGGAATGGAAGAAGGAACTGAGCGTCAGTAAGGGTCTCTTCATATTGGATGAAATATTCAAGTTGCCAGAAATTCATTTTTATTCTTTTTTTGTCTTTCTAGGGCACTCTGGAATTAATTTTAGTACCAAGGGTCCTTGCACTCTGATAGGCAGTGTTAAGTCTAAATTAAAGAAATGGCATTGTTTTTATGAATTCAGGTTTGGTGTAAACGATTTCCGTCGCTGGATAAAATTAGTTTTAATCTGAGTACAACAGGTGCAAATATGAGGCAAATAAAGTCATTCTGATTCTCTAATTGTTTTGTGAAATTTGATTTGCATTTGTATTTCTCAAAGTACATTTATGAACCATCTTTATAAAAAAAAAAGAGAACATCAACTCAGTCAAAGTGCATGTTTTTCAAACACAAGTACGGTTCACAAACACTAGAACAGTTCAGCAGTTCAGAAACATAAGTACAGTTCATAAAGCAAAAACAAATGTTTTACAGATTGTAAAAAGATAACTTACTGCGGTGTATTTTTTGAGTGGGTGGTTGAAGAAGTATTACCTTTTAAAGTACATGTACTGTATAAAAATACAAAAAAGGGTCTTGGAAGTGAGTGGCTGATAAAACAGAGCCTCCATTGCATTCTTAGTATAAAAGTAAAGCTTGGGATTTATCATTTTCAAATCTGAAATGTCGAGTGAATCTGAAAAAACATGAATGCAACAATTCACAGCTGGTCGTTTATTCTCTTCCTTTTTAGTACTTTAACAACTGAAAAAACACAGTTCTGTGTGATGAGCAGTTTTTTTTCACAAGAACAAAGTTGTAAATCTGAAAAATAGTTGTTAAAAATTGACCCATATTCTGAAGATAACTTGTCCTTTTTGGGGGGTTTCTGTTAAAGTGAGACTTCATGCCACATTTCAACTTTATTCCAAACTTTAATAAGATATCAGAGGATGTGTGTGTGTTTTTTTATTTCTGGAGTTGTTCATCAAAGGGAATTAATTTTATTTGTTTATTGGAGGCATTTGGAGGCACAATGTAATGGGGGCTGGCAGAGCTCCGTTCCCCACCAGGTGGCCCGGCCGTATGTATCATCAAAGTGAAGTCAGCGTACACTTCCAGCAAGTTAAAAATCATTTCTCAACTCCATGGGGGGTTATCAAACCAAATAAACTGGAGTATCACAATATGTCATGTCAGTCGTTTTATTGCGAAATCCAATGAAACTATTCACTCTGGAACAATTGCAGGTGTACTCAGTGAACATTGGAAATGTTGATATCGTTGATGGGAACGTCAAGCTCACCCTGGGACTTATCTGGACAATCATCCTCCACTTCCAGGTAAGTCACTGTCTTTATGATTCCAGGGCCCAATTTCATAGAGCTGCTAAGCACAACAATTTGCTTAGCATGAAATTTCTTCATTGATAAAAACAGGATTACCAACCAAATTTCCACATGATTTTCAGGATAAGCAAACAGCAGCTGAATACCAGTAACAAGCAATATGCAACCATGGAAATTTGGTTGGTAACTGTGTTTTTATCAATAAAGAAATTTCATGCTAAGCAATTTGTTGTGCTTAGCAGCTCTATGAAATTGGGCCCAGATTAGGGCATGTCGTGGTCGAGCGGTCAGGTGCTCTGGACTCGAGCTCTTGCGTTTTCCATCAGCAGAGTGTGGGTTCGAGTCCCAGGTCTTGACACTTGTGTCCTGATTAAACCATTAGTGGTTCGTCCTTCGGATGGGACGTAAAGCCATAGGTCCCTTGGTTATGTAACACACAAAAAAAGAACCAAGTTACACTTAAGGGGTTTACCCTGGTGTTTCTGCAGTGGCTGCTAAATGCACCACAGCACCTTGTAAAGGTCTAGTTTACCAGATCCAAGCTCTGGTGTTGTCAGCAGCAGAGTGTGGGTTCGAATCCCAGTCATGACACTTGTGCCCTTGAGTAAGGGACTTGACCATAATTGCTTGTAAAAAGTTGGGAAGGTATAAGTGGATTCTGCTCTACCAGCCAGGCTCCTAGTGGATGATACCCATGCCCACATCCTTACGGACTGGAAATGGGGTAACCCGGAGTAGGTGGCAACGTGCCCCTGGTGACAGTTGATTTGGGTCTACAGCCCAAATCAGTTAAGTGTAGCCCTCACTTTGAAGTGGCCATCCGGCCTTGTGAGTTGGGCGTGTCTTATAAAATTAAAAATAATAAGGTGCTACATAAATCCGTCTCATAATTCACAAATTTATAAAACTGTCTTCTAAATCTCGCTCTTGTTTCCAACGCCTTGAGTACCTTATTGGTAGAAATGTGTGCTGTATAAGACTCTGGTATTATTATTTCTATCGGCTAAAATTTCCTTCAACTTTTAAAACTTTGTCCTGGTTTCAAAAATCTTAGACCTGTGGATTTGTAAGGACTTTTGTCTCAAAATATTCTGAAGAGAAATGAAGGAGACGTATTCAATGACTTCCACAGCTTTTTGAGCCACTGATTTTTCTGCATTCTTAGAAAATGTCAGCAATTTGCTACTGAAGTAATCAAAGTCTTTGCAGAGAACTACACAAAGGTGGTACCTTTGCAGTAATGACTTTGTCTCTGCACAAAATGCAGTAGTATTGTGCTACTCTATTCTTTAGTAAGGGCGGGAACCATACACAGCTTGTAAAATTTGTATGAACAGAAATTCAAGTTGGATACCAATCATTACACCATGTTTAAAATAGCTTCATTAGATTAAGTAAAGTAGACAGACAAACATATTTCAGAGCAAGAAAGATTACAACCCAAAACCCTACAAAATATCTACAATCTGAAAAAGCTCCCTTCAGAATATTATTGTAACCAAACAAACGAAGGTTGAACCTTTAAGGGCTAGCTGAAAGTTAGGATATTGTTGTAGTAACGTAAGTCTGGCCACGGCCCGGGGTCACCAAGCTGATATTTCTCAGCTGACACTGCTGGGTCTGTGGTTAGGTCTCAACCCCACATGCACTACCCACCTCATTCCCACGCTACGGTAGCTTGTTACTGCCTCATAAAGAGTCACTCAAAAGTCTGTCCAATAGGACACCAAGCCAGACACTGTTTTCTCTCTACACAACACGGCTTGGCCATGCCCTCCTACAAAAAAAAGAGAGAGAGAGAAACAGAGAAATTCAACCGAAACAATGAAAACATAACACCAGATCCATTTATGGTGTGTTTCCATGCATGATGAGGTTAAGTGTTGAGGGAAAAAAAAGTTGAACCATCCGGAAAATTCAACTTTGTTTTGTTTATTTTGATGCAGTCTTTCCAAGTGGAAGCCAAGTCTTTTCATAATAGTATGATAAGTAACAAATGAGAAATGCATTTGTAGATGTAATTGGTTGGTTCAACTTGTATGAGTCCACGGTAGAGTTGATACTGAACCCTGCATTATTATTACCCCAGCCCAGACATTGGCTGGATTTAGTTTCCTAATTTGGCAGTAATTTTTCTCCAAGAAGATTGGAGAACATTTATAATAACTTCTCTGTGGTGATTGGTGCTTGTCTGGCCTGTATTTGTCATGGTTTCAACAGGTCACTTTTGTCTTTAAACTTTCTTTAACCGCAATCCCTTAGGGTTATTTACATGGATTCTTCTTCACTCTAACAATTAGCACAATATGGTAACTCAACACTCCAACTGTAAAGTATAGCAAAATCAGTTTACTAGTGCAGTCCTGAGTCCAACAACACTCAGTAACTCGACATCCAAATTGTTGGACTCTGATATGGTGGTAAAGCACGACCATTTTACTGGTGCAGTCCTCAGTTCAACACCATCCAGTCAACACCCAAATTGTTGGTCTCTGGTTCTGGTGGTGTCCCTGATCCCATGTAGTGCATAATAATAATACAATAATATAATATGGACATTTATATAGCGCTATACGAAGAACAGAGCGCTTTACAGGAGACGAGAACAAAAACAAACGAATTAAGATCGGTTGGGGAACAAGAAATGTCTTCAGGAGACGTTTAAATACAGGTATCGAGATCGCTTAACCAGTTTACTAGTGCAGTCCTATGTCCAACAGAATCAAACTTAACATGCAGTTAGATTTTGATGATGGGTTTGGGATGGTTAGGGTTAAGTGATCTACTTATAATCAAGGGTGGAAAGACAATAGCCCTCTTGTGTCCAAACCTCTAGTTTTCTATTTTGGCCATGGGAAGGGTGTGTGTAGATTATTTGAAATGTTACACCCTTGGTGTTACACCCTTGGTGTTACACCCTTGGTGTTACACCCTTGGTGTTACACCTTTAGGTTTTAATCTCTAATCCAAGGGAAAACAACTACCAATTTTTCAGAATTTATTTATACATATTTTTTTAAATGATCTCTGCAGGCTTTTTAGGTGAGTCAGAGTGTAGGTTGTAGTGTGATCAATGTTTTAGTCCTTTAATGTGACATTCCTCGTCTCGGTGTGATTGCTCATAAATGATGCCATGGCAACAAACGATATAATTGAATCCCTGAATGAGATATTGGCATGGCAACCAATGCCATGATTCCAGCGATGTGTCCTTCTGTCTGTTGACCGTGAAACTGAAATGGTACCTTTCAAGGTGGAATTGGGCAATGGATACATTCTAAGAGTTTTGTTCTTAAAATCTGTAAATTCATCACTTTTACATGTAGCTATTTGAATGAGAAAGAGAACAGGGTGAGCCAAAACTAAGCTTGATAACTGGAAGGTTTCCCTTTCTCCAACAAACCAACACACACAAAAAAGCTGCACATGAAGAAGTTCGACTGTACAAGGAAAGACAAATACCTGATGAGCCAGGGTGAAACTCAAACCAATATTCAGAGCTTGACTAACTGCACACTAGACCATTCCATCACAATACTCCATTATCAAACCCCACCCCCATGAACTTGATTGAACCGAAGTGGCCGCGCCCACAAAGGTCGGAGGTTATACATACACCGAGAAGTAAATGCTAACAACAAAAATATTGAAAGTAACATTTCGGTTGTTCCTTTTCTTCTTTACGTCCCTCACTATAAGACCTGGCGATTGTTAGATGTTTTATATTTTCAGTGTTGACACGACTGCTAACAAAACATGTTCATTCAAAGTGTCCACGACAAACCCTAAGGCTGCCATTCTCTAACTGACAAGAAGGAAAAAATAAGGAACCAAACAAAAAAACTTGCAATTTTTTTTGTACAGCTGTTATAAAGAAATGTATTAAACCATGTAGAAACAGCCCATGGCGTCTGTTTGTTCATGTTTGGAATGCTAAGAAAAATTAAACTTTAAAACCTACACAGGCTGTGTGGTTGAATACACCAGTACAATATACTGTCAACTTTACGACCAAAAGAAAAACTGTTAACTGGCTCAGTTAATGTGAAATGTTTGCTGAGAGTCATTTTTAATAATATTTTAACGCACCCCTCCCATCTGATTCAATAGAACTGTTGCACATCAAGGCATTAATAAGCGTGTACCTTGCCACCCCTCAAAAAAAGGTATAGGGGTGGGGGGGGGGAAGACGAGAGGTTGAAAGACTGAGTATTATTGGACCCCAGTTGTGCTTTGTGCTTATGTATGCCTTCTATTATTTGACCTCTACTTTGGTGACATACATTACATGTAGGCAAAAAATGTAAAGCATGCATGAGCACCTGAACAGACAACACTCCAAGTGTTACAGTTCTGTACTTTGGCTTATTTATCAGTTTCATGTTTTGAAATTGTTTCTGCACATGTAAATTTTGCTCATATTTGATGACGCTGTTGCAGGTATCAATTTTTTTTATAAACTGTTCTTTTTTTTGGGGGGGGGGGGACACCAAGTATGCTTTCAATCGAATAATTGTCAGTTTACTTTTCCTGATTGCTACCAATTTTTGACCTTCTCATAAAAAGGAAAGATCAAACATCCTGAACAAAAAGCAGCTAGATTTTATTTGTGTTGAAAATAAAAAAACAATGCCGTAAAAATATCTTCACCGGATGTCCACCATTGACCCAAGTTCACGCCATGCATTAATTGGAGCTATAGAGAACAATATGAATCTTTGTAACCTAGACAAACAGTCAAATATACGAGGCATCACAATGTTATTTGTACAACCTCCCTTACTGGTCTACCAGTCTCTACCTTCGGTCAGACGGACAAAGTTTAAAGTTTGCATCGTTAGTGGCTATTGAAATTCATGTGGAATGTATTGTGACATGGAGAGGTGGCATGGGGGAAGGCACCTGAGGTTTGGATCGCAATCATTCACTCCAGATAAAGTTCTGTTGGTGAATAATGTTGAAAACATTACCCTGGGGAAAACTATGCACCTTGTCCCTAATTATCCCAACTAGAAGTTATAACATAGTCGAAAAGTCAAATTCACAATTAGAATTGGTTCACAAACCCCCCAAACTGTCTATTCTTATCTGTTAAAGGTGCCCTCAAATAGCTCGATAACATAGTTACATCTGAAGCTTTGTGGGGGACAGGGGGGCGGGGCTTTGTAATGTTACACATATTCTCAACAATGAAGTGCAGCTCCAATTAACTTCCCAACTTCAGGACCCAATCACTACCTTAAAGCTGTCAGAAGAAGTTATTGCATAGCTGTTGATGAGAAACTTAATGGAAAGCCAGTTCTGAGACATGGTGCTTGGCTGATTGGTCAATCAATTAAATGCGCTCCATGTTGAATTGAGGGTTTGGACTTTTAGAACAACTCTTTGCACCTGTTTACTTCATACTGGTCAATTCTGCTTTGATTCTAATAAAACTGTGTGGTGATGTTCAGAATATAGGTCACCTAAGATTTGTTCTCTATTTCATCTCTTTCTTTGACTTTTATCTCAGAAATTATAAAGAGAAAAGCAGACATTGAGCTTATATTGAATTTTTTTTTTTAAACACATTTTTAGATTTTATTTTATTTTGATTGAAACAACTGTTAAAGGCAGTGGATACTTTTTGGTAATTACTCCACAAGTTAATGACCGTAAAAACTTACTTGGTAACGATCACTGGAGAGCTGTTGATATTATAAAACCTTGTTAGAAATGACCCCCTTTGAAGTTATGTGGCTTTAGAGAAAGAGGTCATTTTCACCCCAAAATTTGAATCTGAGAGGCTTCTGAAAGCACACATTTCCATGCAACAAGGGTGTTCTTTTTTTATTGTTTTCTTGCAACTTCGATGACCAATTGAGCTCAAATTTTCACAGGTTTGTTATTTTATGTATATGTTGGGATACACCAAGTGAGGATACTTTTACAATTACCCAAAGTATACCCTGCCTTTAAAACATTTTGTAAAGTAAGAAAGTTATTTTTGTAAAAAGAAATCAATTTCATAACAATGTTAGAAATATCTTAAATATTGATGAATACTTCATACTTTTGGTTTACACAACAAAAAATCTAGATTTATCAAACCACAGTACTACAATAAGAATCGCTGAACTGGAGAGGCTTGTTTTAAGTACCATGGGAAGGGCAGACTGTGAATAAGAATTTCCCATGAATTCTGTTTGTTCGCGGATAAGGCTACCATGGAAATGTCTGAGAGGCTGGCAGAGAAAGGTGTTTAGCATTACAAAGGCTCAGGTCAAATCAACAATGGTGAAGGTCAACCCTCAAACTGTGAATGAAAACACAAGCGGAGCCCTGGCTTTTTTTTATTTCTGTCTAAGTGGACTTAGAATTTTGTAACACCTTTGGGGGGTTGCATTGAGTCGATGGTATGATCCTTGATGCAGTGTGGAGATTGAGTTGGGACCAGGACCTGGGAAGCATTCAGCCGTAGAAGAGTGTCTCCTTCCTCAGGTAACTTTTTCTTTGATGGTATCGCCCACCGCACTGGGCCTTGAAACACACCTCTTCATTCATTCTCTTTCTCACGCCAACTGGCAACAATGTGTGGACATTTTTAAATGCCAGTCTTTCGCTGGTTGAACCACTCTCTGTCTGCCGACCAGTCGGGCAGGAGCTCAACTTCAACTTGTCTCTAGCCCCATCTGGTACCTGGACTTTTTTTTTTCTTTTCTCTCCCATCCAACGAAATGGTTACATCTAGGGTAGAGTGACTCTGACTGGATTCAGACACCAGTTCAGAGACTTTATTTATTTTTTCTTGAGAGAAGTTTTGTAAAATTCCCGCAAAACTTTCCCTCTGAAGATTGTGGAGAGTTTTACTGCTGTTTGAGACAGCTGGTTTGATTTTTGGGTTGTGAGTGTTGCAATCGATAGCAGCCATGTACAACAACCAGAGATCCAGCAATATGTCGTCGCAGCGGTCTGCCAATCAGACAACGAAGAGAACCGTCACGACTAGGACTACTCGTGGGCCTACGTCCATCACCCGTACTGGTGGACCAGTCAAGCGGGTAAGTACCTCAGATTTGTTTGATCCCTTCTGTTTTTTCGGCTCGGCGAACTTTCTCATCAGTGCTTGTCTACAGAGAGAGAATCTTTAAAGTTGTATGGCTGGGATTCGAACCCATAACCACCACCTCCAGGGTGTCTCAAATGGCTTAACAATATGGCTACTTAATTGGCTCAGGATTTGTTGTAATTAATTCTTGATTTCTGTCAATTAACAGTGAAGTTCAACATAAGATTTAGGTAGGATTTAAACCGATGACTGCATCTGGAATTGAAGTTTGACTTCTTCATTGCATTCTAAAAATGTCTGTGTATGAGGCACTAATTGCTATGTAATGGTTATTGACTCATTTCACAATGCGCAGTGCACTAACACGCGCCTATCCTGTCAGAATGTACGCGAAGGAATTGACTCCCAAAGTGGCGGAAATGGTAGACGCCCATTGTGTGGATGTGCGTTCTACATCGTGCAAGGGGTCAATAGACAATAATAAAATATACAGGGGACTTGGGAGGGGAATCGAACCCGTAACAATCTTCTGGCTTGTACATGTCGTGATAGATCTTGACGAGTGGAAATTGAATGAACAATGTATACATTTATCCATTATTATAAAATATAAATATCATAGAGTTCTGCTGGGGACTAGTTGTGCCGCTGTTCTAGACTGAATTTGATTGAAGTTTGCTTCTTTTAGATCAGTCGTATATCCTTGACATGTGCACACCTATCTTCTATGAAAACCACTATTAGGTCAAGCTGTTATGATTGTTAATTGTGAATGATTGATGGGTGATAACGATCTGCACAGGTATTCTAAGAAAATAAGGCTTAATATGTGTTTGCATGACTAAACTTCAATAGTGGCTGGGGTTATTGATATTAAGTGATGATTAAACGGTAAGTTTCTATAGAAAGCTGTTTAGTCTGACCTCTGTCACTCTGTGATGTTGACCTGTAAAACCCTCCAGTATAATAATCTGCTTTTTGTTGTTTCTTTATTTGTCTGGATCTTAACCCGAGCAGTGTGCTGGATGGGTCGGCCCAATTTTGGGACTGTGTTTTGTTATATTCTAACACATTTGTGTTGGTTTGAGCGCCCCTCGTGATGTTAAAATCACCTTTGTGAAAGCTCAGTTGAGACCAAAATAAAGTGATGAAGTCAGCTTTGAACGTGTGTATGCCTTTACTAGTTGTTGTTTCTAGAATGCTTATTTGCAATTTAGAAAAAAAGTGGTAATTTATGCACGGCATTACAGGGTACTGTTCGAATAATAGCTGGGAGGGTATACCTCTGGTAATTACTCCAAAAATTAACCGCCATAGAAAACTTAATTGGTAAGAAGCACTGCAGCTGTTGATAATGTACAACATTTTGAGAAACATCGCTTCAAAGAATGTGGTTTAAAAGAGAGGGATTCAAAAACATTTCAATCAGAGAAATGTTTCTGCATGATACGTTTCTCAGATTGTGTATTCAAATTACGGTTTATTCTCTTCATACTGGACATAATCGCTCCAGATTTTCAGCGATATCTCAAAAAATGCTACCACCTTTTGAAATGAAACTTTCACAGGTTAGTTTGATTGTATATATCTACATTTATATAGGATTAAAACAATCGAACGGTTCCAAAAACAAAAGGTGTACTTTGCCTTAACCTAATTCCCTTAATAATTGTTTTGCTTTGTATTACCCTGATGATATATGGGATTTGAGGCGTTGCATGGTGAGGTATCAATGTATATGCAGTTTGCGGTAACACAATGTGTATATCTACTATGCTGTGTAGATGTTGTTCTTTGAGAACTTGTCTTGCTTTTTATTCTACTGCCACGGAGTAGATTTCGGAATTTGGGAGACTACTAAGTTCTGACAAGAACTTAAGAACTTTCCTGTTTGTTAACTTCTACATGGGCGTGATATAGGTAATTGTCCGGGACTATACTACTACTTTTGCGTAGTGGATCGAGGGGACTTTTCGTTATTAACTTCACTGCCGCGGAGTGAGTTCTTAATTGGTCTCACTGTTTCGGCTAGCCTGCTCTAGTCATCGTTAAGAGACGATGATGTTTTTGTTATTAATATTACCAATTGTTGAATAGGCGTTTCTGGTACTGTTGATATAAGAACAAAGGAAGTATTACTGTAAACTTGGTTAACTCATTACGAGATTCATTAGGTGTTTAGACACATTCCACCAAGTCCAGTTAGCATTTCCACCGGTGACTCATGCAGGCTTTTGTGTTGCATTTCTGTCTAGGGTTCTACTGTCAGCCAGTTAACCTTGAGGACTTATTCTGGTATAATGAGCTTTTCAAAAAGTGGGGGTGTGTCACAATTGACTAGTCCTATCTGAATGGAGTATGGGGTAATGTCTACGTGTTGAGCCCTGCCGTGCCCTGCATGACGACTGATGCAAATCATTCAACTTGTACGTGTGATACAGTGTGTCCCTTTGTACATGAATATTATTGTACAAAAGTGCATGCTTGGCAAAAAATCTTAGCATCAGTACTTTCCCAGGAAAAGGTGTCGCTACAAACACTTGTTCCATTTTTGAACACATTTTAGTGAAATCTGTAACCAATTCAGTGGAAAATTGTAAAATAGATGAGACCCAATTTTCTGTGAAAACTGACATTGACTGCCACAGCAGTTGATCTTTTTTCATGTGGTGATCTAGATTAGGGGCAGATAACATTGGGGTTTACCAGAATCTGGTGTTGCAACGGTCTAGGAGAGCTAAAAAGCACAGCAACTTAACACCCCCTACTCTCATTCTCAACAAGTTCTGGAGTTAGTTTACACCCGACACACAAATGTTCACAGGGCATTTGGCCTAACTGCCCTCCATTTTTAAACCATGCATTATTTTGAAATTATACATTTACCTCCATGACTCCAGATATGGAATCGAATTCATCTTCGTCAGCTAGATATGTAACCTTGAGTTAATAGCCCGCGACTGGTACCCCGTCAAAGTGTAATTGGATCAACATTATTTAATTTGTACTGTACGTGCCAAAGTGGATTCAACTGGGATAACTGTTGATATGGGTTGATATATTATTGTATTATTTTCAAATCGAAGGTGGGTTGTCAAAATATAGGTTACAGGATGTCTCTAACCTCTTTCATGTTGGTAGGTTGTTGTCATGCTCACTGTGTTCAAGAGCAAAAAATGAACACTGGTTCTCATTCACCATTAAGGAGCCAGACTATTTAGCCCTTCAGGCCTCAGTTTGGTTATGTTAAATTGAATGGGAGAATCAACAAGATGGCGTCACCGTGAGAAACAATTTGCACTTGATATGTGTTCAGAGATTGATTGGGGATCCTCCTGGGTGCTCAGAATGGTTGCTACAGACCTCCCCAGGAGATTGTCTGTCCGCCAGAACCAGCCCAGTGGAGCAAGTGTTTTTGTATTTGACAATCAGTTCCGTTCCAGCTGTGTTTATCACGATCTTTCACTTGTCAGGCTTGTGAAGGTGTTGTTTGGCAAGTCAACTTTTGGGTTTACTTGTTTTCTAATGAAGATAAAGGTTCTCCACTCCAATGTCATTTTTAAAAGGCAAGATCAACAAAAGTCTTGAAGTGCTGGCCAGGATCGACAGATAGTGGGAATGTTTAAACAGAGTGTCTTAAATGTTCACTTTAATTTTTAAATGAAAGATATGGGAAGGTTCTAACGGCCTGAACACCCAGACTTCCCACTGGTTATCACTATAGTGATGCCTAAACCCAAACTGGAGCCACTCTAAAGACATTTTGTACTGATACATGGTCTTGTTTTCAAACGTGACTCTGGTCTTAAAATAAACACCACCAATTAACTTCACTCATTGTAAGCTGCATCAGTTCAGAAATCAAACAAGGTTGCAAGTACCTTGAGAAGTTATAGTGGACCTTCAACTGCTTGCCATTTTAATCCCAATCACCAAACGGACCATGATCCTACTGTACGACTGACCTTGCGTTTTGTACTGGTGTATTAAATGAAACAAACTCTAAACTGGGCTCTGCCATCCAGCCCCCCTTAGTAAAAGCCTTGGGTTTTTAATGTTGACACAATAAGCGTTCACCTTGGTTGTTCCTGTATGCCAGTAATTCCCTCTCAAAACACCAATTGAGACAAACACAAGTGGCAATGGGCCCAGTGTGTTGTTACAACTACAGCCAAACCAAGTGGCAATGGGCCCAGTGTGTTGTTACAACTACAGCCAAACCAAGAAGTTGAGTGAACCCTTTTCAGAGAAGGCTATACTGGTCACTTTGTTCTCATGAACACATTTTTTGTATCTAACCATAGAGCAAGGATTAACCTGCCTAGCCTACTGTTACATATATCTAGATTAAAAACGCCATCTTTGGCAAAACAATTTTGGGGGTTGAAAGTTTCTTTGGAAAATCTTGCTGCCAGCCCATGCTATTCCAGGTCTCTGAACTTATTCACTTGGGCATTGAGAAAACAATCGATAAAGGTTTTGCTTTTGGTTAAAATGCTTGTTGCTATTGCATTTTTGGCAAGAGAGGGGGAAAAAAAAACTTTCCTAAAGAAAACAGCATTATTATTTATTACATTATAAGCGTCGAAAGCAATTTTCATTGCTTTGCATTTCGCTAGGAAACTCATCAGAGCCTAGTATATTTAGTTCTGTGCTAAGCAAGTTTTAATGCTGCATCATCAACTATACTTTGCCCAGTTTGCATTGTACCAAAGGGGAAGGTCTACCTCAAGTTGTATTCTCACTCAGGCTTGGTGCTTCATCGAGACATAGTGCTAAGCAGTTTGCAACCAGAATTAATAAAGAAAATGAAATAAATGAAAACCTATTTGAGCTTAATGTATTTAGTTCTGTGCTAAACAAACAAGTTTTAATGCTGCACCATGAACTAAAATTTGCCAAGTTTGGAGTGTCTAATCCAAGAGGAAAGGTCTACTACAAGTTGTACTCTCACTAAGGCTTGTACAGACACAGTGCTAATCAGGTTGCCATGTACCATTAGTCCCAACACCTTACAGGTGTGAAATAATAATAATCCAACCCCTGCAGACATGCTCCTTTTCTCCCCAGGGTTGTGCTATTCATCGTGGAGCCTCGATAATAACCTCGATAATCTCACTATTCTTCAAAACTCCAGCACACCCTTTAGAAAATATATTGGGAAAAAAGACGCCTTTGCTGTTGTTATTACACCAGCTAGAACTGGTGTGAACTTGGTTAGACACGTAGCTGTATTGCCATAAAATAACATTCACATTCCACAGTTTTTTTATGGAGGTGGGAGTGTTCTGTAAGCCGTTATTTCTTAAACTCATGGTTTGTGTTTGAATATAAAAGTGTCTAGACTGGGCTGGGGAGGGGTTTGTGCAAACATTTCCAGGACATTGTGGGAGTATGTACTTGCACATTCGCACACACGAAACATGATGCTTATCACTGTGCCAGGTCAAGTTACCTCAAACTAAAAGGAGAGCTGAGACTCTGAGAACTTCTCGTCTCTCCAAGCATCAAGACCCTGTTTGCTAGGCAGGGTTAAGTAGGGTAAGCCTGCAAGCTTAGTTTTCTTTGAAATGACCGCAGCCACCGGTGCTGTGTATGTGTGCTTTATAACATTGTTAGCTCTGTAAGGTGGCAGTGTGAATACTAAACTTAGTAAATATTTTAAATCAATAACTTTGTTGCATTTGTTTGTGGGCTAGTCTTTCATGAGGGTGTTCTGGTTTAGAGAGGGTCATTCTGGGCCGTTGAAGGGGCACACTGAGTAAATCCACTGGAAGAAATTAGGAGGTCAGCTTTCAGGGACAAAATTGGTAGTTTTTTTTTGTTGAGGCTGTTGGACTGTTTACTCAAGGTGATTGAAATTGTTTGTCATTTTCTGTTTGGTGCTCATAAGTGGTAAGAGGCTCTACGAAGCACACCCTGTCCAGGTTTGTTACCATGTATTATTGATGGACGTGCTGGTGAAACTCCTGCTACTGATGTTCTTACTGTCTTTAAATCATTGATAGGTTTACCAAAACCTATCAACATATTTTGTGTTCATTTTAGAGGAGAAATGTTAACACTTTTTTCCCCATATTTAGTAAAGATCTTGGTTTTTTGTCAGAACCAAAACAAAAAATCTAAAGAGACCCATTAGATTTATCAGGACGGATTTAAACTGCTCTTTTTCATGTTTTTTAATGAATAAAGTAACAAAGGCCATACCAACACATCCAGGCATACAACTTCTTAGCTTATCAGATTGTTATAAAGTTATAAAGTGCCATAGGAAACTGAAAAAACACTTTACACAAAACTATGCTCAGTCATTACCTACTTTTTATTCACTCACAAAGTTTTCATATCTCCATGGGTGTTTGAGTTGTTCCAGTGGTCAGTCAAGGGTAAAACTATCCACCGGAGTGGGCGTTTGGGTTCTGGAAATTCTATAGTTCCAGCTTGAGCTTGCTAAAAGGTCACGGTCGGCCTGTTACTGCAGAGCTGATGTTTAGCAGGTTTAACCCTCCTACTGTCAGTGACTCTTGGCAGCATTTTCCAGTGAGTTGACCAACCATTTGAAACCCTTTGACTGCCAAGGTTGTGTACGGTGGCACAACTGTGCACAGAACTAACTGTGTGCTGTGTATGCATTCCCTCATGGCATCATAATTATTGCAGGCTGGCATAGTTTATCTATCATTCAAAACCACAGTGAATGGTATTGAATGGTCAGACAGCAAGAGGGTTAATGCAGCTCATGAATTTTCTTTGAACTGCGGAATGTTTAAGAAGATTTCTGTGGAGTGCAAAACTGTATTTTTTTTAAAATCAGTTAAATATGGCTGCCAACTTGCTTATTGAACTGATTGCAATCAATCATGTTTATAAATACTACTTGAGCATCGTTTTATGACTCTGTGGTGTATTCATGTTCCTTCAAAACATATTTAAAATACCTAGTCTTTGCAAAACTGGAATCCGTAAAAGAATAACAAAAAATAAGAATACTAAGTGGGTCAGACATTTCAGCAAAAAAGGGTATACAAAGTTTGATAAATAATCAGCGTTGAATGAAATTGGTTAGAGCGGGACTCGAACCTGCAATCTCCGGATTGACGTGCCGGCGCCCTACCAATTGAGCTAGGTTGGCGTTCTCTCTATTTCGTCATCTTCTTTGTTCGGGGGTGCCAGTCAGAAGCCATACAACCTGTACTCCTGTACAGCCAGGGATCACACCCACAAAAGATCATTTACTCTTTTAATGGAAATGCCAAAGTGAACACCTGGGATGAATGTGGGAAGAAAATGCTGGCAATGAAAAACTGCAGCCAGTTCCTGGTAAGCCTTGCTTTATTAGTTGGAAAAGTATTTAAGGACAGGACAATCAAACAAGTGGACAATGAGCTCGACAAACAATTCAAGTAACTGTGGTTTAGACTGGAGCCAGCTTTTTTTGGATCTGATCTTCTTGTTTACCCAAGCTGTAAAGGAAATCTTCTGATTTTATGTAATGAACACAACAGACAATGTGGTAATAGACCATTCAAAACTAGTCAGTGAAATGACAGTTATATAATAGTCAGGTAACTATCTACACTCCCTACAATCAATACATCTAGAAATTCAGAGATTTAGGGTTCCATTATGCCATAGAGCAACGACCCATGACCCACCTATGTAAGGGATTCATTGGTGTTGACACCTCGGTGGCATAAGTGATCTGGGCCCAATTTCATAAAGCTGTTTAAGCACAAAAAGCAGCTAAGCACAACAAAATTATGCTTACCAGAATAAGGGTACCAGCCAATTCACCATGTCTCATGTACAACTTGTGACTGGTATCATGCTCCTTTCTGCTTAGCAGACAATTGACAAGCAATATTTTCTGCTTAAGCAGCTCTATGGGCCATGGTGGTGAGAAGAATTCAGTGGTGTTTAAGATTAACTATGCACCTTTAAACAGCCCTTCTAAACATTCCTATAGATACATTTAGGAGAAGTGAAAGTCAAGAATGAGACCCACCATGATTGGATGCTTTTGACCAGGGTGTAGTTCTGAAAAAAGATGTGGCAGTGAAATTTGAAAAAAGTACATTTTATCATACAATCCATTCTCAAATCACCACTGATCTGAATAAATATCTTGTCCGTACACAAGGAGTTCGAGCAGTTGGTAATCTTAGCTGCTGTTTGTTAATAAAATCAACGTCTTGAAACTAAACATAGCCCAAGACTGTCAGACAGTGCAGTTGTCAACCCCCTACTAGCAACTCCACATCATCTAAAAACATCCTGGGAAAACCTCAACTTAAAGGTGAACTCTGGATCGGGGATTTGTCATCAAACTTAAATATTTAGATGATGTTTTGATGCAGTCATTAAAATACTATCAGTGAACTACCTCCAACAATTTCTTAATATTGAATGTTAGCAGTTTGATCCTACTTGGATTTTCTGTTTCCAGCAAGAGATGAAAAAGTTGGAAGAGAAATATGGCTGTCATTAGAAATCGAGTGTATAAATAAGAGCCAAATTCCCAACCCTGCTCATTAATAGCAAAACCTTAATCCCACTCCATATTAATAAGATTTCCAATGTCCTTGGCAATGTTTTGGCACGCAGACTTGACCCATTTCCTCTTTAAGTGGACAGTCGTACACATACCGAACATCTCCACCAAACACCATTCTCCTGCCCCTCTCTCTCGCATCTGACCCATTCATTCCAATCATACTTCTTAGCACCAACTACAAAACCAATCCATCACCAGCCAAACTCTGCACACTGTATACATGTAACCCCAGAGGGTCGCCAGCCAAATATTTCCCTTTCATGCTAAGCTAGAACTATTTGCTTATGTCAGAATGGAATAATGAAACTTGAGCCGAGCGGATGACGGATATCAACTCCATCTTAACAATCAAGGTCACTCGTGATACCAATACCATAGGAGTATGACATCAATGGTGTTGAATATACAGTTGCATCCACTGTGCTGGACCTACATGAGATTTATTTAGCGTTTGGAGGTTGACTGGGTATCAACAGAATTAATGTAATGGACTGGGGAAAATGCTGGACTTACAAAGAGAAAATCCTGGTATGTACTGTAAACATTTCTGTCATTCTTTGATGGACAATGGGTTAGTTGTTGCATGTTCAGTCGCTCGTGGTGGGATCAGTGGCTTATGTTGACTGAGCTGTGAAGAACAAGAGCTTGTTGACATACCATGAGAGTTTCATTTACTTTGTGGGAGCTGGAGAAAATCAAAACAGTACTTCGAGAAACATTTACAGTTTTTGAGACTTAGTTTCGCATTTCCTTTTAAGAGTTTATATCTTATTTACTAAAGTTATTACTGTCAATTTAAAAAAATACATTTTATGGAAAATATAAAAAAATTGTAGTTAGTTGGTGTTTAGATTTATTTAGTTTTGCATTTCCCAAGTTCCAATTTCAAAACTGTAATTAAACCACTCAGTGGAGAAATGAACCATTTTATGGTATGGTCATCACAGACTTATTAACCTCAGTTTGGTATTACATTCCCCCCTCCCCCCCCCAAAAAAAAAAAAAAAAAATTCAGCTTGAAATATTTCAACTTCTAGAAATAAACCATAAAAACTATTGCCATAAAACAATTTTTTTTATTTTAAATATTGAGTATTGAAATCAGAAACATTAAGAATAAGATGAAAGAAGGAGAATACATTTAGGCCTAAGGGTTTGCCGTTAGCTTTTTCAGTGACTGGCCAGCAGGACCGGCTAGCTTGTCATTTCACTAGTCCCCCGGCATTTTCACCGGTCCAAATTATCTTACAACATCGTCATTAGCATGGGACTTGTAATTAACTAGTATGAAGTGGTGAACATGTAGTAATGGGACTTCAGCAATCAACTAGCCAGCCGGACTAGTTGGACAGCATCCTGACTGGTCCTTAAAGGTGTTAGAAATGGCATTTGGCCAGCAGACCACTGTTGAGGCAGAACACTGCAAGTTGGATCCAACTTGTGCTATTCCTAGTCCTGAACTGGGCCCAATTTCATAGAGCTGCTTAAGCACAAAAATTAGCTAAGCAAAAACAAATTATGCTTACCAGAAAAAGGTTACCAGCCAAAATACCATCTCACCTGTACAATTTGTGACTGGTGTCCTGCTCATTTCTGCTTAGCAGAAAATTGTTAAGCAATATTTTCTGCTTAAGCAGCTCTATGAAACTGGGCCCTGTATTGATCGAGGACTTAATAGGGACCATGGTTACCTGTCCCACTACCAGGAGTAGATGCTCCTTAGTCACTGACTCCACCTTTTGTTATTGCAGTATTGGATTCTGATACTTTCTTGTATATGTACTTGGCTTGTCCCCTTGTTGCATCTGATGAAGTTGTTGTTGCTACGAAAGCTCATGCAGTTTTTTTATATGTAATTAGTCAGTCTTTAAGTGCTACAACTACCTTCCTCATTCCTAGTACGTAATTGCTTTGACAGTTGTCATTCAACCCTAGCCTTTTACATCCTATGTAATTGACATTTCTTAAATAAACACAGCCTTGATCTGATGTAAGATTGATCTTATGTCAAGTAATAAACCACAAGGGAAATCCGTTGCCATGTTAATCCGGAGGTCGTTGGTTCAAATCCCACTCTAGTCATTTTTTCTTTGTTCAACCCAAACAATTTATCTTATGTAACGAATGAGACAGAGTGAAACTCGTCGCAAATGAAAGATTTATATGAAAATAGGTAAATGCCCGAAGAAATTCAACCTAATTTGGTGTTGACGCAAAAGAAAATACCCAGATGTTTCAAGCACATGACAATTTTTGCATCAGTTGAATGAGTGGATGCATGTAATCACTTGACATTCTGTTTGTCTAGAATCGCCCTGTCATCAGTACCTTTGCCCTAATGCCCTGATTCACTGGAGTGTTTGAATTTCATTTCGGAAAGGTCCAATGAGTAGAGTTCACATAATTCCATGACATCAAAACTTTTAGGGGAACTTTTGAAAAAGGCACCAAGGCCGAGACAAGGTCAATGATGATTAGCCCATGAAAATCAGTGATCAATGCCAATGAACTCCATGACTGCCATTTTGGAGTTAAAACATCAACAAGATTAGTAGAATAAATAGCAAGACAAGTTCTCTAAAGAACAAATCTACACAGCAAAGTAGATATTTATACACATGGTGTTACCGCAAACCGAATATATATTGATACCTCACCATGCAATGCCTCAAAACCCATATAACAAGATTAGACTTTGACAGAACTCGGGAAGTATTGAGTACAGGCCTGGAATTACACAGAGGCCATGGAGGCCATGTCCTCCGTTGCACTGGTCTTGGCCTTGGTGCCCCTTCAAAAGTTTCCCATACAATTTAAGAATATCCAATGGAAGTGCGCTTTACAAAATGAAAATGACCTTGCCCTCTCCTAGATGAAATTCCAGGCCTGTGTGTATAAAGTGCTTAACACATGTCAGTGAAAGGATAAAAAAAACCAAATAATATTCTTTAACCCCGGTGCAAGTTTAACATCTTATTAAGATTAGACTGACAATTTTTGGCCACTAGAGGGATACTAATCATCCTACTGTACGTGTCACAACAATCTCCACGCTGTACGTCATAATCCCTGGTCTCCCCCAGCTGTGTGCTAATGAGATTTCACAGACTGGTGTGCGTGCATCATCCACACCATGTAATTAGGAATGTCACCTGCTTCACATGGCCATGTGAGGATCTGTAGCAGTCACGTGGTTCACACCATGCTTTACTGTAGTGTTGTCACTGCGGAGTGGAAACATTTTTTAATCGAAGGGATTTCACACGTTTGTTTTTCGCACGGCATAGATTGTAACCAAGGCTGGTTTGGTGTAAACGTGATTTGCTTTATTAAAGGAGATGGTAGGGGAATCTTAACACCCTGAAATCAAACTATAAACTAGACCAGAAAACTTCCACTCGGTACCAAGTGTTGGCGGTTGGGTTGGCGCAGTGGTATCTCTCCTCAGCTTCCACCTCTGGGACCCCGGTTCGAATCCCGCCGGGGGCACTATGTGGATTGGGTTTTCAGTCCCTACCTGATTGCGTGGGTTTTCCCGGGAATATTTCTCCGGGGTTTTCCTGCCACATCTAAAACTGAAACTTCCTTCAATGTCTTTTCTCCACGGGTTCTTGGCTAGTACAGTGATTCAGTTCACTTTTCTGAGGATCCTTCTGCTTGCTGCGTGAAGTTTGGTTCAGTGACAGATTTTATTTCTAGAAGCTCATGGGGCTCAGATCAAGGGGCTCTACCATCTAGACTTTTTCCAGCCACCCTAGACCAATTCCAGCCACCCTAGACCAATTCCAGCTACCCCAGACCCTTTCCAGCTACTCTTAACCCATTCCAACCACCCTAGACTCATTCCAACTACCCCTAACTCTTTTGTAGCTACTCTAAACCCATTCCAGCCACCCTAGATCCATTTCAGCCACCCTAGACCTATTCCAGCTACCCCAGACCCTTTCCAGCTACTCTTAACCCATTCCAACCACCCTAGACTCATTCCAACTACCCCTAACTCTTTTGTAGCTACTCTAAACCCATTCCAGCCACCCTAGATCCATTTCAGCCACCCTAGACCTATTCCAGCCACCCTAAACCCATTCCAGCCACCCTAGATCCATTTCAGCCACCCAAGACCCATTCCATCCACCCTAAATCCATTCCAGCCACCCTAAACCCATTCAAGCTACTCTAAACCCATTCCAGCCACCCTAAACCCATTCCAGCCACCCTAAACCCATTTCAGCCACCCTAGACCCATTTCAGCCACCCTAAACCCATTTCAGCCACCCTAGACCCATTTCAGCCACCCTAAACCCATTTCAGCCACCCTAAACCCATTCCAGCCACCCTAAACCCATTCCAGCCACCCTAAACCCATTCCAGCCACCCTAAACCCATTCTAGCTACCCTCAATCTTTCATTGTGAATTAAAGAGTCAGTTGGTTCTCTAAAATGTAACACCCAGTGGGTCAGAGTGCTTTGTTACTTTTCTCTTGAGTCGCAGGCCCTGTAGCCTGTCAGTGCTTCAGGAGTGCTGCAATTGTGTCTGACCATGACCTAGTTGCACCCTAAAGTTTTGGTACCTCTAGTAATTTGAAGAAAATTGTGGCCCATTTTATAAAAAAGCTTGTATTTATATTTAGTAACAAACCACCTGGGACACTGACTGTCAATTTGAATTGATTTTGGTTTTGGGTTGAACATAGACAAATTTAGTATTATTTTATATACACCTTGAGATTAGATTAGACTTCTTGGTTGTCATGCTTTTTTCAAATTTCCCCTTCTAAATGTTCCTAAGCGTTTCCACAGGGATTTCAAATTCAATTACTAAGACAAAGCAATTAATAAAGCAAATTAGGGTAGACTGTAGCTATCATTTTCTTTGTTTTATATTTTGTCAGCAGTTTTTTAAAGCTTAAAACAACAAACACCAAAGCATTTGTGTTTTTCCCTTGAGAAAAAAAAAAATCACTAATGTTCTTGATTCTCATATAAAAACAATGTTCCAATAAACGGTTCAATATTATGATTGCTCTGTTCAATATTATGAATGCGCTGTCTGCTGTCTGAAAAGAAACAAAGGCCAGATTATTGATAAATCACACTGTAATTTATTTACCCAAATATCCAATGAACCGTAAGTAATACATCACGGACCGGACCACTGGGAGTTTATTTTTCCCACATTGTGTACGGGAACTAAAAAATCATCTCAAGGTATTGTGTATAATGTCCATGTTAAATGATGCCTACAATGCCTGAATGCCTAGGAGGAATATAGGCCAAGTCAACCAGAGCATCGTGGTATACTGCTGAAAGGGGGATCCCGATACTCATTAATATCCAGCCAGCCAGTTAGCGAGGCAGGCTTGGTGGGATAATATTCAGGGGGCATAAATTATGCTCATGAAAGAGGAGGCCCCCTCTGTCTGGAGTGCATCTCTCTATCACATGGAGCAAAAGAGGAGAGAGGGAAAAAACCCAGCCGTCAAAGTGAGGGGGACTGAGTCATAGCTTAAGATGGCAGCCGCCATGCGTAGATGATGAGCGGATAGCATCACTCCAAACCAGCCGGTGAGAAGAATCGAGGAGGTATTTCTCTCTCAGGTGAACATCTGATTTGTGTTTTGGTGTCATCCATCTCGGATCGTGAACCCTGATGTTGTGAGAGAGTCGGATGTTGTACATTCCACTGGGAGGAGATCTTGTCGCTCGTTTCTTAGTCAGTCCTGACAGGTCCAGCCCATCTTCAATGTTGATGACATCATCGGAGCATTGATGACAACATGTGTACGTACATAATCAGATGTTTAGTCTGCCAAAAATGCTAACGTAACAAATCGTTAGATTTATTGCCGGGATTAACAAACAGCTCTTGTAGGGATTTTTTTTTGGTCATCTCTCCAGCGTTTCTTATTGATGGAAAGAATCATCTTATCTCTTCTAACCAATTGCATTCAGACGTCTTCATCTTGTATGGAGAGTACACACCTATATTCAAGCTGCAACGTGGCCGCCCCAGTCTAGCTGGAAGATGTTGTAATTTCTCCATGTCTGAGAACCCGGAGCACTTTACTTGATTGTTGCCTCTCATATTCCACACCGTGCAGACTCATCAGTTATGAAGACTAACTGAGTATGAGTAACCAAGCCTTATGAGAAATTGTTTCCGACGATGATCTAGCCATCCATCTGCCAGAGTAGATTTGTGTAGAGATATTCGTTTGTCTTGTAGAGCCATTGTAGCAACACGTTTCCTGTTTCCAATTGATTGAAAAGCCATTACGCCTAAGAGGAATAACATCTGTGGGTTGACCATCTGCTTTGAATGTCTTCATACTATAAGAGTCTTGACTCCTTATAGTTCAGAGAGTCCAGATGGGAAGACAATGAGCTAATTCGGTCCTTGTTGGCTATTTATCCCATAGGAGGGTTACTACACTTTACTGGAATGACGATTTCATTGGGATACACTATTTCTAAGATTTAACTCTTTTGCATCAAGTAAAACTCCTATGAGTAGAAACTCTGATGCAAAATGGGTGGAAAAGCCTGCAAGCTTAACTGCTGTGGTTGTCTGCGTTCGGACTCCAAAGACGACATCCCGTCGTCGCTGGCACAGCCATTCTACCGCGACCCGCCACGCGCAGCAAGACCCAAAGAGCCGAAGAAATCCAAGTTCCACCGTCCGAAGTTCTTAAAGAGGAGGAGCAATAAGGATGCAGGGGGGAAAAAGAAACCAAAAATGGCTCCAAGAGGGAGAGCCTTACCCAGGGACTACGTGTGCAATATTCAAAAATTCCGGACCAAGATAGCGCAGATTTGGAGGTAGGGTTAGATGCTTGTTTTTTTCATGTACCCATTGTCTGGTCTAGTAATGCAATCCTTGTCCAGAAATTAATAGTCATGTCATTTAGGTTATGAATAATTATATGCCACAACAGTGACACATGTTTCATTCATTTATTAATTTTTTTGTGTGTAATAGTCAGTGACTTAAAATTTGTTATCATTTTTTATTTGTTCTTTTTAGTCTTGAAAACTGCCCCAGAAATCTCAAAATTTAAAATTGTTTGCAAGAGTTAAAAAGCTTTAAGGGGCACTGTCGACGTGATCACAGCAAGTCTGTGGCCAGACACTAAATTCTGAACTCTCAGATAATAATGAAGACCTGTGCCCTTTAATTTAAAGCTTTTGTTTGTGCTGTGATGGTCAACCCAGATTTAGTTGCGGTGATGGTTTGTTTAAACATTTTGTCTGGTAGTGAAATATCAACGGAGGTTCGTGACTAGATTGATGATGGGTTGTATTGACTGGTGTCTGGCGCTTAAGTACCAGTCAATTGGTTCTTCATTCATGACGCTGATATTGACTTTAAACAATCCGGGCCAATGTCAACAGGAAGAGGCTTTTTTCTAGCTCGGCTTAATTTAACGGAGCGCTGTTTGGATTAAATCAATTACAAACTGATCATGTCTTCCAGGCAATGTAATTAGGGTGATCAGTTGTTGCTTCTGTGTTTTGTTATAACCCCAACATAGTCAAATCTTTTATAAGTTTCTAGAAATGCAAACCTGTCGCCTGTTTTCTTTCCCATCGTGAGAACCTTTATTCTTTTCTTGCATTATTTGTTAGTTCAGTATTTTAGTTCACTGGACTTGTGTTGTGGCGACTGAGCTGTCATATGTGGTTCAATTCCCAGTCATTGATGATGACTTTACTGGTGTCAATGAGGGAGGCACTTCACCATCATTTGCTTCTCTTCACCATAATTTGCTTCTCTTCACCTAGGTGTATGAGGTATCTATAAGGGTTGATACGAAACAGTGTTTGGTCAAGCCCTCAGTATTCATCAGTTTGCTTGAGGTTGTATGTTCCCCGAGGTATTAGAAAAAGGAATGGTTGAAGCGAGTCTAATGATTACGGATAACCTTAGCGTACCTGGTAATAAAAATGTACTTTGAATGGACAGACTTTGACACTAATGTATGCAGAGCACAAACGATAGTTCAAAGCCCTTAAATTGGCTTGCCGTCAGAGTTACAATGGGAAAATAGAAGTAGCAGTTGCAAACTGATTACCAACCAAAAGGACCTATTGAATAAATGCAAAACAAAAAATAGTTAGTGGCTTGACGTCTCGACCATAGCAGAGTCTTTCTCTTAGCCTAAAAGATTAAGACTCTGCTAGGCCACTAACTTTTTTTTGCAGAGTTACAATGCACTAACTTTTAATTATTGGCTTTAGTATTTGCAGTCTTTTTATAATGAATGGGATATCATTTGATGCTTTCTCATAGAAACAATTTTTATACCAGTGGAATACTTGGTGCACACAGTCTCTTGGCCTATGCACACGGACATAGTTTCACATCATCGTAACTCATACATACCAACTTTTTTAAAGTGAGAAAAAACAACAGAAACCCACCAAGCTTGTGTTTCTTAGATGACATCCTAAAAGAGAATCTAACTCCAGTGATTAATCAACTACAAATAAAAACCCTGAACCTATTGACAAAGTCCATTGTGGGCCTTGAAAAGTCTTTCATGTTTTTCAGTTCGGGAAGAGTAAACACCAGTCATGCTCAGAGTAAATATGGTCCGAGCTTTGAAAGTCCCTTTATTGTGTGAGATGGAATAATAAAAATGAGAAATACTTTGTGTCCAAATATTAACAACTTTTGGTGTTTTGATAAACGTGGGTTGTCAAGGTTCATTTGTTGAGTCATGAGAACATAGCTAGAAGTATCACGAGGTGTTGGATATTTAAATGCTGTATTTGTTGTTTTAGAATCGACCTTTATCGCGCTACCACAATCTTTCACATGTACCCTGTGTGCAAATAGCAGTTGAGTACACTGACGTGTGGATTTGAATAAGGGATCAGACTGTGTTGACCTTCTAGCCTCAGTTTGGTTTGCATTGATTTGAATGGATGCAGATAAAGGAAGGCTGTGACATGCTGACAGTCAATTCCAAACATTTACCAAGATTGCCGCCATGGACGATTTCGTCGTTAACTAGATTCCTTGAATTAGGGTCTGCTTATGCATGCATGAAATTGATAAGTTTTTCTGTGCCGGCCGAAATATCCAACCAAACAAGATTCAGGCGAGGAATGAAGTAATCACTACATTCAGGACGATAACCTTCATGTATGGGTTGAATTTCATGAAGCTGCTAAGCAAACAATTAATGCTTAATCCTATTTTTAAATATTTGCTAAGCACAAGTTTTAGCAGTGAACCTGATCTGAGAAACGTACATGTACATTGACTGGTAGCCTAATTTTATAGCAAATCAAATTGTCAAGATTGCCCCGCCCCAAAACCTACTGTTATTCCTAAACAATGTTTATCTTTCAAACTTTCTCGGAGAAAGAACAATTTCCTTTAGATATGAATCTAACACTTGCAACAGCTAATATGAATTACAAATCAAATGAAAGAGATCATTTTGAAATTTTAATTAATTGCCAGCAGAATTAGATACACATCTATTTCCATACTTCTGTGAAAAAGTACATGTAATACTGGAATAAAGCAAAATGAAAATAAGTAGCAGTAAGCAGGATAAATATAATAAAGCTTGTAGAAAACAGCCAAGAAAACAAACAAACAAACAAACAAACTAACAAACAGACACACAAACAAAAGGACAGACAATCATGGACTCGACAAATGGCTGCACTAACACAAGACAGATAACATAGATCAGAGATAATACAACAAATTCATAATCAGTGAAGAGATGGCAGAACAGTTCAAGCAAAAGCAATAAATATTAAACAGGTAAAGAGGGATTAAGAGGCGAGTGTGATCGATTTACCTAGTGAATGGTCAGTGAGTACATTCATGATTATAAATGCCATGTAGAAGACAAAAGGCATGCATGACAAACCATATATGAACAATAAGCATATGAAGGCAGCATTCAACACGTCTGATACATTATAGAGATAAATGGCGTGCATACTTAATGTATACTAATAGCATGTGCTGTATGTGTGTGTGAGTCCCCTACAGGTGCCCACAGTGATTTGCATAGTAGAGTAGTCTTCCGCGCCTTAATGTACGGATAACGTATGTGAACCAGAATATTCTTCAATTGATAAGTGCATAAGCCCTTTTTACATTGCGTGTGTACGTCTACTTTATGTCAAGTTTAACATATCATTGAATACGTGCAGATAGCTATGCATATAAAATGCATACATGTGCAGATAGCTAGTAATAATAAAAACCTCAAAACCTTCATGTACCTGTGTGTTAGTTGGAAGGGGCTGTGTGATCATTTTTGAAATACTATTTTTTAAACATCAATTTTCCGATAGGTCTGTTTGTTCAAATCCTGCAGTTTTCAATGAAAATGTCATGTAGGGATAGTACGTCCATAGAGCAAGGTCTGAGTGCTTGCTCCGTTTGGTACATCATCATTTTTTAAGAGTGCAGATTTATTCCAATCCTCTTGTCTTCAAGAACCATATGGGTGATTCAACCCAGGTTTTTACAAGTCATTTCAACCTCGAATTTTCAAGAAACATAACAAGAATGATAGGTAGATCTTAACTCAATTTTGTAGAGTACATTCATTCAAATTCTCTAATTTTCAAGAAACATCGTAGAGGGATTGCAAAATAGTTGTATTTTTGAAGAGTACATTTATTCTAATCTCTAGTTTTCAAGAATTAATTTTTCTTAACGGTGGAGGGATTTTGCAACACTGGTTTTAGTGGATATTATAGAATGTTTTAGTGAGATAAAATTTAACTCTTGTCTTTTTGAGTTTTGATTTTATTCATTTGGCAAACAACGAGGAATTGTTATATGTGCAAATACATACATAATAAGAAATTAGATAGAAAACATCAAGAACAGAAATATGTTTGCCGAGGATAGCACCAAAAAAATCAATGACTTATTTATATTTCCACTGTGGTCCTCTGAGTGAAAACAAAATAGGGCACCGTCAATACCATAAACAAGATAGTAAACTTGAAGGTCGGCAGCAAAATACAGGGCATCAGGACTATAAAAGCAATCTACAATAAGCACAATAAGTAAGCCCATATATAATATATATCATCTCTCTCACACCATGCAAGTGATTAAATGCAGCTTTCTTGAATTACTGAATCTACATTGATAAGTTGTAACAATACACTGATTTAATTATAGGAACTAATCTCTCTGCTGAATAAATATCCAAGCGTGTTTCCACTATCAGTTTACTGCCAATTCATTGTGCTGATTCTGAAGTTGTGTCTGACACCAACAAAAGCAGTCAGGTCAATGACAGTATCTTGAGGGTTTGTAACCGGAGATGAAGCGGTCATGAATTGGAGAACATGGGGTCAGATGGTTCTTAAATGAATTAAACTGAGGAGGTCAAGGCTTTTGAAAAGTCACATACAGTTCTTGACATCTCATAAAAAACCTGTGAAAAGATTGTTTATGAGATGAGTTTTGATTACTGTGAATGTAACCTCCTTTTAGGTCTGTAGTCAGACCTTTAGATTCTTTCTAATAGACTGTGCAAGTCTTGGGCATGTTTGAACATTGAGACCCTTTAAAGGGCTTGAGTTTGTTTCCTTCATGCGCTACAGCAATGTACAGCAATGGACTTGGAACCAAAGCGGTCCCCATAATCTTTGTGAGACTTGCATGGTCTATTGATACAAACACATGGACTACCATGAAGCACACCAAGGTTATTGCCACGGCTTCAAACATAGTTATTACTTCTGCTGTAAAACATCTGTCTGCTTTGAGTAAAACCTCCGTACCTTAATCCCGTGGTCATATGTTGTTAATTTTGTTTTGCCTATAATTTGAACTCTTTTCCAGTGGTGGTTTCTGTATTCAAGGATGTATTGATTTCTGTAAAGCGTGGATGCATAAATGTTTAAAGTGCAGACTTTTGAATAAAATGTGTAGAGTGCCTTGATCCACACAGTCATCCTTAGTGTATAATGACTCACATAAGGCATGCCGGTCATTATTTTATCATCGAGGCAATAGTCCCTATAGATGCCCTCGTCTCTCTCAGGAATCCCCTTGCCATGTTTGTTCAACTGTTCACCTGCATCTAACATTCCCAGCTCTTGAAATTACATACACTTTATAAATCTCTGTATTTTGTTTGAATAGAAAAAGTATAGTAAGACATAGAGAGATGTTCCCCAGGGATCAATTTTGGGACCATTTACCCTTTGTATGCACTTTTTGTTAATGGAAGCAAATGTGCTTTGAGTGCTCTCTCAAGATCTTGTTAAGGGTCTGTGTATTAAGAATGTAGGTCCTGTGTAGTTTGTAATGCACTTAAAAGAACATTTGAGACCTATTCACTGACTGGTTTTGACATCTTTTTGTACCCTGGAAAGGAAAAGGTCTTCTAGTTTTCTTGTTTGCTAGGTAGAGGAATTTGAGTGTGGGTGTAGAACCACCATAACAAAACAAAACAAAACAAATATTAGTAATGGCACTGGTAATATTATAGCTGTTTGGGGTTTTTCAAATGCATGTTTTTGTTGATGTTTTGGGAGCCAGAGGAATTTGAATGTGGGAGTAGGTCGAAAAACAGTTGTTAGTAATTGTTGTGTAAATCTCAGGGTCCCTGGCATATTGCTGTCAATGTTTTTATAAAGCTTGAAGAGTCTGAAGGTGGGAGTTTGGGAGTCGGTAAAAATACAACAGGGAAAATATAAAAACTAATTAGTAACTCTGTGTTGATTGGTAATAACTCAGATGTTGACCATGATGTGTTTGTATGTTTAGTAGTGACTCATGATTAGGTAGCTATGCTAGTTGTCAGCTTCGTCAATTTTAGGATACCCCCCCCCCCAATCGTTCTTGTGACTCACACCAGGCATTCCAAAGATCACTGCTGTATTCCCTAGATAGGTAACATCATCCCAGGCCTCCCAAAACACACTGTATGTTTATGCACCTGGGCATTGCTTGGCTAAATACTGAGAGTGTATAGTCATTGGTAGTATGGTGTCTGGGACACCCCAACAGTGACATATAAATTAGGGCGTAGAAATGTCATAACATTTATCATAAATATTTTTGAAGTTTGTTGTGATATTTTTTGTTCCAAGTGTGCAGATGTTCAGACTGTGTTAGATAATTTCAATGTTTACATGATTGGAGTGTGGGATGGGAAGGAGTAAGGGGAATGTAGGTGCTGTATCTGGACAAAATAAAGTAAAATAAGTTAACTCACAAGAATCCATTGCCTGGTTCTGCCTGGTAAAGGTAAAGGGCAACCTACTTAGATCTGCTTTTAAAGCAAAAATAAGACACCCCAAAAGCCCTCCAGCTAATCACAAAACAGTTTTACTTTACAGAAACAAAATTTACCATCCAAGATACCATGATATGTGTACTGTTTGCGACTTCTTTCTACTTACTTTTCCGCTTACTTTTCCCTATAAATCGGTTGAGCAATACTTTGTGCTAAGCTGCTCCTTGAACAAGGATCAAGAATTTGAAGGCTTTTGCCCTTGAAGAAAGCAGTCAATTGTCATGATTACTTCTTCAAAACCATTTCAAAACAGAGAACAATGAAAACAACATAGAGCATATTGGAAGAAATTTGATTTTCTACTCATGTCTGGATAACTGGCAACCCTGAACAAAGATATTGACACTATAGGGAGTCTGCCCACATTAGGGCTAAATAGCTCAGTTGGTAGAGCTCGGACACGTTTATCCAGAGTTTGCTGGTTTAAATCATGTTCTAGTCAATTTGTCTTTGTTTATCCCAAAATTGAACTCATAATTAATAATGATAATAATAACGACGTCTTCTACAGCGCCGGTATCCCAAAAAGTGCTCATGGCGCTTGCTCCAACAATAAAGTTCCTCCGTAGATGTCTTCCAAAGGTGCAAAACCAAGAAAAGGTGAAAAAGGGGTGCTGCATAATAACAGCAGCAGATTGAACAGTAAACCCAATTTTGGGGGGGAGATTAGGTGAAATGTTCATTAAAAAGAACGCATACATTTGTTTAAAAGCAATTATGTAGGCCCCTGTTCCTCTAAAGCCTGGTTCCTTGCAGCGTGCATAGATCCACAATACAGTACAGCTCTCATTCTATGTACCTACATGGCCTTTACTAATCAGGTCAAGATATGTCTAGACAGTGTTTATTTAAGATCCCTCAGGGTGTTGACAACTTACCTGTCTTTACTTTAAAGATCTGATAATTATTTGCCTTGATGTTGACCGCTGCCTGGCTTTCTATTCACGCTCAGAATTTAGGTTATTGGAGCAGTGATATTTACTTTGGGTAAAGATGGTGCCGACTCCAACCATCCGGAGAAATATTTGCATCTGAATTGATGTCATTTTCAGGAACATTTTCTTTGAATGGATTCCCTTTGAATTTAAACCCATTTAAAAGTTAACTTGGGGGTTGAACATTGGATGAACCTGCCGGTGCTCTACCAACTGAGCCCTAATGTTGGTGGTCTCTCTATTTTGTCAATATGTTTGTTCCGGGTGTGCCAGTCAGAAGCCATACAACCGTTAACTGCCATATAGCCAGGGATCACACTCAAGTTTACGATACAACCATGGAAGCAGCAGCAGAGGGATCACCTTAAGGGGATGCAACTTTTTATTTCAAGTATCAAGTGATAAACCACACGGAAAACTGACGGGGTAAATTTACCCGGTTTCCTTTTTGGTTTATTACTTTCTAAAATTTTACAGACATGGTTGTTTCACTTGTGGAAATCAGGCAGAAAGAATTGGATCAGTAAATATGCCAAACAAACTGTTTTCTAGAAACTTCGTGGCCGGTGAAAAGTCTCTTAACACAAATCATTTGTTCCTGTTTTATGATGAGATTGTCATCAAAATGGCAATATTTAGCATCCAGAAGAGTAAAGTCATGTTTTCATGATAAAAATTAAAATTAAAATTAAGACCATGTTGATAAATTTTTTTTTTTTTTTCTGTTCACTTTCAGATTTCCGATATCATGATAGATGGACAACACCTCCAGCCCAGAGAGGGACTTCTCCTGTGGGCTAAACAGACCGTGGATGGGGTACCAGGTGTCAACGTCACCAACTTCGGTCGCAGCTGGAGAGACGGACTTGCCTTCAACGCCGTCATCTACCGCAACAGGCCTGATCTGGTGGACTTTGATAGCCTTAGACCCTCTGACCACAAGAAGAATCTACGGACAGCCTTCCAGGTCGCTGAGAGAGATCTCGGAGTTCCTAGATTGCTGGAACCAGAAGGTTCGTAAATAATAATAAAAATAAGAAGACGAAGAAGTATATGCATTTATTAAGCATTTTTAAGCCATTGTCAAAGCAACAGCCACTCCAATAGTCTAAAGTATTCCAGAAACCATTTCACCTTCTATGGAAGATGTAGGAGCTCAATGATTATAAAGTGGATACTAGTGCCAATCCTTAAGAGACACATTTTTGTCTTTATAAAGGTCAGGGGAAAAAAATGTGCAGGGCTCAGTGGTGTAAAAAAACTTTCATTAACGTGGCAAAACTCCTGACAAAACATTCACTGTTTTTTATTGAATCTAGTTTGAATAAATTTTCCCACTTTGGTTGTATGGTGTGATTATTAGAAACTAGATGATAAGTAAAAACCAGACAATTTTCTGTTCCCCCCCCCCGAAAAGAATGTATTCCCCCCCCCGAAATGTAGTCCCTTTTAACATTTTCTACACTTTGTTCAGAATCTTGAAATGTTTTTTTCTTTATGTTGTTCTTGTTTACAGATGTAGATGTAGCTGAGCCTGATGAGAAAATCATCATGACGTACGTGTCACAACTGTACGAAGTCTTCCCTGCCGTTCCCCCAAAGCGCACGAAGACATCGACCGTCACAACAACGCTCAAGACGTCCATGCAGTCTGTCCCCGCGACTGCGTCAGCGTCTTCTTTCATCACATCCTCACGTAGCGAGCAAGTCTCCAGCGCTGCACCTTCCAATAGTGTCACCAATGTAAGTTTGCTGCCTGGCCCTGAAAGTATCACCACTGTACAAGGGTTAAATGGTTATAAGAAATTAAGCTAAACTCCCCTTCACTACCTTTGTAGAAGAATTTAGTGTTGTAGCTAGAAGAAAATAAGGTAGATTTATATATATTTTTTCCTTTCCATTCTTAGACCTTAATCTTTACCATCTAAATAATTCTTAGAACCTTGATCTTCACTATCTAAATCAATTCTTAGACTTTGATCTTTATCAACAAAATCAATTCTTAGACTTTGATCTTTTTCAACAAAATCAATTCTTAGACTTTGATCTTTATCAACAAAATCAATTCTTAGACTTTGATCTTCACTATCTAAATCAATTCTTAGACCTTGATCTTCACTATCTAATCAATTCTTAGACCTTGATCTTCACTATCTAAATCAATTCTTAGACTTTGATCTTTACCATCTAAATCAATTCTTAGACCTTGATCTTCACTATCTAAATCAATTCTTAGACTTTGATCTTTATCAACAAAATCAATTCTTAGACTTTGATCTTTTCCATCTAAATCAATTCTTAGACCTTGATCTTCACTATCTAATCATTTCTTAGACTTTGATCTTATCACAAAATCAATTCTTAGACTTTGATCTTTATCAACAAAATCAATTCTTAGACCTTGATCTTTACCATCTAAATCAATTCTTAGACCTCGATCTTTATCAAAAAAAAATCAATTCTTAGACTTTCATCTTTATCAACAAAATCAATTCTTAGACCTTGGTCTGTACCATCTAAATCACTGAACAACCAACAGTAACAACTTTTCTAATTGTATTGGATTGATGTTTTATTGTTTGTTTTGTTTGACAACAGGGCACTAGTCCCCAATGGGAGGTGTACTCGCAACCGGCTCGTCAGATGGTTGAATGGGTCAAACGTACAAATTCAAGGTTCGAAGATCGTAGTGTTCCCCAAACTACGTCTGAGATCAAGGTAATGTCACAGCTGGTTCTATGTTTCCGAGATCACGATTATCAAACTGTACGGTTTGACAACCTTGACATGGGGCTATGCTGTGTGCCTCATGATGCTTTGTTGTTGTCTTTTATTTCTTGGCCTGTAAGAAGTCAAGTTCGATGCTGCAGCGAAAGTATACCACTGGGCTTATACTATGTCTTTATAAACACATGCTTGTTATGTTTCTTTACGTGTACAGAGAGCCCTAGCTGAGTTGAGTCGCTTCAAGTCTGAGGAAGTCCCCGCCAAACAGGCTGAGAAGCAACGCATCGTCAACAAATTCAGAGAAGTGGAGGTGAGGATCAGATGATGGTGATGTTGATAGTGTTGATGTTGATTGTGTTGATGTTGATCATGGTGATGTTGTTCATGGTAATGTTGATCATGGTGATGTTGAAAATGGTGATGTTGATCATGGTGATTTTAATTGTGGTGATGTTGATAGTGGTGATGGTGATAATGGCGTTCTTTGACCTTCATGTAATTATCTTGACCCTGTTGTCTTCACTGTTGTCTAATGTGTAGCTTCCTTTGGTCCAACATGCCTAGATCTTGTATACTATTACACATTAACATTACACCATTATACATTAACCTTTGACCCGTATGCACTGATTTTGACCCTTAACCCTTTTACCCTTTGACCCTGCAGAGGAGTTCCAAGTCCTCTGGCCAGTTTCGTCCCCCACCTGGCCTACACGTGAATGACGTTGAGTCTCAGTTTGACCGTTGTATGCTCTCCGTGCAGCAGCGAGAACACGTCCTCAACTCTGAGCTTCGCAGGTAAAACTTTTGAATCTGTGCTGGAATAAATGAATATCTCTGTGTGCATTGGAAAGTAATGTGTAACGTTAGAGCAGAGTCTACTGCTTCAATTTAAGCTCATCAAATCTTGGAATCACTTTGATGAGCAGGATCACCCAGAAAGGACTGATCTGAAAAATATATACAGATCAACAAAAGCGATTTAGTTCTGAATGAAACACAAACACATCTGGCTCTTTTCAGTGCAGTCATCTTATTAAAAAGGGAGACCGCCGACATAGGGCTAGATAGCTCAGTTGGTAGAGCACCGGTACGTAAATCCGGAGGTCGTTGGTTCAAATCCCGCTCTAGTCAATTTCTCTTTGCTCAACGCCATACTATTTGAAATTCACCCAGTCAGTTTCCCTTGTGGTTCATTACTTGACATTTAAAAAGGAGATCATTACAAGTGTATAGTTAAAAACTAAATGCACTCTGTGGTATACCTATAGTCAGTTTATGTGAGATAAGGCTGCGTATTAAACTAATACTTGTACTCTGCACAACCTCCTTCATGTCGTCTGTGATCCCCACCCAACAGAATGGAACAGCAAGACGCCCTTGCCGACAAAGTGAGTCGACAGATCCCCATGGTGTCAGCTGACCTAGATACAATCCAATCTCGGATCCATGATGCTGAAGGCAAAGCTGATAAAATGTCTGCGTCGGATGTCCGTGCAATGATTGATGACATTGAATCAGCTTCCAAGGTGAGGGGGATTGGCAATGTCTATAAGGAAATAAAGGTGTTAAAATAGCTTTTTTAGAATAGTGTGGCAGAAGGGATTATCTTATAATCCTCAATGCTTCAGATTAATGTTGTATAAGGGATTTATCTTAATATAATCCTTAATGCTTCAGATTAGTGTATGAGAAGGGATTATCGTATTGTAATCCTTAATGCTTCAGATTAGTGTGGCAGAACGGATTTATCTTAATATAATGCTTCAGATTAGTGTATGAGAAGGGATTATCCTATTATATGGGAGGCTGTTCAATGTGAGGCTTTTAAACATTAGCTAAAACCTGACATAATGAGTAAATTTTCATATTTAATATAACTCTAAAGCATGTGCACTTTTTTCAAGACTAGTTGATCCAGCAAGTCTCCAGCCAGCAGAGTGTCTTGAAATTTGTCATTTGGTAGATTTTTTTCAAACAAATTTTGGTTGCAAATTGTGTTTCTTCATTTGAAATGATTTCATTTTAGATATTAACTCATGCATTCCCTTCTTTTCGTTTGTCTTAACAGACTTGTGACAAAAACATAGCCCTTCTGATGCGAGATGTGGCTCAGTTGAGACAGAACAGCCACCCCAATGGACCAGAGCTGTCTAGGAAGTAAGTTGCTAAGTTGAAAATTCAGATTTAACAGACCCCCCTTGCATATGGCATCACAAGACCCAAACCTCGCTCTCACTGAGTTCAATGCAGACCTTTCATTGGCTGAGAGTTGAGTACACGTGTGCATGTTTTCCATTGTTTGACCTCGGCGATGACGGCCATTGTAAGGGGTCTATTGGTGAACGTACTGCTGTTGGAATCCCATAATCTATCATGCAGTTATTACAGCACTTGTTCGTTCAAGAAACAAAGCATCTGAACATATCTTGATGCTACTGGAGCCCTGTTCATGCAGGGAGCTTGAAGACCTAGAGCAGTGGATGAGGTGCCCATCACCGGCCAAAATGGCGGCCCATCCTCCTTGGATTCACAAGATCTGCCCCCAGAATTTGGATGAGAACTAGAGTTGAAATTGTGTAAACTGTTTAATACACAAATAATAACAGCATAAGTTATGACAAATATTTGTATACCTTGCCCGATATTGGGGCTGAGGGTAAACCCCCCCCCCTCCCCCACAATGTTCTTTAGCACACTATTTTCCTCTTGTACAGAAGTACCCTCCCCTTCAAATCCTCTAAAGAATTCCTGAGATTTCAAGCACACAATGAAGACATAATAAGGGGTGGGGTACCACCATGCCCCTATACCGAGCACCAGGCTTAGATTGCAAGATTCTATATTGTCAGGGTGTTTATAAGTGAGAATTTGATGCATTATTTACATTTTTTGAAATGTTTTTTTTCAAGACTCGACCAGCTGCAGCAACGCCTGTCCACACTGCGCAATTTCCAGATTGCTGGTACCACACAGAAGGTGACCAGCCGCACTACCGTACAGGGTGACGCCATCAAGCTGGAACGCCGTGTGGAGATGCGCACAGAGCGTCGCTTCGTTGAGGGCAACGTGGACCAATTCGTCAAGGAATGCTACAAATGGGTCAAAAACAAAGAGGTGAATAACTTGTTATATTTAAATCGTCATAAATTTTAAATATTATTATTATTTGTTTTCTTCAAAAAAAAGTAATAATAATGCGAAGCCAATGAAGAAAATGTACTGAAAATATATACAAAGCTGTTAAACTTGGTTATGACCCCACATACTTCTGTGTGAGTCTTGGTTATCCATGTTTACTTTTTCTGTCATGTACCCCGTGTGCCAAAGAGACTCTGAATACTGATTCTAGTTATACAAAAGGGTCCAGGCTTTTTCCCTTCCAGCCTCAATATGGTTTGTCACTGCTTTGATCGGAGGTAATAGTTTCTTGTTAAAATCTTCTGTATTTTTTTGTTCAGTCCTCTCTGAAAATTGCAAGCTACGGAGATGACCTGGAGAAGGTTCAGAAAGCTTTGCAGCTGAGCAAGTCCGACCTGCATGCCATCCGAGAATATGAACGAAACCTCGCCAAGTGCCGCAATGTCCTGGTAAGTTGAACTATGAGAGAGAAGCAAGTTCGGGTGTATGATTGTTTGACATCAAGCCAATAGTGTTGTTTAAATTTAGGGGCCTGTTTTCGAAATTGTGGGTAGGTGGGTCTAAAGAAATCACTGAAAATGAAATTCAGTTTGTATTTAAATAATAAAAAAATTGAAATTAACAACCCAAGAAAAGAAAATAAAGAAAAAAAATACCCAGCTGGCCCAGATCGGGGTTTGTTAAGGCCAGAAAAGTCATTGGAAACTACTGATGTTGTAGACCTTTGATCAAAAATATCTACATCATTTGAGGTATTACTTTGTTCTTTAGTGTTTATGATATATTATTAGTCATTCAATATTTAACAAATTGAAATATGAGGTGGTGAGTGGGTCAAAACAATTTCGAAATATTGTTTAAACATTAACACTCTGAATGGCCCCTTAGTTGGACAGAACAAACCGTAGTAAAATCGTTTCAAAGTCTCACAATCCAAGAGGTTTCTGTGTTGTTAATAGTTAGGATTTTGTCTTTCTTTTTCCTTGAAACAGTCCAATATGACCGGAGAGGAGCTTCAGAGGAACTCTGACCAGGTGGCCATCTTGGAAGAAGCTTACAAATATATCCTGGTAAGTTCATGAGTCAATGTCAGGAATGTAGGTGGGGAAGTAACCACACTTGGTGTATCCCAACATACGCATCAAATAACAAACCTGTGAACATTGGACTCAATTGGTCATCAAAGTTTCAAACAAATTATGAAAGAAAAAAACATCCTTGTTGAATAGAATTGTGTGCTTTCAAATGCCTGAGAAAGGCTTCCTCAAAATATTTTAGTGAGAAATTACCTCTTTCTCAAAAACTACATTACTTCAGAGGGAGTCGTTACTCACAATGTTTTATACTATCAGCAGCTCTCAGGTGCTCCTTACCAATAAGTGTTTATGGTAATGTATTTCTTGAGTAACAACAAAAGTATCACTGTCGTGTAGCTTTCTTGAATCTTTAAAATAGCTATTGAAAATTTAATCCAATTTTTTGAATCAAATCAGCCAACAATTTAACCTAGCATCTTAGCACAAAATAGGGGAGAATCAGTCATAAGGTTTGTGTATTACTGACTTAAACCATTGAACTGAAATCAAGGTTCTGCTCAACAAGATTTTTTCCGCACTAAACAAATTTGTGTGCTAAGTATTTTTTTACAAAGTGTGGTTCTAAGTCGGTGCTATTTTTCTTACGAGTGGTTTCCTGAAAGTTTCTTTCTTTTTCTAAAATAACTAAACAGGACATGGCCGTCAAGCGAGTTCGTGACATTGAGCTGCTCCTGGAGTTTGTCCAGTTGTCGACCAAAGAGATGATCTGGATGAACCAGAAGGAAGAGGAACACGCCAACCGTGACTGGAGCGCTAAGAATCTCAACATTGCTGAACTGGAGAAACACTACAAGGTAGACACTCATCCCAAGACGACTACAGTCCAGCCTATCTGTTGGGCTACCGTTCTTTTTGGGGTTTACTTTATGAGCATTGAGGCAAAGGAAAGTTGAACGGCGGGCGTGGAAATGCTGCAGTTAAAAGGAGCCTCATCGGGTGGGAGCTGAGAGGTTGGGGGTGGAACCTGTGTTCCTTGTTTATTCAGGAGGCACTGGAGTATAGCCTGCCCGATATAGGGTAGAGGGCCCCCCCCAATGTTCCCATACTATAACACAATATTTTCCTCTTGTATAGAACTCCCCCCCCTAAAATCCTCAAAAGAATTTCTGAGGGTTCCAAGCACACAATGGGGACACAATAAGAGGGAGGTACCCTCTGCCCCATATCGAGCACCAATTGCACTGGAGGAGTGATGTCTTGAAGTCTAGTACCCTGACCTCTTTTAGAGAGAACAGTCAGATTGCATTGGGCTTGATCTGAACCCCTTCTCCGTTAGACATAAGTATTTGGAAACAGTTAAAATGCAATCCAATCCTGTTTGTTCCTTCCTCAGAATTTGATGCGTGAAATCCAGGGTCGTGAGAGGCAGGTCACGTCTGTGCAGAACCACGGAGAGAGACTCCATAATGACAACCATCCGGCCAAGCCGTGCATTGTCGTAAGCATTGTTGGCTAGTTCCATAGGATATCACATCTGTCAACACCTCCCCCCCCCAAAAAAATAAAAGAAAAAGAAAAGAAGAAAGAAAAATAAATAAACAAATAAAAAATAGGAAAGTTAAGAAAAGGTCTTGTACATATCAAACTTCAAGGAATAACATCCACTAGGATGTCTCAGGTGTGGAGTTTCATCTTTGAGAGGGCCAAGGCCATTTTCATTTTGCGAAGGGCACTTCCATTAGAAAATCTTAAAGTCTATGGGACACTTTTGATGGGGCAAAAAAGTGGAGGATCCAGTGATCTCCATTTAAAACATTCAAAGATCTTTCAAAAATCCACCACAACTGGGACCCAAATGATGATGCCATAATACTACAGAAAACTGGGTATAAGTTAAGTCTGAAATATGTCTGACAGATGTGACAAGGTTCCTACCTTACTATGGATCTTACCAACTAAGAATTTGTTACTGAAACTTAGAAAGTTCAGAATAGTGGTTGTTCAAGTTTTACTTGGTACCATACAAGTCCCTTCTGAAAGCGAACAACAAGAAAGTGTAAAGTTTAAGTTTCAGTTCTTACTAATTTTCATGATGTTTAAATCAATTCATTTTGAAACTTTTGTTCCTGATGAAAATGTATACGAATTGGTTGCACAGAAGTTAAAAAGTCATAAAGCATAGTTCAAAATACAGAAGGTATTGGAAGTTGACAAAATAGTTCCAGAGACGGTGGTGGGCTGACTTGGATAAGACACTTTTGTAAACCGTTTTGTTCGTTTTTCCTCCATATTTTTTTATCCCGCTTCTGCCACCACCAGGATCATCTTTCAGCCATGCAGTCTCAGTGGAACACCCTGACACAGCTTGCCCACTCCCTGGAGACGCACTTGAAGTATGCTGCGGAGTACCACCAGGTAAATCAACATACCTCTCCCCACCCCAGGGGGGACTTAGCACATACCCATATCAAACATCCACAGAAACATCCATGTCAAAGATCACATATGCATTGTCAAAATCCTAAAGGCTGAGATCTCTATGTGCCATATTTGTGATGTTTTATGATTTAGTGCAATTAATGGCCTTGCAGGGCATTAGATGAGATGGTTGGTGTAGTTATATGCCCTGTATCATGACCTGGGCAGTCTTGATGTATTATGTTCCAATTTGCATGCATAATGTGTCCATAAAACATTGGGGTTATGTTACAATTGCCCTTATAATGTCTTTGGAGTCGTTATAAGTTAATTTGCATACCATGGGACCCTCCCCCCAATACTGACCTCAATCATAATCCTCACCATGTCCTCATTTACGGAGCTGTACATTGGTGTGCTTGATACCATAGGTTGTCATAATGCCCTCTCCCCATAATGCCCTCACTGCAGGGCCATTAGTGATAACATACTGATATCCGCATTAGGGCTATATCCCAACGACTGTTCAAAGTCTCGCAGTCAAGTGTGTCTTGACACCCCCATAAGTGCTCTCTGATGAGATGCTGTGTGGTTTATTGAAGATTTCAATTGATTTAGACTTAACGTAGGAAAAAAGAGAAAGAACATGTAGATTGTAACCAGTGCAAACATTTCACATCATTGACATTGACACATTACACGGATTGGCTTACTAATGCTACAGATAGCCCCCCCCACTACAGCTAGTTAATATCCGCTTATTTTTCCCCCAATGCGCTAAGCATTTTTCAATTTTTTAATTTTTTATTTGTTTATTTATTTTTATTTTTTTTTTATTCTATTATTTTTTATTTATTTATTTATTATTTTTTTTGGGGGGGCTCGTTCACATGTCACAATTCATTAGTTTGTATACATTTGAATGGACATTTCACTTGTTTTGTTCGCACAATTGTTCATTGCCTCGTCTGAAATTACTCTGAAGTCAAAATGTTTGGGTTCGAAAAGAAAACTTTTGTTGTACGTCCGTTGAATTGTTAAGTCACCTTTACATGTTATAAGTTGTTATGGTTTTACTCTTTTAAAACACCGAACAAACCGTCAGTAGGTTGTGGTTCATTGTTAACTTCTCATAACCTTTGTATCATCTTACACTCCAAAACACATGTTGAATAGCTTTACACAAGAGCGACCATCCAAGCAATTACATATTCATTTATGCTAATGAAAATGCAAATTCATTGCATATCTTAATAATGTTTGTTTTGCATGAAAATGTAATAATGTAACCGATATGTAAAAAACTAACATCAACTGAAACGACTGAAGTAGTTCTGCTCAGTCGCCCATACATATGCAACTGAATTTAACAACGGAAAGCTTTGTGAAAATTTTTAAAAACTAACAATGTTTAAAACAGGCTATCAAATGTTTTTTAACTCCAGTTGGAGGTCTATAACGCAATGCACAAGCTGTATTAATACATGAATCAGTTGGTTGTTTTGTTCTCAATTGTAGGTGTTACATTAGTGAATTAACAGTCACTTCATCACCCACACACTCTACATAATGCCAAACGTAAACACATTAATGGTCGACACCTTTTCCCCTGAACAAAAAAAAACAAAAAAACTTCTTCCTAACCAAGCTCAGATGACAAAAGTAACCAAAAGAAACTAACGAAAGACTCAACTCTTTGCTTGGTTTAAAAGAAACATGCATGATATTCCTCATACTTAAGTCCGATTTCCGATTGTTTTTCCCCCTGGAAAAATCTGAAAAAATTGGGATTAAAGTCTACACCATGTGTTCATGTAGATCAGCCCTTGTACTCCATAGAATAATCCTACTTTTTTTCCAAGGGCCAAATAGCTTTCCTGAAGAAGGAGATTATCTAGTGAATTTATGAATTTCGTGTGTGATCAAATTTTTTGATCATAACGTTTTCTTTTTATTTGAGCATTTTTGCTTTTAAAGAAATGAAATTGCTTAATTCTAGAATTTCAATTAAAGTGTTTCTGGATGGAAAATTGGTAAAGGAAATGAAACTTGGAATGCACGCTTTGACAATATGATAGTGTAATTTGATTTAAAGGGAATTGGATAGGGGTTTGAACTAGGAATATTGGGGTAACCTGAAAGTGCTCTACCATTGGTCTACTGGCCCTACTAAATCAAAATATGGGCATCGGTTCAATATTACAGGGTGTAAAATGAGGATTTCAACAAATTCACCATTGGCGGCTGTGAATGAAGCGACTTGCTTCAGTGTTATTGCTTAGGTCTATAAGAAACCCGGTCTAACTGTACAAACAGCTGCATGAAAAATTGATTTGTTTGCAAATGCCTTCCCCTAAACAAAAGACGGAAAAGCATTTAAGGGTTGAATGTATCGTTTGTTGCATGAAGGCTACGTCTATTTCTTTTTGTGCATGACTTGATGTAAATGTGACTGCATGATTAAGTATTCGTGAAACGCCTCACTGAATGCATGTCTTCCAGTATTATTCATTTCGCGCATGACATTGATGGAACGGGATACGAGGAATCGAGTACGTGCATGCGTGTACATCCACTCCGTGGTGTTTTGTGGTGTCAGTGCGTTGAGCGTGTCCACCAGTTATTATTTTCTTTTGGTCCAAAAATCTCCAGCATGTTTTAGTTTGTGATGTCAATGTCCCTTATGCATTTCTTCTACGTTTCGGTACGTTTCACACAATATCCCTTTTCCGTGGACCGATCACACTCTCACCCCATCAATCCTTGTGCGGTTGCCCAGTAACCTGTGTTGTTCTGCATGGTAAGTGGTTCACGTAATATGCTAAATGTTATATCATTTTTTTGATTTTACCCTAGCTCCACTTTTTTCTTTGTCTTCCTCTACATATTTATTCATTTTTCCAATTGTTAACAGTGGTCCTTTTCAGATTGGTGAAGGCATGCATTTTGTTTTTTATGATATTTGTAGAAGACCATTTCACACTTCTCTATATACCCACTAATACATAAATCATTAATTCATCTTGATTCAAATGATGCCATGTACCCCCCCCCCAAAAAAGAAAAAAAACAAACACAAACACCCCCCCCCCCTAAAAAAAACACCCCAAAACAGCAGAGTTTTGACAACAAGTCCCAAAGAGGTGTTTTCCTTTATCTTAAGATGTTTTTTAAAACTAAGTTGTACTGTCAGATTTACGCAAAGTAAAACAGAGTTTGTGTGAAATGTTGATTGAACTATTAATGTAAAAAAAAAAAAGTGGCAACATTTACAAGTGAGACTTAGTATCTTAATTAATGTTTAATTACCTTGGGTGTGTTTTCATTGAAGTGTTTGTAAATCATTGTAAACTCAACTGTGTATAGTGACTTGACAATTTGGGCTTGTGTTACAAAGAATTTTCTCAAGATGAGTGAAGTTTTTTTTGGGTAGTTGACCTTTTACAGCTTTTTAATTTTTTTGATATTTTTTTTTTTCCTTGCCATGAGTCTGCTTTTAGTGCTCGTTTTTTTGCATTAAACGTAGTAATAGTTTAGAAACAACATCCAAATTATTTGATGTTAACTATAAAAACTGTGCATAGAATCCGCGCGGGGGGGAAAAATGGATTGTCAATGATCAAAAGTGGTTTGTGTTGCAAAAAACTAATACAAACTGGAGATGTAGTAAGTTGATTAACACAAAAGCCTCTTGTATTGCTTCATTCTAATGAAAACACATCCAAAATGAGACTCTTCTAAAAAAATAATTTATTACCTAACAAATTATCTTATTAGTTAGTTAGAGAAATGCAAATCGTAGTAATATTAGTCAGAGGTTATCTTGCACAAATTGGTTCTCTTCTCTTTCAGTTTTTCTATGATGCCAGGGAATTTGAGCAATGGATGGCCAGGAACCAAGAACTCCTCGCCTCCAAATTTGACAAAAAAGACATGTCAGCATCGGAGGCCAAGCAACTTCTTCAAGAACTAATGGTGGGTTGAACTGTTCAGTTACCTTCTAGGAACATGTTGTGGCTAGTTGTGTTTAAGCAGAAACTATACTTGGTAAACATTAAATTGGAGCCAGTCACAAAAATCCGATCCTACCCTAATACCATTCAAACCCTACCCCAATCTGAACCAATCCTATCTAACTCAACCCCACTTCATCACAGCGAAGCCTATCCTCAACCCAGCCGAAATAACCCCACCTTACTCTTTACCTTACCCCTATTCCCCAATCCATACCCATATTCCAACTTACTCAACCCAATTCAACCCACCCCACCCCCTTCTCATCCCAACCAATTCAAACCAAACTCAACCCCACTTCATCCCAACATAGCCTAACTTAACCCAACCCACCCAACCCAACTCCACCTTGCTCTGCTCGTAACCAACCTACCCAATTCCACCAATCCTACCCATATTCCAACCCTACTTAACCCAACACCCAAGCCCCTTCTCACCTCATAAAAAAAAAAAAAAAGAAGAAAAAGGGATTATTGGGTAGCTGATTTTTTTCACTTTACAACACTTTCTTCTACCCATATTCTATGACAACCATCTGTCATCTAATTTCTTCCTCAGACCATGAAAAACAGAATGGAAGAGTACCAGGTGGTGCTTCGAGACTTCGGCCAGAGAAGCCGACATATTGTGCCTCTAAAGAAACGTCGTCAACGTCTCAACGAACCAATCCCAATTATTGCTGTGTGTGACTTTCCAGGGATTGATGTAAGTAACAAATCAATCTTGAAACAAAATGCTCAGTGAAACTCATTTTAAGAACTAGCAAAAGAAATTTTATGGGTGAGCAAAAGAAAAACTGACGAGAACAGGATTTGAATTTGCCACCTCAGAAATAACTCGCTGGTGCTATACCAAGATGGCTCAACTGGTAGAGCGCTGGCTTGTTATTCAGGAGTCGGGTTCAAATCAATTTTTTTTCTCGAATTTGTTCTCCGTTCAACCAAAAACTGAATAAGACTTCTCTAACTCTTCTGATGACTGCCAATATGTAGAGTGTACTAGTCATAACTTTTCTCTTTCCAAAGCCAGTATTTTTTTGTGAGGAAGGAGTGACAAATGCTATTCATTTTAAAATGCAAACAGCAAAGTAGTTCACGGGTTACAGCCATGTTATCAGTTCTTCTAGGAGAGATTAATCTGAGAAGAAAATGAGTTAAAACAAGTTTTGACAATTCAAACAATGTGCTTTCAAGCCTGGATTTACACGGAGGCAACGGAGGCCATTTTTGCCCTGGTCTTGGCCTTGGTGCCTCTTCAAGAGCTTCCCATAGACTTAAAGATTTTGAAATGGACATGCCCTTTGCAAAATGAAAACGACCTTGCTCTCTAAAAAAAAAAAATGAAAGTCCATGGTCTGAAATTCACCACTTTATCAAACACATGTTTACGTGCTGGTCACCATGTAACAAACTTCTGCTTATCTTCCACATAATTCAAAGCTTTAAATTTTACTGGCCCCAATTTCATAGAGCTGCTGAAGCACAAAAAAAGTAGCTAAGCATAACAAAATACCATGTTACATGTACAATCTGTAACTGGTATCCTGCTCATTTTTGCTAAGCAGGAAATTGTTAAGCAATATTTGCTGCTTAAGCATCTCTATGAAATTGGGCCGAGTATCGGCCAAACTGTACTTAGTCTGGTAGCAGTTACCTTGATTTCTATCGTCTTGTTCCGTTGCAGTTGAGTATAGTAAAAGGTGAGGAGTACATGCTACTTGATAACTCCAATCGGACCAAGTGGAGGGTGGTGAACCGGGCAGGGATGGAGGGGCATGCTCCTGGTGTCTGCTTCCTCATACCCCCCCCTAATGTGGAAGCATTGGATTACATCACACAGTAAGTTTGTTTTCTCCCGTTATATTCAATGTAACCAAAATGAGGCGGGAAGGGGTTTAAGTCTGGGCCCCTTTACAAAAAATTACTGTTGACATTGGATTGATAGGGAACCAGACTAAGATGATGACAACGTGTTTTATTATTTCCTGCGAATCCAGCCATTTGCAGAGCTGCCAACTCTCCCTGATTCTGCAGAAAGTTCCCTGAAAATAAACCAATCTGTCTATGTTCTTAAGAACAAATTTTGAAATCTCCCTGATTATGGAAGCTTTTTTTTAACTATGTTGTATCTGATTCTAAATATCTCCCTGATTGTTGCACAAAATCTTCCTGATTGTAAGATGCAAATGTTGGCAGCTCTGCATTAAGCTAATTTGATATAGCTGCTAAGCATACTTCATTGCTTATCAGAAAGTGGTATTTAGCTAAATTATCCTGGGATTGATCATGCTATGGTCAGCTTACTACTTTTAATCGCTCACTTAATAAAACTGCCATGCTTGACTTTCTTTATCAAGTGAATGTTTCAACCACTTGCAACTTAATAGATTAGTCTACCACGGATTTCTGCGCTTACATCTGTAAGCTCAGAATTCTGTGGTAAGCAGACAGAGCCATGAAGTTTGACCCCCTTTATTAAACTGATGAGAATTGTGTGATGATTTGGTGATTCTGAGCGATTCAACTTATACCGTATTAACTTTGTAAATCTTAAAATCTGACTGTGACAATTGCTTTGGTATTTTCTTTGCAGATGTGAGATACAATTCAAGCATCTTGTTGATTTATGGAATGCAACACAAACTAAACTCAAGCAGTGGATTCAGGAGCAGTCAGCTCAGAGCCACTCAATGCAAAGCGTGGACTCAGTCCGAAGAAAGACTGTCCAGCAAACTGAAGTTGCCCCTGTACATCAGCAAGTTGTCCAGAGATCGCAAAACGGGCAGGAGACTCAAATGAGGTCCTCTTCATCACATCGCTCTGTCACGTCCAGAAGGGAAACCACGGAGGACGGTCAGACAGTCATAGTAGAAGAGGTCACCGAACAGTTGCCAGATGGTGAAACACATCGGACGGTGACCACAAGGAAAATCCGAACGGAAGAGGTTGTTCCTGGTGACTTGACAAAGAGGTCTTCACTGGAGAGAATGGCCACCCCTGAGATTCAGACTCATCGGACGGTCACTCTAAAGAAGCATATCATGAGCCCTGAGCTGACGCAAGACAGGAGCGGGACGTTCCCCCAGATGTCCAAACGACAGGTCATGCTTCAACAATTCCAGGAGAACACCGAACAGATGAGGTTTGAGGAGGAGCGACTGAAGAGAGAACAAGAGCTGGCCGAAGAGAAGGAAGTTGAGCGCAGGATGATTCAGGAGGAGCATCGTCGCCAGGAACGTCTTGAGATAGAGCGTAGAGCTGAGGTCACAATGATGCAGGAGCAGATGGAGCTGGAGAGAGAAGCTGCTGACCGGGCACGCCTTGAAAGACACCAACAGCAAGAACAAGCTGAACGGCAACATGCGGAGAGGATGGCTTATGAGCAGAGGAGAGCAGAACAGCTAGCCATGGAACAAAGACGAGAAGAGCAGATGGAGATGGAGAGACAAGCTGCTGACCGGGCACGTCTTGAAAGACACCAACAGCAAGAACAAGCTGAACGGCAGCATGCTGAGAGGATGGCTTATGAGCAGAGGCGAGCAGAACAGCTAGCCATGGAACAGAGGCAAGAAGAGGAGAGACAACTTGCTGAAAAGATGGCTGTCGAGCGATTGGAATTCGAGATGATTGTTGCCCAACAAGCGGAGCAGTCGGAGAGAGAAAACGCTGAGCACGTTGCAGCTAAACGCCGCAAAATGGATGAAGAGGCTCGATTGGTCGCCAGGCAGCGCCTTGGGGAGCAGTTAGCAGAGGAAGAGTTGCGGTACGAGCACATGATGTCACAGCAGGCTGCCATCACAGCTCAGCAGCAACGCCAAGAACACAGCAGACATCAAGATGTCTCCGAGAACATCACCGCGCAAAATGTACGCTCCTCAACGCAAAGAATTCAGACTCAGCTCCAAGAGTTGGATGATTTGACCGCTCAGCTCCATACGTCTAGTAGACGATCAGACGTGGATTCACAAGACAGCTATGTAACATCCGACAATGTGGAACGGGTTTATTCAACTCGGCAGTTCAACACAGACGTTGACAACCAAGTAACAAATATTTCCGATGAAGGTGTGTACTTTGTAGCATTAAACAGTCTTAAACCTCACTCTCTCCATTTGTGCTCAAAAATTCAGCAATTTTTTTTATTTGTTAAATTGAAATGGTGGGCATTTTGTACAAAAACAACAACCAAGTTAATGATGTTTTCATAATTGTATTTGTTTACTTATCAGTAAATTATTATACAAATAGGAGCAATCCTTACATATTTCATGGATTTTTATGATATACTTTGATGAATAAATAATGGTTTTCAATTACTCAGACAATAATGATCCAATTTGAATATCTGAATTTCAAAATAAGTTAAACGAAAATATGAATTGGTTTTTCTTTGTGTGGTTTGTCAAACTTTTGTTCGCCAAGTAGATCGTCGTTTGATTGAGACTTTGATGTTGGATATGGATGCCTTTATAAAGAGGTTGTATGAAGACCAAGAACGGCTAGAATCAAGGATTGAAACACCCCTCCCTCACACGATGGAGGAGTCCAGAACACTCAACACTGACTTTCAGGTATGTCCATACTTCAAAGTAACTTTATTCAATAACGTCAACTACAACTTCACTCTTATGTATATCGAATAAGCTGGAACGGCACTAGACTGTTTTGTCCTTTCAGCCTCAGTTTGGTGACGAGTTAAGTGGAAGTAGAGAAGTCCATACCTTTAGGCTGGGTCTAAATCAAGTGACTTTGGCTACAGCTGTTTGCTACAGCTGTTGGCTACAGCTGTTTGCTTTGGCTGTTGGCTACAGCTGTTGGCTACAGCTGTTTGCTTACAACTGTTTGCTTACAGCGGTTGGCTTTGGGGAAAACGTTAGACAGTCCTCTTCAGCAATCTGCCAAAGTCATTAATACGGACACAGCATCACTTGTTTACTTTACTTCATCTAATCTTGTACATGGGACTTAATGAACCTTTTTGAGGTATGGTGGATACTGTAGGAGTGCACTGTTTGGTTTAGATGTATACAGACAAATTTACCCAAACCAAATAGTGTCGTAGTCTTGTGTCCACCATATCTCAAAATGACTTATTGTTGCAAATTTTCTTGGAAGGATTTGTACTTCCTCATTTTCTTCAACCTTGTGCTTCTATGATGAGTTGACCTTGTTTCACATGAACTTAATTTGTTTTTGTTGAATTGATTTCAAGTTTGATTTGACTTCCTTCACAGACATTCCACTACAATCTGGCTGATCTTCAGCCAATATACGACCGAATCAGCGATGCCGCCACCCAAATACTCCACCAGCGAGAGGCTGACTTTCCACAGCTCGCTGAAAAAATTCCACATTCTCAACGAGAAATGGGACGGCATTGTTAGACATTCCAACGCCTGCTCTGAAAGGTCAGTGTTCAATGAAATATCAGTCCCTTGGGAATATTCCTAGTTCCTTTCATATATGAAGCACAAGAATAAGGATGGCACTGTTTGCAGACTACTGCTTGTGACAGTAGTGTACATACAGCAGCAATATGTCCAATATTGTACTCTATCTTGATTCAAAGACAGTAAGCGCACCTGTAGCACTAGTTTGCCATCATTATAAACGCTGTACCTTATCTACATGTTTGTACCTTTATTATAAAAAGAGAAAATTGACTAACACACCAATGCTTTGCTCTCTCATAATTCAAAGAGAGCAAAGAATTATCCTTTGCAGCGGGGCCCAATTTCATAGAGCTGCTTAAGCACAAAAAGTAGCTAAGCATAACAACATACTTACCAGATAAGGTTACCAACCAAAACAGCATTCTACATGTACCATTTATGACTGGTATTCTGCTTCTCTTTGCTCAGCAGAAAATTTCTAAGCTTAAGCAGCTCTATTAAATTGGGCACTGCAGCAGTTAGGACAAAATCACCACTATTGTTGTGTAATGTGAACTTTTTGTTTGTTTCTATACACAGAGTTGCCTTGGTAACTGATATTGTACACACACTACACAGAGCACGCGAGGTCGTAACAAGCTGTGAGAAGGTTCTGACCTTACACGGCAGGATGCCAGGTGATATGGATAAACACCAGAATCACCTGGACAAACTACAGGTAAGCAGCTTTTATTCATTGTCAGGGGCACACACTAAGACGGAAATACTTGTAGCCAAAATATTCTTGAAAATCTGAGTGGAGATATGACTATTACTATGACAGATGATGTATACCGGGTCCAATTTCACGGCTCTGCTTACCGCGGAATTCCGCGCTTACTGCCCATAGAACTATGTGATTTATAGGGCACTGTAAGCACAGAATTCAGCGGTTTTGAGTCTTGTAAAGAGCTTCCAAACTTCCCTTAAAATGGTGTGTTTCTCATCTTTTCGCGTCCAGGGTTTACAGCGAACGCTTCCACCATTCCAACCAGTCATTGATAAACTCAATGATGAGATGGTACGTGTGCGTAGTCTGTCTGAGACTACACCCACCCATCAAGATGTACAGAGGCTGGAAGGAGAGGTACAAAATATTGCAGAGAGGTGGGAGGACGTATGCAATCAGACTCATGAGCGGTGAGTAGACGGTCAAATACTGACAGTAAAGAACTCAAGATAAGAGGCTAAGAATAGTTTTTGTATTCTCGAGAAGACGATCAGAGGACACTGTTCCAAACAGCACGCCCTTCTTCCAAACAACGGGCTCTTGTCAGAGCCAACTGTACTCAAGAGAGATGGTCACATGGTGCTACCAGAAACTTTATTTATCCTCTAATAAATCATTCCTAATGTAGACTTAGTAGAACATTGAGACGGCCAGTCCAGTTCTTGTTCAGATCTATATCTGATCGGCCAATAATAAACTGGAGTAGGCTTGGTAGAACATTGAGACGGCCAGTCCAGTTCTTGTTCAGATCTATATCTGATCGGCCAATAATAAACTGGAGTAGGCTTGGTAGAACATTGAGACGACCAGTCCGGTTCTTGTTCAGATCTATATCTGATCAGCCAATAATATGTCTTTATTTCTCTTCATTTGATCACAGTTTAAAGAGGCTGAATGAGTCAAGTGACGTCCTGCAAGACTTCACCGATGTACTGACGGGCGAGAGTAACTGGATCTCTCAGGCTGAGGTCACCCTCATGGAATTTGACCATATAGCCAAAGGCGCCCTCAACATCGAGCAGCAGATAAGCGCTGCGCGTGATTTTAACACAAACGTGGCTCGTCGCCAACATCACATGATGAAAGTGAACGGGCGGGCTGGAGCATTCATTGGACAAGCTCAGGTGAGGGGGAAGAATAGTTTATAAATTGTCTGACTAGGCTTGATTTGAGAAAACGTGGGACACGCTTTTCTTGTCTATTTTTTGTGAGGCCCATTCCATTCCATTCCATTTTTTGGGTTACCTTAATTTTGTCTTAACAGTTGTCAGAAACTTTTTTGAACGATGCTTTTTTGTGCTATCTAGTTTTGACTGTTGTTTGTTAAGTGTTTGCTGATTGTATGGCTTTACAAGTTGTGTTTTCTTTTAATTTTAAGTTACATAGTTTTTAATGTAAACACGTCAATATTATTCATTTTAACGTCACTATTGTTCCCTTTAAGTCGTTTAATTTGGAGTTGAGTAATAGACCTAAATGAATTGAATAAATAAACTTTTGTTTTCTTGACTTCTGTACAGTCATATGATTCAATGGTGGATGGTTACCTGACTAAACTTAAAGGTATCCACCCTCGCGGCACCATAAAGAGTAAAGAGAATCACAGACCAGGTACGGAAATAGTCCAAGAGGACATGGATCAGCTGAACAATCGCTACCGTGACCTTGTGGCACGTGTCAATCTGCGAGTGGACACCATCAATTCTGCTGGAAATGTGGCAAATGTAAGATGTTTCTTTTACGTTTCTGTGTATAAAGTATGTCTTGTGGGGATTGGAGTCTGTTTAAAAATAATCAATCCAGAACAAATCTTGGGTTCGATTTCACAAAGAGCTAAGATTGATCTTCAGCTGTGTATCAATCTTAATTGCTAAGCAAAGTGTTATGTCACAATTTGAGTTAAAAAAGAAAGAAAGAGATATTGCCTAACCCACAAGGCCTGACGGCCACTTTAAGGTGAGGGCTAAACTTAACTGATTTTGGCTGTCGTCAACTGTCACCAGGGGCATGTTGCCACCTACTCCTGGGGCTGAAACAGGGTTACCCCCTTCACAGTCCGTAAGGATGTAGGCATGGGAATCTGGTCTGGCTGGTAGAGCAGAATGCCCTACCTTCGCAATTATGGTTAAGTGCCTTGCTCAAGGGCACAAATGTCATGACCGGGATTCGAACCCACACTCTGCTGCTGACAACACCAGAGCTTGGGCCCGGTGAACTAGATCAACCACGCTTGGCCACGCTTGGCCACAAAAGAAATCACTACTTTGACATTGGCGACTCATCCTCAGATGAATCTTAGTGCTTTGTGAAATCCAGCCCTGCACACCTTAGACTCGGTCAGGTAGCGTTTCACGTAGTATCAAATTGTTCAGATGAGACATTTCTGCATTTTGTTTTTGCAGATGAATGCTTTTGACGTTCCATATTTTTCAAACCATTCAGCATTCTCACTGTTAAATTGTTCTAGATTTACTAGTTTTCAAATCTTCAGTAGAGAAGCAGTTTCTTTTACTACTAATACTACATGTAGTATTGCATTCATGTTTTACCATTTTGATTTTTTCACTTAGAGGGAGCTCAGAGTTTGCATTTTATTCTCACAGTCACCTAACCATTATAGTCAGGCTTGAATGAGTTTTGAAGGAATTTAAAGATTTGCTTACTGTTCAATGAAGATGATCCAACTGATTAATTGTTGTTGGTAATGATGCATCTCTATTAGGTGACTGAAAGTGGGAAGGGTAAACTCCCCCAGCACTTATATTTAGATTGATTTTCTTAAAGAAATTCATCACCAAACAAGGTTTGATGAGTTATAATTGCAAAGTGTATTCTTGCAATGTGTTCGCGGAGGATGTTAAGAGACCATGTGCTTTCAGGTTGGCTTCAGCAAACCCAGCCCCCTTACCCTGCAAATCCCATCCTATCCCACCTCATCCCCTCTGGTCCTCTTCCCCAAACCCACTGGCCCCCACTTTCCCCCATCCTCCCCCCATGTGGCATTGCGCTCCCTCAGCAAATGGCTTTTCGGGAAGCATCGTACTTTGATAACTCTAAACTGAAGATCAATCCCGATTTCTGTTTTCAATTTTTTCTCCTGCTGCAAGTAGTTGCTCTAAGCCTTCTAGTGGAAGGCAATAACCCACAGTATTCAACTCGAGAAAACTTGAAAATGGAATGCAAAAAACTTCACAAATGACCTTTGACTCTTTGGAATACCCAGGGACCTTATAATAGAACAATTCTCAAAGGTTTGAAATGATACAGTCCATTTTAAATTTAGTAACACTAAAGCCAAGTTCAACTTCACGCTTGAATTACCTCGTGAAATTGTCTTTTTATATTGATAAATTATTATATGATATTTTCAAAATGTACCACAATATTTCATACACAAGTTTCGATTATATCACAAGAAGAAAAATATCAGAAGAACTGAAATATTCAAATCGGTTACCATTTCAGCTCAAACAATCATGTACATTTGCAGCAACAACCTTTACATTTCGGTATATAACCTGCATTTCAAAAAAACAAAATCTGCTTAATCACTCACAAACATGAACATAAATAATAACGCACCTTGCAGAGTGTCTCCGGCCAGAGAAATGAAATCAAACCCAGAGCTGCCAACTGTCCCTGTGTCTGCAGAAAGTTCTCTAAAAAACAACCAATCTTTCCATGTTCTGTTGAAAAAAAAGTAGAAAATCTCCCTGACTATGGAAACTTATACCCAAACCTAATACTGTCATAGTATTGTGTCCACCATATCTCAAAATGGGTTATGATGTTTTGATTCTTAATATCTCCCTGATTGTTGGACAAAATCTCCCCCCGGGGGATAGCAAGATGCAAATGTTGGCAGCTCTGGCGTTCAATACTTTGATCTAAGACTTCACCCTAAACCCTCATGCGCTACTATGAGAACGTCTTCTCCTAAACCTCAGACTCTTCACGGTCAATTTCCTCTGCTTGCTAGGTGAGTGCTTTCACTGGTATTGTCTTAGTATTTGCAGTTTCTTAACTCCCACAACAAAAATCCATCCCTTAGCTCTTATCTCAAGTTTATACCTGCATGCCAAGCAAACTTTCAGAGAAAAATCTTTGAATTTGCGCAAGCTTTACAAGAGTTGTGACAACAGTTTAATGTGTTGCGATGAATCGTTGCAATTTTGAAGTAAAGATTTGAATCCAATGAGTTTGATTTGAGCTAGAGTGGGCTTCTTTTCTCTGTTTATGGATCTTGTTTTGAGGTATTTATTGTGGATTGAGTGCGTCTTTGTGTTTTGGTTTTTATCTTGGCTGAGGACAAGTCAGTGAAATGAATTAACTTCACACTTTGTTTGCACAACTTGACTTTTCTTTGCTGTGAATGCATGTCTACTTTCCTCTTGACATTTGTAAATTTCCAAAGTTGTCTTTCCTAAAACTCAAATAATTTCTGAAACTAATCCAACTATGACAAGTTGTTTATGTGTTTCCCTCCTTACTGATGTCACTGTTCAAATCTTCGATGGGTGTCTCTCAACACACTCATCTTACCTCTTGCTTTCTTCATTTTTTTAAAGATTTTTATTTTTTATTTTTTTTACCAAAGTCACCAGCTTTAAAACAAAATATGTGTGGAACCAATTTCAGGTTAAAATTGTCAATATTGTTTATCTATCATTTGTGTGCAAAACATTACATGCCAATTAGTTTTGCTGTGTTCGCAAAATCATGCAACTGTCTTTGCTTTCAGTTGAACTCTGGAGCCGGTCTGAAAAAAGAACTCTGGAAACCAGTCTGTTAAAACTCTGGAACCGGTCTGTTAAAACTCTGGAACCGGTCTGTTAAAACTCTGGAACCGGTCTGTTAAAACTCTAGAACCAGTGTTTTAAAACTGTGCAACCAGTCTGTTAAAATTCTGGATTCACTTGTAAGACAAAATTCTTAAAATGGTTATCCTTCAGTTTTTACAAAAAGTTTTATCCGTGCCTTTCAACCTCAGGAGTACGGCGTCTCAGAAACAGAAACCTTAAAATGTTGTTGTTTTCTTTTAGTGTAACTGTTTACTCTACTCTCATTGATTATCTGTAATAAAATATTTATGTGTTTTGCATCGAGTGTTTTTGTTTTTCTTGTACTGAAGTCCTGTAGTTATTACTTGGCTATTGGTAACCAGTAAATTGATTTATCAATAAGTTTGATATTTCAAGATGGAGTTTCCACAAAAATGATTTAAAAAGGTTGGTACCTGATTTTGATAATTCAAACTAACACTGAATGATTCATCGTAGATAATGTTTTTTTTTTAGATTGTGCCAAAAATTTATCTCGTCTCAAAATCTAACTTACCACCGTTATGACTTGATCATTGAGAACTACAACTTTGCTGTTATGCAACTTTCGGATTTTAAACAGCGTTTGGATTTTAAACATTTTGCTCTTGGAGTCCAAGATTGTTCATTGTAGATACATGAACATTTTGCACGTTTGTACCGTTACATTTGCACGAAAAAACATTTTCCCATTGATACATTTCGTCCACTCATTTGATGTATTTAGTTAGAGTGCTTGCTTCATTTGAGATTTGATATCAATTAGTGCATGATGTTGCATGGTTCGTTAGATAGCAACTCACAGTGCCTTAGTAGGCTTAATTAATTAAACTATAATTTGAAACCTTTTTGGGTTTCATGATTAAATTAACAAAACAAAATGAAATAACGACAAAATTTAAATGCTATTAAGTGTATGTTTTTTTCTTTTATGGAAGACGATGAAAACAGAGAGTGACCGTGTCCCTCTTTTGTTCATTTTAGGATTCAGAAAAAAAATTGGTTCTGGAAGGAGAAAAAGTTCAAAGTTCACAGATATCGTCGGATTTGGTGCAGAAACGTAGAGTGCTTGGTGACTCTGAGCAGAGAGATGGGCAGTTTCTACTGGAAAAAGATCAAATTGAAGTTGTTCTTGCTAATCCTAATCCCATCCAGGGAAATCCTAATCCGGATGATGTGCTTCTAGATAATCCTGGAAATCCCAATCCCTTAAATCCTTCCAATCCTAAACCTGGCAATCCCAAAGGAGGTGAGGAAGAAGAGGATGACTCTGTCTTTAGCGATCCAGTCTCCATCAGGAAGGAGTATAAAGTGACATCAAAGTCAATGAAGTTAGTATCTTTCGAAAACGTTCCTGAGGCAGAGGGGCTTCCAAAATCCGTACGCCAGACATCGTCAACTGAAAAATACAAGTTTACACCTCCACCTGAAGAATGCCTCCCGGTTACTTACGAGTCGCCCCCGATCGCTAATCGGGAGATCGTGATGCATCGTGTGGAGCGCCTCCTTAGTACCGAAGCACCGGTGAGCCATATGTCGGCAAGCGTAAAGCGTTTCAGATCTTACCTTTCCCCGCCGGACATGCCCTTGCAACAACCCTCTGAAACCGTACTAACATGGGTAAGCTAGACTCTTAGCTACTAATGCATCATAAGTCACCACCTGAGCAGCTCCTGGACCATCCGAAGCGACATGTCATCTCATTCAAGCTACCTCTTCATTGATAAGTTTATGCTGCCCTCCCTCAGCCCTTTTCACCATCCACCAGCAGCTGCCCTCTGTTGGCACAACTTACACATCTATTTTCATCCCAGAATGGCTGTCATCTTGCAAGTCATCCCTCCGCTTTACTCGATTCTGACCATCAGATAGAAAAAGAGAGTTGCAACCCTTTTGCTTGCCATTTCATTTGCATCCCCCCTCCCCCCAACTCCCATACCCAATCTGCCGGCAGTTATTTGCTACACTCTGTACATTTCCATCAAACGGTGCTAATCTCACAGGAATGACGTTACTTTAAGAGGCTTTAAATACTTGAGACAGATTACCTAGTGTCTTGTATACAACTGCTATACTGACAGCATGTCTAATACTTCATCTATCTCTGTGCAATACTTTGATGATTTCTAACAAAAGTAAAGTTACTATAATTCGATTACCTAGTGACTTGTACACAACTGCTATACTGACAGCTCTCTCCAATCGTACCATTTCTAGTACCTCAACCATCTCTGTACAATACTTTGATGATTTCTAACAAAAGTAAGTTACTATAATTCGATTACCTAGTGACTTGTACACAACTGCTACACTGACAGCTCTCTCCAATCGTACCATTTCTAATACCTCAACCATCTCTGTACAATGCTTCAATGATCTCTAACAAGAGTAAAGTTACTATATTTTCATCCAATAGTTTATCAAGTTTGCTTTTTGTACCACTAGACCACCACAAAATGTAACTAGTTTAAAAAACAAAAACAAACGTTCAGTATTCTTTTTATATCAATTTAAAGAATATTCGTGGAAAGAAACATTGGTTAACACTTTTGCATGGCTCTTAGACTTACCATTAGTATTTTGGTTTTCTTCTACACTTGTTAGTTAACTATTATGCTTAGTTTACCAATCTTTACTAAACAAGCAATTCTGCTAAGCACTGTGAGTGTTATTTTTTAGCTTAGCAGAAAACATGTCACCAGTCAAAACCTCATGTCATTTGTGCTGTTTGTGACTGGTACATGTATATTCATAAGTTTGTTTTCTTAAAAGCAATTTTAATTTCTGCAATATTTTAGCTGAGCATCCACTTTAAGATATCTCTATTGCAAAATGAATTGAAATAATGCCCAGTACAATGAATTAATCAGTCGCACCAAGAAAACAAATACAAAATTGCAAATTTTTTAATAAAAAAAAAAAACACCACACAGATTATTGATCTACTCTTTACTGTTATCAATTTCAGCAAGCTTCAGGACCTAACACATAATAGTTTTGTAATTTCACCACTAATTAGCATGACCAACAAATCACTAGATTTGCCATTGAGCTTTTCCAGGCCACTTTATCAATTGAAGTACACAGCGCTAGCATGGTGCAAAGCGTGCATGGTATGACTTCTACCTTTTCGCGAAGTGACGTATCCCAATATGCATTGGTTTGTACACAGCGCTCTTCATTTTTCACAAAGTAACAAATGTGTTTAGGAATTAATAACCCATCAAACAGTTGCATGATTGTGAATACTTTGACAGTTCTGTACGAATAAAGAAGTCAGCTTTATTTTGGTATTAAACAAATACAAATGTAAAAGTAGTAACCAGGCTCTGCAACAGCAGTTTGAAAAATATTTCAACTTCAACAGTGATTTTTTGTTGGGCTGTGGTGTGGAGCGCGATTCGTCAGTTTGTGGTGTGACTGACAAGTTAGTCGGCTCAATTTGAAATTTGTCATGGTTTGGGGCATGCTGTTGCATAAAAATGCCCAGGTCGGCAAAGCAACATTGGTTCCAGTCATTGAAATTGTACCAGACATTATTCTCAATTAATTTGAAAACTGCTCTAATACTTTCCTTCGAAGGAGTGTTATGTGTCATTGCAAAGCAAGAAAATCTGCACCTTTAAAGCTATGATTTCAACTGCCAGATAATGAATTTCAAAACAAATTCTTGTTATACTTCTTTCGTCACTGGTTTTAGAAAGTAGTTATAGATTATTAACAATCAATGTACCATTCATTTTGTTGCAATAAAAGTTCTGGTCAGTACCATGTCTGAACGTTGTCTTTCCATTTCTTATCAGAGTTTGACAATCATTTGTTCATCGTTTCATTTTGAGGGTCCTTTGGGTGTAATTTCATTATCGTTTTTGTTGTTGTTGTTATCGTAGAGTAGACATTTGGATTTCCTTTTGATGCCACATCATGTTACTTTGTACTTATCATATTTTTCTTTCTGTCTCTGCATCTTTACATTGCGTTTCTAGTATTATGAAGAGGTTAGTAACACCTTTTTCTGTTTGATTTTTGTTTGCATGTCTTACTTTTTACCTTAATCTCGTGTTTTTTATTTTCATATTTTCATTTTCAATCGAGATTGTTTTCCCCCATTTTACTCTCTTTATTTTGTGCGTGTGTGTGTGTTAACCACTTTCAAATGACATGTTTTTTGAATGGACTCAGATTTGTATTCAGATGGGATTGTGACAGACAACAAAATTGTACTCTCTAGGATTTCCGTAGAAAAAAAGTCCGGTAGTATTTGTTTAAGTAAATAACCAAATGTTGCTACAAATAGAGTTCCTTCATGTCCCCGCTGTCTGTCCGATGTACAAGACAAACCTAACTTGATTGCATGTGCAGATACCCTTTCCGTTTGTAAAAGCATGTGTCAGACTTGTAGCTAGTCTAATCTCTACGTGTGAACAGCGGGTCCAATTTCATAGAGCTGCTTAAGCACAAAAAGTAGCTGAGCAAAACAAAACTATGCTTAACAGAATATGGTTACCGGCCAAACTACCGTGTCACATGTACAATTTGTAACTGGTGTCCTGCCGATTTCTGCTTAGCAGAAAATTGTTAAGCAATATTTCTGCTTAATGAGCTCAATTTCATAGCTCTGCTTACCACAGATTGCTGCACTAACAGTGCCTGGTAAAGCCCATGATTCTGTGGGCTGTAACCGCAGAATTCCGCGGTAAGCAAGTTGGGCTGAGATTCTCACATATAATTCTTAAAGAGTTAAGTATGGAGAAAACTTTCCAGTGGTTTCCAATACTTTTTTTTTATAAAAGTTGCATGTTGGTCATGGGTGGATCTATACATTTGTGAACCTCTTGCTCCACAAAAACCCTTTTATAAACTAAACCTGTTTTTTTTCTTACCCATATTTGTTTGTTTGTTTGTTTCCCAACTACCCCCCCTTCCCCACTCCAATCTGTTTTGAAGAAATTTTGTTATTACAAACTGCCCTGAACAAGTTTCTCTAAATTTCTCTTCACCCTTGCTCCGAGTACAAGAATCTTATCACTTCCTTGGAATGAGTTGTCAACTATTTTGTAGACTTCTGACCTTTTCGATTTCGAACCAATTAATTTTTCTGAGTGTACCGACTATACAAACCAAACTCTGTCGATTGTTCCTTCGTTATTGTGGTTGTCCCATCCCACACTGTTTTCCTGTTTGTTGTTCTGTTTTGTATGACTAATAAAAAACAGTTGTCTTAACCCATTCGTGTTGTCAGAGTCTTCATTCTGTATGTTTCCTCTAAAACCACCATCTTGTTCACAAGTTGAATGACCTTTAACCCGTAATCATGAATATTCATATCTGCGAGGTGTCCTACATGGTTATCAATTCATAGTCATCGAATGCTGTCATGTATTAATACAATTCTATACTGTTAAGCTTTTTATTTATCTTGTTTACTTCAGTGAACAAAAAAAAATAGCCTTTTTGATTCCTCGCCTGTTGTATCCATTCTTTTTTTCCGGGATGGGCCCATTTTAATCTGAACTTCCATCATGCACTAAAAAAGAACATGGATTTGAAAAGAATATATACTATATTTTCCTGCATCCTAAACGGTCCATATGCCTTCTTGCGTAGCAGTTGTTTATTAATGTGTGTTGTTGTGGGCTTGGTGATCAAACATTGGAACACATTCCATCTGTCCAGGAAAAGTTCTCGGCAAAGTAAACTATCAAAAAACCAAAGTACAGACACCATACCTTTCTAGATTAAGCTCTATATTTGCAGGATTAATCTGTTTTTTCATCGTTAAATCTATTTCCCATTGATCATAATCCAATGTAGCAAACTTGTTCAAAGGTATGATTTAAAAATCCACAACTTTTTTTGCAGTTTTTCTTGTGAAATAAGGTACATTTTTTGATTTGTAAGGAGTGGGTTATTGTAGCTATTGCTTTTTTGGTAAAAAATATCACATTTTGTAATCCAATTTGGGCTTTTGTTTTCCCTAATTATTCCAGGCTCTTATTCATTGATCTTCATGACTAACTGATATTTTTCTCCTGAATTCTGTTTGAATTTGTTGCTTGTCCCCCTGTCTATCAGTTTGATATTTCCTGGACTGGTTACGCTGGCTGCATTATGACATATTCACATAACAATCCATACACTTCATGCAATATCATTTACAAACAACACTCTTCCTGACAAAAAACTCAACATCAAAGTATTTCCTACAGACAGACCAAAACAAAACAATGTCATACAACCTCATGTTTCACCTTTTGACCTCGTTTTGACCTTTAACTTCTGCCCCCCTAGGCTGACCTGGACAAGGAGTACCGCAACATCTTCCAGATTGTGAGTGACCTGGTGTACTGGGTCAACATGACCCAACAGAAGCTGACCAACATGGAGTCAGTCAGCAAGGACATCCCAACTTTGACCTTCCAGCTGGAGAAACACAAGGTAAAGATACTGACCCTGAAAGAGTCAAGTAAATATGGACCCAGAAAGAGTCTGTAACTATTGACCCAGAACGGATTCAGTGTTACAACTCACTCAAAGACTCTGTGAATGTTTGACTCCAAAGAATTAATTTGTGACTCTTCCAAAGTGAATGTAACTATAGGACTGTACTGACTTGGAAAGAGTCAAGGTAGCTTCAAAAGGTGTTGAACTTGTGCATATTAAGAATCTTTATTTTCGTCGTGGAGACGCCTTTGTTTGTTCAAGGTGGTGTTAGGTTTATCATATCAAATTGGTTCATTCTCAACCGCCAAAGTATTGTATAGAGGTTTTTCAGCTGACGTCACTGGCCCCGACTACCGCAACGGCAGCCATCTTGCTGGTCATGGTTACGGTAATGAACTGTGATCTTGCCTCTGGTCATTGACCGGCAATATGACGTCTCAAACACACAGTCACGTGATAACATCACGTGACTGTAAAACCTCTATTGTATGAATGTTTAGTGATTGGTAGTTTTTGTTGCATTGCTACTGACTGAGAATGAGTCAATAGCAATGAGTTTGCTTCACATCATACTCCGCCTAGTCCTTCAATTTGTGACCCTTCACACAGTGTCAATAAGTCTCGTTGAGTGTTCCTGACCGTCTTAAATCACTTTGCAGCATTTCTTGGAGGAGATCATCCACCACAAGGAGCCCATCTTGGATTCCCTCAACAAAGCCGACCGTTTCATCCACAACAACAAGGATGACTACCTGAAGCCTGAACAACAACATGAGATCAGTGGTAAGATGGGAGACCTGCGCCAAGGTTACGACAACGTCGTCAGCCTGGCTCAGGATCGTCTGCAGAGTCTCAAGTCTACGCTGACTCAACGCCATCGGGAGAAGGAAGAAATCGTAAGCAAAATTATTCTTGATGAAATTATTCTTGATTTGATGATTGTCTACACCATGTTGTTTTCCCTCAAATGCCAAACCAAGGCTGAAAACAAGGATGAGAAAGTTGAGACTTTATATGTCTATCTGGTGAAAATAAGTTGCTGTTTTTTCCCTCAGATGTAAATAAATCCTGCTCTTTGATCTTCTCCTCTTGTTCTGAGGTTACTGTTCTAAGAAGTTTCATGAAATCTATAAACTCCAGGGGTTACCAAAAGGTGGAAATGCCATCGTTTTAACAACATGCCTCCTAAAATTTGGATTCTAGTTTCAGACCTTTTTGCCGCCAACATATGACGTTCGCCCCTTGGCTGGAAAGGAGAAATAGTCAGGATAGTCAGATCCCTTTTTAGTGTAATACTAAACAGCATCTATCATTGCTGTTGTAGGCAGGAAATATGACATTGACGGTGAAAGCATGCCCAATGGTTTCAATGTTTGTTTTGTTCCTTCAATTATTGACAGACTTCCCTGGAGAAGTTGTTCCATACCCATGTGAGTCAGCTGCAGGATCTGATGCAGTGGGTGTCTGAGGCCGAGCATGCCATGGGTTCTTCCCAACCACAGGCAGAACAGGTGCAGCCACTCAGCGAGCAGCTCAACAAGATGAAGGTAGGAAGAAATCATCCATTTCTCAATTGTTTGTGTGTGTGTTTCCCATCACAATGCCGTTGAAAAAACTAAACCGAAAAAGAAGATTTGGAGGTTGAACAATGAAAAATTAACTGGAGCGGGATTTAAATCAACGACCTATGGATTAACGTGCCGGCACTCTTCCAACTGAGCTATCTAGCCCTATGTTGGCGGTCTCCCTATTTTGTCAATATATTTGTTTGGGGTGCCAATCAGAAGCCATACAACCTTTAACTGTCATGTAGCCAGGGATCACACCAAAGTTTTTGATACAAACTGGGAAGCAGCAGCCAGGGGATCACCTTAAGGGGAATGCAAATTTTTAATTCAAATGTAGAATAATGAACCCCAAAGGAAACTGACTGGGAAATTTTGTTTTTCTTTGTTCAACCCCAAATTATTTAAAAATGTACTCAGTGAGTTTATTACTCAACAAGAGAAAGAAGAATTCACATCTTTTTCTGTCTTCACTTTTAGGCCCTACGTGACGATGTAGTTGCCCATGACAGGCCTGTCAAGCAGAACATTGACAGCGTGATGCAGTTCCTGAAGAAACAAGGCGACAAGCTGACTCGTGAGAACTCAGCCCGCCTCCAGGACTACGTCTCGGAGCTGCGTATGCGCTATGAGCGTCTCAACAATGAGGCCGACTCCCGCGTCCAACAGCTCGCCTCCGCTCTGGACTACCTGCGCAACTTTGACAAGGACGTGGTGACCTTTGAGCACTGGCTGAACAAGACCAAAGACACTGTGGAGGGATTCGGACGCGACGCCGGCCGCGACATCAACGTCTTGAAGAAGCAGTCTTCTCAGCTTCAGTCACTTAATGCTGAGATCAGATCCAACAAAGATCAACTGAACAAGACTAACCTGGCTGGACAAGGATTCCTCAACAATGCTAAGGTGAGATTCTCAAATAATTTGCATGTATGTGGGGAATGAATCAACAGACTTGAGGCATTCTTGGGACCAAGTCTTTGCCTAAAGTTTATTGAGAAAAACCATGTGTGATACTATTTGTAAAAGTAATGCAGATTTTAGTATGCTATCGGAAAGAGACAAATTCATTTTTTTAATGACCTCTCAGGAAAAAAGGTATTGTATATTGCTTAGCCAAGTATATTTGTATGTCTGCTATGTCAAAGGAAATCAATGTTCCAAATAATTAATTTAACACTGATGCTTTTGCTAACTCCTTCGTCACCCAGGGTAATGGGGGTATGTTCCTTTTGGAATAAAACAAAAAATCAAATCAATTATAATAATAATAATACTGGGTTCTTACATAGCGCTTGGTAGGGAAGATAGATTGAAGTTTTTGATGGCCCATCCTGATGTACATGTAGCTATTATTAATTGCGTTGCCAAATATGCCTTTTTATTTATCGTTTTAAAAGAAAACCCAACTGTGTGATTAGGTTTAACCGATGTTGTTTGGTTCTATGTTAACACTCCTATCCTTCCGTAAGACGACTGTTCACTATTTGTAATTTATATTCAGCTATTACCCTCCCCAGGGTTGTGGGGGTTTGTTCCAGTTTCGCAACAGAATAAAATACAACACATACAATTAATAATACAAGAATATTGTATATTTCTCTGTCTCGTTTCTAGGCCTACAAGCAGATGATGTCTGAGTTCCGTACCAATGCCCTGACCCGTCAATTCAACAAGACATTCAGTGAGGCACCAGACTCCAACATAACCCAAGATAGGCTGATGCGACTCAACAGCCAATTTGACAAACTCCAGGTAGGAACTTCAATCAGTTCTTCCCATGTGTCCAGGGTGTTCTCTACAGCTGGAGAAACTCCCTGATCAAAAAGCAACACAATTACAAAACTGAGTGAATAGATTTGACGCATTAAATTTTGGCAAAAATAAGAATAAGATTTTTTTTAATAAACACAGAGCTGCCAACTTTCACTGATTCTGCAGAAAGTTCCCTGAAAATAAACCAATCTTTCCATGACACAAATTTGAAAATTTCCCTGGTTATGGAAATGTTTCCCCTTTTTAGTAGGATGTATTTCTAAATATCTCCCTGATTGTTGGACAAAATCTCCCTGATTGCAAGATACAAATGTTGGCATCTCTGTAAATAAGGTGTATTCAGTTCTTCATCATTCATTGAAGCAGGTTGAGAGCTAATATTATACTGTTCTTTATCCCTGATGAAAGAGGTACATGAATTAAGAAGCTTGGTCACGTTTCACTTTTTTTCCTTTCTGCTAACAGACCAAGTATGAGCAAACCAACGATCAGCTACATGAGCTGATCACCAAGCACCAGACCTTCAATGAGAGCTTGGGTAAGGTCCGTACCTGGCTGCAGAGTGCTGAGCAGACCCTGGTCAAGCTCCTGCAGGAGCCCATCGCTGCTGAGCCTCTCGCTGTACAGCAACAGATCGACAAGCTCAGGGTAAGGCCAAGTTATAAGTTATTGCTAACCTGGGCCCAATTTCACGGCTCTGCTTACCGTAAGCAAAGAATCGGCGCTTACGGAAGCAGGGAATTTCACGCTCATGTCAAGTGTATTTCACAGGTTGGAAGGGAAGTTTTGCTTGTGTACGTGTGTACTCCAAGGCATTCTTCGCTTACACAGCTAGCGCGGAAATTCGGTGCTTGCCCGTAAGTGAAGAATGCTAATCGCAAGTGCAGAATTGGGCAGTAAGCAGAGCCATGAAATGGGACCCAGATCAATGGCATTGGCACATTCACAAATAGCTTAGTGTGGTATGAAGTGGGATGATTCTTTGATCAGAATTTCAGGACACCATATCTGATTTAAACTTCCACTGTAAAGCGTTAAAAGATGCATTTTCAAAAGGCATGTCATAAAGTAAGTATTTCTTATAATGAATATGCTTTTAAGTGTTCTTGTGTATTATCTTTGTTGTATAGTTCTTTTGATTATTATCAGGAAGTTTAAAGGCTTGATGTTATACACTAGGGTCTTTAGCCGGGAAACTTACTGATTGTTTAAAAGTTGTCTATCTGGGCCCAATTTTATAGAGCTGCTTAAGCACAGAAAGTAGCTAAGCATAACAAATGTGTGCTTACCAGAATAAGGTTACCAGCCAAAACAAATATTCTGCATGTACCATCTGTGACTGGTGTCCTGCTAAGTTTTGCTTAGCAGAAAATGTCTGAGGAATATTTGCTGCTTAAGCAGCTCTTTGAAGTTGTGCCCTGGGTCCAATTTCATAGAGCTGCTTAAGCACAAAAATGAGCTAAGTACAACAGAACTATGCTTACCAGAATAAGGTTACCAGCCAAAATACCATGCCTGAATAGATAAATTGTGACCGGTATCCTGCTAATTTCTGTTAAGCAGGAAGTTGTTAAGCAATATTTTCTGCTTAAGCATCTCTTTGAAATTGTGCCCTGGCTTCAGGCTCAGTGAGGTTGGATTGTCTGTATCCATCAAACATAGGCAACACTAGGGTGTGGATTTGAAAGATTTACTGTGATCAGATCGCCTTGCCTTGTGCAAAGAATGGGCGGTGTGGCTGTACGTTACTGTATCCATCAAACTTAGGCAAACTGTGATTATGGATGATGAGGATTTCAATTTTGCTTCATGTTGTTCAGACTTTCAACGATGAGGTGATTGAGCACGGCAGGCATGTAGAGCAATCCAAGGAAGCTGGTAAGGATCTCGCTGATGCACAAGATGAAGTCAAGAACGATGTTCAACAAGCCATCGGTAGGTGGTTATTTTTTACCTCCAAACTGTTATAAAGATTCTTTCATGCTAAGAACTTTCCTGCCAATTTTATTCCTTGGGAAAGTTGGGACTAGAAAAAAAACCTTATAAGATGTTTAAACAAATTACTGGGGATTGTTGTAGTTTTGCTTATTCATCCCCAATGTGATATCTGGACAGTGCAATAAACCAACTTTGTTTTGGGGAGCGTGTTATCTCAAAAACCATATTTTTTCTTTAAAAAAAAATTAAATAAATCAAGTTGCAGGCTTCAGACTGGCACCTCCGAACAAAGATATTGACAAAATAGGGAGATCGCCAACATACAGTGTAGGCGCTAGATAGCTCAGTTGGTTAGAGCGCCGGCACTTTAATCCAGAGGTTGCAGGTTCACGTCTTGCTCTAGTCAATTTTTCTTTGTTCAACCCCAAAATTATACACACACACAAAATCTGAGTGAACTGAATCTTTATTTTGGACAGGATTTTTACCAAGAGTTGCCCTTGATTGTTTATCCACTAGGTGATGTCCAGGATCGCTACAGTCTTAGTGAATTGAATCTTTATTTGGACAGGATTTGACCAAGAGTTGCTCCTTGATTGTTTTTTTCCACTAGGTGATGTCCAGGATCGCTACAGTCGTCTGGAGAGGCAGATAGCCGAGCGTAGCAACACGCTTCAGATGACTCGCATGCAGTGCCTTAGTCTACAGGACAGTCTCCACAGCCTGCTGATCTGGCTGGAGGAGAAGGAGAACACCTTCAATAAACTAGACACCACCAAGATCATGGTCAAGCGTAACGCTGTCATGGAACAACTGCAGCAACATAAGGTAGGGTAGACTCTTCACCAAGGTGTTTAGTTTCAAGTATAGCAGCCCAATTAAAAGATTCATGAAAGTCATGGAACAACTGCAGCAACATAAGGTAGGGTGGAACTCAAAACAAAAACGGGTTCTTCATCGAGGTGTTTAGTTTCAAGTACAGAAGCCCAATTAAAAGATTAATGATAACCGATATAGAAAAATAGGTTTCTTCAGTGATTTTGGGAAGATCCTTAGGAAGGATTTTGTGGAGAGTTTTTTGGCATTTTATAGTCAATATATCAATCTCCTTTTGGTGAGTAATTAGAGTTGAATAGGTTTTATATTTGCACCGGGGATAAAGAATATTATTTGGTTTTACCCATACTAATTAGTAGTAATTGTAATTGGGGTCACCTTTCCTTGCATTCGCACCTTTGGAAGACATCCACAGAGGAACTGTATTTTTGGAGCAAGCGCCATGAGCACTTTTTTGGATAACAGCGCTATAGAAGACGTCATTATTATATTATATTATTACTTGCTTTTTATCAATCAGGAGTAAGTGGATTTTTTGTGAAGGTAGGACTTGTTGTTATGATTTGTTAAGGAACGAGTTTGACTTGTACATTTTTCAGCTTCTCCAAACTGACATTGACAGCCACAAGCCCAGCGTGGCCTCGGCCAATGAATCCTCGGCTGAGCTGATCAAAGAGTGTGACCCTAAGATGGCCAGGAGCATCCAGTCCCGTCTGGATGACCTCAACTCCCGCTTTGAGAAGGTCATCGTCCGCGCCCGCGACCGCAAGGAGAACCTGCAGTCCCTGCTGGACCGTCTGGTTCAACTTCTTGAAGAGGTTGGGGATCTGGAGGATTGGATGCTGCCGGTGATCGACTCGTTGGAGTCTCGAGAGCTGGCGCGTCTGGACTTGCCAGATATGGGAGGAAGACTCCAGGTAAGTCATAACACTCACACGTCTTGAAATCAAATTCTTTGTCAATATTCCTAGTCCTGATTGTGATTGGGTTTTTATTCACTTGTGACCGCGTGACATCCTCCACCATCCAAACATTTGAAACTAGATTTCAGTTAAAACTGTTAAAAGATCACCACTTTCTCATGAGACTCGTCAGTTGATAAGATGATTTCTTTTTTGTTTAAAGTTGAAATAGAGGAAACTCAAAAGGAAGATTTTTATTCTAACCAATTACCTCTTTTTCGCAATTCAAAATCACTTAACATAACATTTCATAACAGAAAGTTTGCTCGTTAATGAGAACCAAACTAAAAGTGATACTGACATTCTAAACCGACATTGTTACTTTTCTAGTTCCCTGATTTCATAACAGAAAGTTTGCTCGTAAATGAGAACCAAATGAAGTCCTAGCTGACATTCTAAACTGACATCGTTACTCTTCTAGTTCCCTGATTTCATAACAGAAAGTTTGCTCATAAATGAGAACCAAACAAACTGATACCTGACGCTCTAAGCTGACATATTCACTGATTACGTTGACAGGACTATCAACGCCAAGTGGACAATCATCGTCCCATTTATGAGAAGATTCAGAAGATTGGTCAGGAGCTCCAGCGAGGATCCAAGAATGTTGACACCAGCTACATCTCTGAGATTCTGGACAATGTCGCCCTCAACTGGAAGTCTCTGGAGACTTCCTTTGGCCGAAGGTAATCAAATCAGTTTCAAATTTTATTTAAATATGTATGTATTTCAAGTATTTTAAACGGTCTATGATATGCTTTGAACATTAAGGACAGAAGCAAAAAAGGAGTATGTTTGCCATTTGTTGTCACCCTTAACAAGTGAAGAAAGTTTTTTTCCTTGGTAAGGAAATACAAGACTTTTCTGAAAGACCTAAATGCAATTCGTGGAATTGTTTCTTGGAGTTATTGCTTTCCGACTGAATGTAACCTCTGTTGGGCAATTTGGTGTCAGACTGTTAAGTGGAGCATTTATTGCTTGCCTGCTACTTTACACACTCAATGAGCAAGGAGGTGTAACCATGTATGACCGAGTAGAGTGGTATCTTTACATACAAATTAATCATAAATCAAGGTCTATCTCCTTACTGGAGCAAACTGAAAGTAACAACAGCCGCCAAGAATAAATAAGTGTTAGATAGGCTTTCTTTGACCTCCATAACAAAGTTTCCAAAATAACACAATTTCAAGATTATTTAAAAACAGCTATTTAAGGTGGGGTAATAACAACACCTGTAATGACAAGAACAGTTTGTGTTGAACCCTTACATGAAGTTCCAAACTCATGAACGTGATGTTTGTTTGACATCTTTCAGAATGCAACAGTGGGAAGAGCGTAACAAGGCCTTCAAGGACTTTGATGGTAAAGTGAAGAGTGGTAACGTGTGGTTGGGCAGCATGGAGGATAGAGTCAGCCAACTGCAACCCATCGCTTCTGATAAAGAGACCATCAATGTACAGATGCAACAGTTACAGGTACACAAGTGTAGACAATTATTCCTGAGTTTGATTTCCTTGGGCCATTTAACACTTTCATGCACCATTTATTTTAGTGATATGTTAATTGCTCACTCAATTTTTTCAAATCGCGACCCCCCAAAAAAAACTGGTCACAATAGCGCCCTCAGTAGTCCTCCTTCCCATTCTGAAAACTGTGTGGTCGTGGGATCTTTATTTTTCGTTTTACAAGTATTTTTTAGCAGGGATTTAAACCAGTGGCTAGCGACCGGTCAAAAAGTAAAAGAGTTAACGAGCTGCTCAGATTATTTTTAAGTTGATGCTTAGCATAAAATTTTACATTGGAAATGCCATGTGATTTATACTTTTGGCAATGACTTTGCCACTTCCTTTTGCTTAGCGTAGATTTTTCTATTGAGCACATTTAGCATACCCCTTAGCTTAGTGTACCCCTCCCCCTCCTCTTCACGCTTTGCATGGTCAGCCATTTGCATGTAGAGCCTCGAATTGGAGACAGCAGTGAATAGAAGCATTATATAACTCTGTATTGTCACGGTAATGTAATGACACTTTCATCCAAACAGATACATAAATACAGTACAAATGAAACATGAAGTCGAGGCTCTCCACGCACATGGTGGATTTGTGCAAGTAGCGAATTGTGTCTTCATTGTGTGCTTGGAATCTCAGGAATTCTTTAGAGGATTATAGGGGAGGGGAGTACTTCAGTACAGGAGGAAAGTAGTGTGTTAAAGATTGGAACATTTATTATTACTGTTGGGGGGAACACCCTCTGCCATGCTGTACTCTCTTGAGATGGAATCCAAGCCAGTGGAGAAAACCACTTTCTCATGTTCCCACTTTCTTACTTTCTCTGAAGGTATTTTCCATTGATCCAAGTTTTTAACTTTTATCTCCTTACAGCCGTTGCAGAAGGAATTCACGGCCTATCGTCCCAACACTGAAGACATTCGCAAGTTTGGCCGCACGCTGGATACGGTCACCCGTGAAGCCATGCTTCCTCTGACCGTGGCTCCTAGACGCCCAAGCCTCGCCATTACTGGCACCAGCAGGTACCAGGTCGACAGAGCACCCAGGATGCAGCGCTATGCCCCTGAGGATCAGGGCGGCTCTCGCATGAGCTTCTTTGAAGACGGTAAGGACAATGGTGGATGACAAAGTGAGAACTCTCTAAAAATGACTATTACATTCTTTAAGAAAGCCTTCTGTGTGTAAGAAATAAAACAGATATTTTAATCCTCAGGCCTGGCACCGGTCTGTTTACCTTTGTATCGATTCCATTCATCTTGAGTTATATTTCCATCTGAAATGATGTCACTTTTTAAAAGTGTGTGGTTTGAACCCCAGATGTATTTATAAAAATGCCTGGTTGGTCCTTATAATTAATCAATAAATGTGAAAAAAATGTGTAAAAATAGCACCAAAACTTCTGGTGTAACCGCAAACTCCATGCAATCTTGAATTGATTTATAGAACACCTTTTACGTGAAAGTTTGAAGTTTAAAAAAAGCACTATAACCATGTTTAGTAAGACAACTGTTAAGAATTCTTTCTGAATACAATTAATCCACAGAGCCATCAGACACTCAACGCACCGTTAACCGTGTCATCGATCGTTACAATCACCTCGGCAACAAGCTGACCTTCCGTCAGGAGGAGCTAGATGCCTACCTCAACCTGGCCAAACTCTACGCCGACCGTGTCCGGGTCATGAACGACCAGAACGACTACGTGACCAGCGTGGAGCAGCAACTGGACAGCCAAGGCCCACTCAGTAACGACGTCGGCGTGCTGGAAGATCAGTACAACAAAATGAAGGTGAGTGAGAACTTTTAAATCCTGGCGGGGGACAGGTATGGCCAGTGATGAGTGTCAGACTTCTATCTGAATTCAGGCTTGATTTTAGCCTGCCTCTTGAAAAAATGTAGCAGTTATTTTCGCGTTGGATTAAAGAATCTTGCTCTTTTATCTGCTTCTTTTGTGGTGAGGATACTGTTTCCAAAAGCTCATTACAATCTAAAACTCTGGGGATTATCAAAAGGTGGAATTGTCATTAATGAAAACAACTTCCTAAATTTTGGAGCATGGTTTCAGACATGTAGTAAGCATTGACTCTCACCCCTGATGCAAACTTATCATCTATGAAATATTTCATCTTTGTTTTTTATTACTCCAGGCCGTCCAGCGTGAGCTGAACGACAGCCGACCTCAGGCGAGGAGGTCATGACATCAACAGAGGGCTTCATGAGAGAGCATAAGGACCGACTTGGGCATGACCAGCAAGACGTCTTGCAACGTGGTGTCTATGACCTGCGTTCTCATACAGACAAGGCTAATCAGAAGGCCCAGGACTGGGTCAGACAGATGAAGGACAAGGTAAAGCACTCTGATTGGAAAATGGATCTGAGAGATCATTAAAAGCACCTTGCATTATATCGTAAATAAATCTTTAAAGACTGATGAAGAAAAGTTACATTTTTAGATGTGGGATAGTGAGAGGAGTAGCTTCATAATCAGGGCCCAATTTCATAGAGCTGCTTCAGAACAAAACGTAGCTAAGCACAAAAATATCATGCTTACCAGAATAGGGTTACCACCCAAGCTACCATGTCACATGCCATGTGTTGCATAATGCACGTAAAAGAACCCAGTTACACTGAATGCTAAGAGAACGGGTTTGCCCTGGTGTTTCTGGCAGTGGCTGCTGAGTGCACCGCCCCACCTTGTAAACCCTAATAAGGTGCTAAATAAATTGGTCTCATAGTAAAACAAAATTCAAAAACCTGTCTTAAAATGTGTTTGTTTGTTCAATCGCCTTGTGTACCTTATTGGTAGATACGTGCGCTATATAAGACGATATATTCTTATATTATAAATGATGATGCTTAAAAAAGTTGATGAGTTAATGAACAACCTTCCAGGCGTCTTCGCTCTTTGGATTCTGGCTTACTTGCTGTCCCCAAAACCCGCACTAACTGGGGGGACAGGTCCTTTGCAAATGCTGGACCATTCCTTTGGAATCAGTTACCCTCACATATTCTGGATAGTAGCACTGTGAACTAATTTAAAGACAGATTGAAATTTCATTTGTTTCAAACAGCATTTAAGTAGACTTTTCTTTCTTCCCTTCATCTTTCTGTTCCCTCTTCCTTCTTGTCTGTTTCACCTTTCTCTATTAATACTTTATTTCTTTTTCATGCGCTTTGAACACCTTGTTAGGTGGATATTGCGCAATATAAATATTCATTATTACTATTATTATTAACCTGATTTTGTTACCAACAGCTGAACCTCTTGCGAGAAGTACAGGAGAAGATCAGCACCTTGATGAAGCTGGTTGATTGGATCAATGACGTTGAGAAACAGATGGGAAGCCAGCAACCAATGAATGAAGAGCTGCGTCAACTCAACGAACAGCACCGTGAACAAAAGGTGCCCATTAACAAACAATTCTTAGTTATTTGAATCAATTCCTCTTTAACTCTTTGAAGGCAAAGTTTTTTTAACCATTCAATTGTTTTGATCCTATATAAATGTAGGACATATACAGTCAAACTAACCTGTGAACATTTTGTTTCAAAAGGTGGTCCGTTTTTGAGATATCGCCGACAAATCTGCGATTATGTACATGCAGGACGAATAATCCATAAATGAAATACACAATCTGAGAAACGTTTCATGCAGAATTCTTTCTCATATTGAAAATCGTTTTGAATCCCTCTCTCTAAAACCACATTTCTTAGAAGGGAACGGTTTCTCAAAATGCTATACATTATCAACAGCTGCAGTGCTTTTTACCAAGGAAGTTATTATGGCCATTAATTTTTGCGAGCAATTACCGAAGGTATACCCTCCCCCTTTCCAGATGTTTTTGTTTGAATCTGAGGCCTAATTTCTTTATTGAATATAAAAAATAGGGGTTGTAATTCTAATGGATTGTCATTTTATGTTTACTGGAACACTTCGGTTTCTGCTAAATGGATCATTCAGCCATGGTAAGAAATTAATTCTCAAATTACTAAATGAAACAGCTTTAGGTCACATCTCCTAATGCGCTTTATGTATTCTACCATAGAATATCCATGAGGACGTGCGTGTGCACCATGAGCCAGTCATGCTGGCTGTACACAATGCTCAGTTCCTACTGGAAACTCAACCGGACAAACTGAGTGACAGCAACCAGAAACAGCTCAAGGACTACTCAAATGATCTCAAGGTATGTCTTTTTACACTCGCTGGTTGGTCGCTCAAACTCCAACACTCATGTTGTCAACCCTCCTACTGTCTGACCAATTAATATATTTCATGTGGTATTGAATCACAAACATCATGCCAACCTGCAATATGACATTAAAAGATGAGCGTGAAACCAGGTTTTCTGCTTGTTCTCACCCATACATACCCACATAGTTTTTATTTACAGTTAACTTGTTCTCTTATTGTTACATATATTGTTATATTTTATCTACTCTACTTGTTTTACAACCAGATGTGGGGCGGCAGGTCTACGGGCCACAGTAATTACTTTGCTTTTGTTTCTCCAAGCTCATCTGGAAGTATTTTTGTATTGTCTTGTATCGTTGTGTTGGCTGAATAAATAATAATAATAATAATAATAACACTCTCACTTCGCTGAAATGTAGAACAAAGAGCCAATCCAACAGCTTTATTCCACATACCTTGCTTATTCTTGGAGCTCCTTGCCCGGTGCATGTTTCCCTCCATCCTACAATCTAGACTGTTTTAAGAGGAATATCGATTCCTACCTTCAGCTCACATGAGTTATTTTCAACTAAATTGTTTTCTTCATGTAGCCCCTTACTAAGGGTGGCTTTTAGCCTTGTTTGGGTCGAACTTGCATAAAGAGATATAAAAATACATGTAAATTCTCTTCTCACATTGTGGTTGTATAGATCCACTATGACCGCGTCAACACCGACTCTGACAGCCGCAACCAACACATGACCTCCGGCAACAACGAACTGCAGAAGTTTGACCGGGAGTTCTCATCCTTTGAGACCTGGCTGCGCTCTGCGGAGCGTACTCTTGACGCTTACCTGATGGATGTGGCACGAGACCGTGAATCGCTGCGCAAACAAGTCGCCAAGATTCAACCCTTCAACGAGGAGGTGGTGTCACACTCTGCAGACCTGCGCTTCATGAACATCTCTGGCCAGAAATTCCTGGACGAGAATCAGGTATAGCTTGATTTCCGCTGATTTTTAAAGAGAAATGATGAGAGTTTATTGGATCAACGGCCAGCAATACCCTAACCATTTTAGAGCTTCACACCTGCACTAAAATTCAAAAACTTTCAAGCAGAGTATTGGGTACTACTTCTAAAAGAACTTCCACAAATGTCAAAGTATTTCACAATTGATGTGCAATATGTTTTAAAATTGTTTTCCCCCAGGACTTCCGTCAAAAGCTGGCACAATTCCGTGAGGCAGTCATGGAAAACCAATTCCTGCGCAACTTCCGGGAGGAGCCAGAGTCTCAAATCATCCTCAACAAGTTGACCGATGCCAACGAGCGTTACGACAGGCTGAAGCTGAAGTGCAATGAGCACACTCAACGCATCCTCTACCTGCTCGGTAAAAATCACATCTCCCTCATCTGAGATTTCCCTCACTGTGAATTTGTTGACAATCAAGTCATGTTGACTTTATATTGGAACTTGGGGGTCTTGTCAAAACTAATCCTGGTCAGGTAGTCGGATAACAGTTCTTCGATGACAAATTGTTGTAGGATTTCTGTCGGACTGTATTTCTATGAGAGACATAGTTTAACTCGCTGAAAGGCACACAGTTCTTCGATTTTCTAAAGACATGCCCTATGCCAATGCACCCTGCGGTGCGCTCTGCGGTTTGACTGGCTGGTTAAATGTAGTTTAAACAAACTTAAGGTTTTGGAGCGATCTGAAAGGTTATTTAGCTAAGATGTGAAGTGTGATTTTTTTAGTGAGACATGCAGAGACTCCCTGCTTGTTTTCCAGATGATAGCGATCTTAGTCTTTGTGGTTTGTAAACAATTGTAACCCAAAGCACTGTGAACTTCTGCAATGTTTTCTCCGACAAACAATTTCAAACAAAGGTGTATTAACAGGGAGGGGAACCTTGTCCCGGATGGTACTTATCCGCTGGTTGACCTGGACCACTTTTGACAAGGTCCCTTATTTAGATATAAAACAAATTGTACATTCTCTTGGCGGTGTCTCGTCGTAACTCTCTCCTTCTCTTGATGCAACAGGACTCCATGAGAAGTACCGTTCTGCCGTTGACTCTGCCCTGATCTGGATTGAGAACACTACCTGGGAGATTGATGAGATTGTACGAGAGCCTCTCGGTGAAACCCAAGAGGTGGTTCAGCAACAGATTGATCGCATCAAGGTCAGACCCCTCAACTTACTTTACACCTCCTCCTCACCTAATACATCCAATCACCCTTAATGAGATTGATGACCCCCTCACCCCTCAACCACCCTCCATGTCCCACCCTCACCTATCCTCCAAGTCCCTCCCTGCCTCACCTGCCCTCCAACTCCCTTACTCCCTCATCCACCCTCCAAGTCCCTCCCTCACCCCTTCCAAGTCCCTCCCTCCCTCACCCCCTCCAATTCCCTCCCTCCCCCACTTGCCCTCCAAGTCCCTCTCTTTTCCCTCAAGGAATAGTGACTGACAGACAAACAGTTGCAACATCTTTGACATGTTACCCAAACTGAATATACATTGATACCTCACCATGCAATGCCTCAAATCCCATACTTGTTCTTTGTGTTATAGTAGCCATTGATACCGGGTAATATTGCAAAAAAAAGGGCCATCCTTCCCTCCCCCCAATCTATGATTTAGTTTTATTGATTTAAATAAGACATTTCCTACCTTTTCCAGGGGAAACTTGTTTTAATTCTTTGCAAAAGCTGTTTAGTAGAGACATGTTAACTTATATCTCACAATCACTTTTTAAAAATTTCCGTAGGGAGTCCAAGACGATGTGTCTCGCCATCTTAAGGATGTGGAGAAGGTCAAGGCAGCTGGTACTGAGCTGGCAGAGGAGCAGCCAGACCTCCAGCCTAGCATTGACAAGACTGTCAGTAAGTACACCGGCTGTCTACCCTCTTCATCTTGTGCTACTAACTGTGGGATTTACAAAAGAAATTCATTCTGTTTTCTTTATCACCTGTAGTCTTTACATGAAGGCCCAATGTTATATTGCTGCTTTGGCAGAAAATATTGCTTATTAATGTTCTGCTAAGCATAAATTAGCAGGAAACTAGTTACAAACGGTACATGTGACATGATATTTTGGCTGGTCACCTTATTCTGGTAAGCAACATTTTTGTATTTAGCTACCTTTTGTGCTTAAGCAGCTCTATGAAATTGGGCTCTGAACAAAGTTAAATTTACGACTAGTGTTCAAGAAGTGATTGAATTTTGTCTACTAACACTCATATAACCAATAAACTGTTATGATTGGAACTCAAGCCTACTACAACACATAACCTATCCTGGACTAGGCATGGCACCAATTAAATATATGGGTGAAGAGAAGCAAGTAATGGTTAGTACGCATCCGATGTATTATCCCACTCACCAACATCTTCTCTTTGATTATCAGATGAGGTCGTCACCAAGTACAACAACATGGAGGTGTGCATGAGCTCTCGTTCCAACGACCTTCACACTGCCATGAGGGACATGCATGGCCTGGAAGAAGGCCTGGACTTGAGTCAAAACTGGCTGGACGAGGTGGAGAGGAAGCTGATGCGCATGGAAGGAACAAAGGTCACCGTCAAGCGTGAGCCGGTCATGGAGGAGATTCAGAACCTCAAGGTGGGTCAAAGGGCAGAGGTCAAATCAAGCACCATTTGTTTGTGTCTTGTTGTTGACTATGCTTGAAAGTAATGTACTGAAAGTTGGGACCAATAAGGGTTTGAAACTGGAGGGGCCGTAGGTTGTCTCTAACTTTGAAAGGGCAGAGCTTCAAAGGTCAAATCAAGCACCATTTATTTGTGGCTTGCTTTTTGACTATGTTTGAAAGCAATGTAACAAAAGTGGGTATCTTTAAGGGATTGGAACTGGAGAGGCTTCTCTAATTGTTCTTCTGAAAACCATCAGTGAGTAGAAAGGTTAAGAGAAACAAAGGTAGAACAACTGATATTGGGAGACTTTGGAATGCTAGTTGGCAGCAGACTTACCAGGTAAATTTCCATTGTTGAGGTAGTTCTGAGCATGCGCATATTTCTGAGAACAATGATGGACTTACCTGGTAAGTCTGCTGCCACCAAAAGTTACCCATTAAGTTGTACTTTTACACCGATAGCTGAGAATTCAAATGATATGGGAATAAACTTTCTAGCCTTTTTTACCTTGAAAGCCTGTTGTTTTTTTCCTTTAAAGTGTGATTTTCAGCAGTCTACCTTACAAAGGATTAAGTACCAGGGTGATTAGAAGGAAACAAACTTCAGATTTCTGTGAATGATTTAGAATTCTAATGTCTGTTTTATTGTACAATCAGGGTGTTGAACAAGACCTGAAGCAACACCGCTCTACCATTGACACCCTGACCGAACGCGTCGCTAAGGTCAGCCAGACCTCCAACCCCATCGTGGCTCGCAATCTGCAGGCACAGATGGACGGCATCAACCAGCGTTACAACAAGCTCTGCAGCGCTGTCAGTCTGTATGATGACGATCTACGCGGCATGTTGGACAAGCTTGGCAAGCTGCTGGACGATGTGGATGCATTGGAGGACTGGCTGTTCCCAGTCCTAGACACCGTGGAGTCCAGGGACTTGAAGAAGCAAGATATCCCCGAGATTGAGAGGGTCATCCAGGTAGGAGATTATTCATCAACCATCTTGGTCTGGTTCCTTGTATGCAGTCTGATTAAAAGCAATGGTGCCGTAAAAGGGCCAGACTATTTCCCCTTCTAGCCTCATTATGATTGCATGGACAAAATGTCAAAAAAACAAACACTGCTGTAACATCATCATTGGTTATTGTGATCATGGTTTATGAAATATTCCTGCAGTATGACCAAAACGATTCATTTTTATCTTCGAGCAAACTGCAACCCACCTTTGATTGGTCAATCCATAGCAACAAGAACATGATGTTAACCAATATTGCAAGGTCCATATCACACCTTGTTCTAACACATTGTTCTAAATCTGCAATTTTTTTGCCGCCCATCAAGTTTGCTCGAAGATAAATTCATTATAACATGTGTAATATGAAAAAATTCAGCGGGTCTGCGTTCCATATCCATGCAATGGATATGGAACGTAGTTGCACTATATTTGTCCATACTCCACACACGCTCGTGTGATTACTAGTAATATCTGGAGTGAATGGGGGAACTTGTTGTGGTATATATTGTTATTATGTTTGTTTAACTATACTGGTCCAATAAAAGGGAGTAGTGGTCTTGTAATACACTTTGATATTTGCCATGAGATATAAGAACTGTTATTTTTATTTGATTGAAAAATAATCCCTGTGGAATAATAATTGTTGCAGAAAATCACCAGAGAGGTTGACACCCACACTCCAGAGTACAAGCGTATCGCCAAGGTAGCTGATGAGCTGATTAAACACCACAGAGCCAGGGACTCTACCTTTGTGTCTGACCTCATGAAGGGATTGGACAGGAACTGGCAAACTGAGGAGGAAGCTCTGAGTAGACTGTAAGTCATATATGCAGACACTGTAGCCAAGAGAGATTGAGACAGTGACTTAGGCCAAATAAAAAAGAAAACATGTTTAGCGTCCCCGCCTGCTTCCTTTTTAGTGGCCACCTCCTTTTTTAAATTTCTTTTTAAGGAAAAATTTTCACAATCTCTGACGAAAAAAATCAGTTCTAAAATAAATAAGATCGTATTTATTTTTTAAACTTTAACACACCCCCCAAAAAACCTGGCAAACCTCTTCATAAATAGCCTGGCCGGTTGTTATGAAAAGTGTGTTGGGCGGCCATTTAAAAAAGAAAAAAATAGGCCTTTCTCCTTCCTTTTTTTCAAAAAGGCAGGACGCTAAACATGTTTTTTAAAATATATTTTGCCTAACATATTGCTTTCTTTCAGTCATATTTTCTCTAAAGGGAGTGTATATCTTTGGTAATTACTCCAAAAAATTAATGGCCATAGAAACTTACTTGGTAAGAAGCTGTTGATAATGTATTACATGTTGAGAAACGATTCCCTTCTAAGGAATGTAGTTTTACAGAAAGGGATTCAAAAACATTTCAATCTGAGATTGTGTATTCCAATTACGAATTATTCTTCCTTCGTGGACATAACCGCTCTGGATATTTGGGGATTTAAAAAAAAACCTACCACCTTTTGAAATGAAATTTTCACAGGTTAGTTTTACTGTATATGTCTACATTTATATGGGAATAAAACAATTGAAGGTATACTTTGCCTTTATTAAAAAATGAATTTGGCGTGTCGTGGCCGAGCAGTTTAGTGTGTCGGACTCAAGTTCTGGTGGCTAAGTCATTAGGGCGTGGGTTCGAATCCCGGTCATGACACTTGTGTCCTTGAGCAAGACACTTAACTTGCCTCTCATCACCCAGGGGTAAATGGGTACCTGTGAGGGCAGAGATGGTTCTTGTGATTGGTTTAGCTTAGTGCGCTACATACTTTGCAGCACAGGCTGTATACTCCCCAGGTAGCTAAGATGGTATAAGGAATGAAATAATGGCCTAGTGACCAGGGGTAATAATGTTTGAAGCGCAATGATCATTCTTTGGAATTGTGGTATATAAGAGTCAATATTATTATTATTATTTTTAATGTTGAGAAATGTTTTGTTGTTCAGGAATGACTACCTTCAGGAGAGGAAGCAGATCTACAACAAGTATCGTAACTCTGTCAAGGTGGCCAGTATGTGGCTAGAGAGCACCAGCATGAAGTTTGACCAGCTACCTGACATTGCAAGAGAGCTTGAACCCCTCAAGAACCAACTGGAACAAATGAAGGTAAGATATCTCAACTTTGATCTGGACCCAATGACATGGCTCTGCTTCATGCCGAATTCTGCTATTGTGATCACTATTCTGCGCTTACAGGGCAAGCGCTAAAATTTCCGCGCTAGCTGTATAAGCGAAGAATTCCTAGCAGGAACACAAGCAAAAATTCCCTGCTAGCCTGTGTAATACGCTTGACATAAGCGCGGAATTCCCTGTTATTGTAAGCGTCAATTCTTTGCTTACGGTAAGCAGAGCCATGAAATTGGGCCCTGATGGACTTCATCAGTGATCGGAAATTTTTTCAAATATTTCGTTCGGGTCATGATTGTTATAGTTGAACCAAAGTCCAGTGGCTTTTGACAAGATTGATTTGGATATGAAGTTAATTGTCATTTTTTTTTATTTGCAATCAGCCACTGAAGCGTGAAGTCACCAGTTTCAAACCCAGGATCAATGAGACCTATGAGCTCGGTAAGACTTTGGATCAGTTGATCCAAGCCGCTGAGACTGTAGTGACCAACCGCCGGCGCTCAACCAAGGTCGCTAGCGGCGATGTGCCCCAGATGGAACGCCGTGTAGTTGAACTGCAGCAGAACTTCCAGGTCTCTGAAGGTAAGAAACATTTTATATTTCAATTTTTTGCACAAGTAAATTGTTTAATAGAAATTGGTACTACGCAATCAAGTGACATCAGGGGCCTTTTTGAAACCTCGGCTTGGGCTCTATTTGCAATTTTGGAAAAAGCTCCAAGACTAAAGGTTCTTAATAATGATAATTGTTGTTTCCTATATAGCCACTCAATGACGCTTATAGTGCCCTTACATTATTATTATTCCAGTTGGTAGGAATCTTATAAAATTAGTCAGTTAGTGATATATCCTCTCCGACATATGTATTTGGCAAAGATAGAGTAATTTTGAAAAATATATCTGTGAGACAATGATATATTTTTTGTTCAGATCTTAATCTATTGATGTTGTCAGTTCCTTTTGATTATAACAAATAAACAAATCTGGAGCTAAAAGCACTAAAATCATCACCATCATCATCATCAATGCAACGGCAAGAGCTGCTGTCTGACTCTTAGGTGCCCACGAATTGGCTGTGTTGAGAGTTGTTCAAATCCAATTTTGCACAGCCCAGCATTCGTCAGTACAGCAACTGAAAGACCGCTTCACTGGGTCAAGTTGTTCACCCAACTGGCTCGAGAGTGCGTCGTGGTCCTGTCTTTGTATGTGCTGGAAACCCTTCGATCACTGCAGTTGATAGACCACTGCTTCACAGGACTAAGCTGATTGCATTCCCTACTGACAAGAACACTACAGGATTTGTTTTCATTATTGTTAATTTATTGTTTCTGCAGACACTGAAGTGATGCGTGAGGTCAAAGGACTGCGTAACGACTACGAGAATCTCGACAAGAACGTGAACCTTCGTGAGGACTCAATCGAAGAGATGTACGAGATAATCCGTCAGTACAACGAGAGAAACAGAGACCTTCAGGATCTGTTGGAATGGAGCCGACCTATCAAGAAGAGGCTGCAGGAACCTATTCCTGACATCAGAGATATCTCATCACTACAGGCCATCATCACTGACCACAAGGTAGGGCTCTTACTATTGTCACAATTAGGTATTGTCGCACTTCGTCGGCTCAGGACTATAAGGTCGTTAGTGTAGTTTTTATGGATTTCATAGAATTGGTTTTGCATATTTTGGAGCTCCTGGTAAATGGAGTTTATTGATCAAGAGTGGTCTCCAAAAATTAGTTTGGCAAAACAAAATGTTCAGTTTCTGAGAAAAAATTTACTTGTAGATTTTGGTTGATTTTTTCGAACTTAACAACCTTTGGATCATTACGGATTTGAAATTGCAATGAAGGACCTGAGTCAACGTCTTGTAATCCTAACTGATGTTGATATTATGTTGCATCTGACCCTTAAAGGTCATGACAACATCAACAAAAAACTCATAATAATATTAATGGTTTATCAAAAACACTCTTGGATGGTCGAATTGAACAGTGTTTTTACATACAGAACTTACTAAAAACTACAAGCTTACAAGTAGCCAAAAAGAAAAGGGCTCATATAAAACTAGTAAAAAGCCAAAAACACTTCAACAATTTTTTTTTGAAAAAACAGTGCAAGTGTCAAAAACAAAATGCGCTAATAAAGAAGAAAAATGCTTCACTTGAGTATTCTTAGAAAATTTACAATTATTGGTGTGATAAACAAGAATCGCTGTTGTTCAACTCATTGAAATGCGTCTGTATAGATGATTTTAAGAGAGATCATTTGCAATTTCAATATTAGATTTATTTACATTCTGCAGATATATTTATTGATATTGAAATTGACTACTTTGATCTGTGATTGAATCCAACAGGCCCTGCACAGTGAGTTGCTGTCTCGTCGTCCGGTCATGTTGGAAGCCATTCAGAATGCTGAACACCTCCTTCATGACCAACGTGACAAGCTGACCCAGCCGCAGGTGCAGGAGATGCAGAAACGCATCAGTGAGCTGAGAGAGTACTATGAGAACATGGTTGGCTTGTCTCTAGAGAGACTGAACGCCTTGCGTGACATGATGGCCTTGCTGGACTCTGAACAACGGGACAAGGTAGGGTTAGAAGACACTTCACTTGTTAGCATTGTAAACTGACAAGGGCCCAATTTCATGGCTCTGCTTACCGTAAGCAAAGAATCAGCGCTTACGAAAGCATAATTGACAGGTTATCAGGGAATTTTTGCCTGTGTGGCGCTTACTCCTTGTTACTAGGAATTCTTTGCTTACACAGCTAGTGCAGAAATTTGGCGCTTAGTTGCCCTATAAGTGAATAATGGTGATTGCAAGCGCAGAATTCAGCGGTAAGCAGAGCCATGAAATTGGGCTCAGGGTCAGAGTACCCTTTTCTTACTAGTATTGTAATCTTTAGACCATTCTAATCTCATGCATATTCAGACACTTATGTAAACCTTGGGATCATGTGTAGATTGCATAAATGTGTCATGGAAAAAAAACTGCAAACTTTAAGATTAAAGATCTTTTTGAAATAAGTTACTATCAGTACCCTTTTCAGTTCTGCTGCCTCAACCCGGCACCTAGTCCCTAAATCTCGAACTACACACAATGGTGATCATGCATTTTTTCACATTGCATCAGTCTTATTGAACAAGCTACCCAGCGACATCAGAAACATTCACTCTCTCAACACATTTCAAACTCAAATTAAGAAGCTTCTGTTTACTGCAAGTTATCCACATTCATGTTATTAAGTGTAATTTTCTGTAGAGAGCTTTGATACTTTGTAGAATCTTTTTCTGTACAACTAGTAATAATGTTAGAAAGTGTGCTTCATAAATTCCTATTAATTTTTATTCTTATTATTAATTTGTCCAATGCTCAAAGAATACAAGACTTCCACAGTCTATTCATGGGTTGCATATTGGTGTATTTTGTCCTGTTTTTCACGATGTACTTGAATTGTGTGTGTGTTTTCAGCTTGCCCTTGAGCGTGAGACCAAGCTGAAGGTGGACAACCTAGTAGATCTTCTAGACTGGGTGTCTAAGGCTGAACAATCTCTGGGCAATGAGCAGCCTCTCCAAGAGCAACATCCACCACTAATGCAACAAGTCAGAGACCACAAGGTAGACAACACTAAATACCTCATTTACTTACCCTCTCATCAAGCAGCCATTGCGATGTAATATATATAAAGCATTTTTTTTTTATTAAGGACAGTTCACAAGGCATCAAAGGCAATAGGCCATAGACCATAGGCCATATGCATGCCCCAATGTTCCTTAATCGGCGCGCAAATAATTCTAGGTGAATTCCAACTCCAAGCAACACCGGCAACCATAATGGCGCGCTGATTTTTAAGCGATGCGGTACACAACTAGAAGACCTGGCAAAGTTACATGTGAACTACAGCATGAGGTTCATCTTGGCAGCTTGATTTATTTTTTAACTAACGGTTTCCCGAGTTGTACTGTGGTATATTTTTAAGATATTTTTAAGATGGCGCTTTTGTAATATGGGCTACTGTTAACATAGAAGTTTTGTTTAGATTCAAATAAGATGTATTGTATTTTATTTGTCATTTGATTACTTTTGTTTCAGAGCATCAATGATGACATTCTGGCTCACCAGCAACCAGTCCTACTGGCTGTTCACACTACAGAGACCTTCCTGGAGAACCGCGGTGCCCAGCTCGGCCCCGATGTCCGTAACAAACTACAAGAAGGCAAGACAGCCCTGCAGACCCGCTACAACACGGTGGGCAAGGACTCAGAAACTCGCATGCGACAACTCAACGGCAATGAGGACATCCTGGAGCGTCTGGAGCCAGACGCTGCCAGCTTTGAAGAGTGGCTGAAGGGAGCTGAACGCTCCATGGAGAAGTTCCACAGTGAGATGGGCGGCGACGCTGACACAATCCGCCGCCAGGTCAAGCAGCTGAAGGACTTCAACGAGGATGTCTTCAGCCACAAAGGTGACCTAAAGATGACCAACGTCTCCGGGCAGAAGTTCGTCAAGGGAGCTGACATCTACCGCAAGAATCTCGCCGACTTCCGCACAAACAACCTCCCGCGCCAATTCAACCAGAAGTTCCGGGAGCAGCCAGAGACCAACTTGATCCGTGAGAACCTGAACAACCTGAACGTCCGCTACGACCGGCTTCAGAAGGCCAGCAGCACTCACTTCTCGGTCCTGAGCGACCTTCTGGATAAGCTGACCCGCTACAAGGACTCCATTGAAGTGTGTACAAGCTGGATGCAGGATGCCTACGAGACGCTGAACAGGCTGACCAAGGAGCCTCTTGGTGTGGAGCCTGAGTTTGTTCAGAAGCAGATTGATCGAATCAAGGTAGGGCAATTTGTCCAGATGTGTCTTCATCATCTTAGCTGGCTTTATATTGGAGTGTTTGTTTACATTTAGAAGAGCAACGACACACCACTTTGAAAGAAGTTTTGAAGTTTTAAGTTCATAAATTGATAAAACATTACTTTCCACTCGACGCCTCAATGAAATTAGGTCAAGTTGTTAACAGATATTAACGACGTAGTCATTTTTAGGTCATGTTATAGCATTCCATTCTTGATTTGATCAAGTGAGGTTTGCGGAGACACCATGTACATAATCTCTCTTTGTGAGTTATTATTATTATTATTATTATTATATATTCTACCAAAACAACACAAAATGTGCAATAAATAAGTGAATGTGTATAATAATAAACATGATAAAAGTAGCAAGAAAGCATTTAAAAAACCAGAGCAATAAAACAAAATGTAAAGAAATACACAGAATCTAAACATCTTAACAGGGCCAATACAACAATAAATACAAATAACAATGGATGAAAAAATGTACAACAAGAAACAGAAACAGCTATGTGGGTCAGGGGCCGCAAAAGTAAAATAAACTACTGTTTTCGCAGGTATAGTTGTTGTGGTTCTGAATGGAACCGGTGATTTATCAAACCACCACCACCATCGGTTCTTCTCCACAAACTTCACTTGTTTGTATTCCCACCAAAGTCTCAAATTCCAAGTTATTCACCGTTTGATTATTTCTCACTTTTTGCCATCAGATGTTCAACACCGACGTGAACGCTCACGCCAAAGATGTAGAGCGTTGCCGTGAGACTGGTCAGGATCTGGTGGATGCCCATCCTGAACTCAAGAACGATGTGGAGAAGACTGTTGGTAAGATTATACCCTGATGGTTACCACCGGTAGTTTGTTTCTTGGTGTAACTTCAAGGACTGACATCATTTATAAGTGGAAATGTGTTGGTCAGGATTTGCACCGACTTGACATCTTATTGGTTTTCAACTGCTTAAGGGAAGAATGCAAAATTTAACAAGCAGTATTTACACTGGTACCCCCTATTAGGGTCTGTTGAAGGTAGGTATGAATAGATTCTTGTACGCCTGAATAATCGTTATTCATGAGAGATTATTTGAGACTCATTAAGACAATGCGGCTACTCAAAGGAACTATAGCTTCAATGGCTTGAGGTTTGCAGACAATAACCCACCAAACTGGGCAAGCAGGTATTGGGCAAACTGTGTGGGGATTTAGGATTATGACCAGAGGGGCCCCAGCATGAAACTGAAACTGAAACTGATCCCTGTCACAGGAAAGGATTAATGCATACCCAAAAGGGGTTAAGAGTTTGGTAGAGCACTGGCAAGTTAATCTAGAGGTCTTTGGTTCAAATCCCACTCTAGTCAATGTTTCTTTGTTCAACCCCAAACTAGTAAAAAACAAGATGACACACCTTAACAAAGCCCAATGATCCACATCAAGGGGGATTAAGGGGATTAAGTCTGTCTTGAATAGTACCTTTGTACTGTCCTCTAGCTAACTTGGAAGATCTTCCTTGGGGAATATGTCTATTAAGTAACAGCCTTCGTGCCCTGGTTTGTTTTATTATTATTAGTAGTAGTATTATTATTTATATTGCCAAAATATGCAACAATCATACAGACATACATGACAGTGAACGAAGAATTCTACATAGAATAGGATAGGTAACAGGACGTCTAGTTTATAATTGTAGACTGAAATTAATAAATGGATTTAAAAAGCAGGAGTAAGGGGCCCGGGGATTGGAGAGAAGAGGATGGGTATGGGTGTAGAGAGCAAAAATTGAAAGCCCAAGTAACAATATAATAAAGCAGCAATTGAACACGGGCTAGTAATTAAAGGAGATTATCAAAGCCATCAAGTGCTACCACATAAAAAATGGGACCAGTTTAAATAGCGCACGATTAATTAATTTTGCATTCTTCTGTTATCTGAAAATATTTTGGGAAATTCAAATTTATTTTTGGGATTGCATATTTATCACTGTTAATGTTGTGATTTTGTATTTTTTATTTGTAGGAACCATCATCGACAAGTACAACGGTCTGAACATTCAGTACACTGACCGCGTCAACCAGCTCAACACCGCCTACACTAAGACCACTGACATCCAAGACAACATGGACAGGATCTTGAAGTGGCTGAGCACTGTGGACAGGAACACTACACAGCTTGAGGAAGGCACTATCATCCAGGCCAAGAAACAACCCCTACAAGAGAGCTGTAACGTACAGAAGGTGAGTAGAGTAGATATTGATGGCAACAGGGGGAGGTGTGTAAAGGAGATGGAAGGCACGGCTGTACAGATGAGGAATCGGGGGTCTGTTATTTGAAGAGATTAAAGGTATAGGCCATATGCGCATGACGTCATTTGAGTAGGGCACCCTCGCCTAGAGGTCAAAATGAGTTTGTTCATTGGCCAGTTCTGTACGTCGCGCGTACAAATCTCTTGCGTTTCCATTGTTTCATCATTGGTTTACCTCTAAGATGGCGGCTGGATGACGTCAATGCATAAGGTCTGTTATACAGGATTGGTAGAGCTGACAAGATAGTCCCAGGCAGTGTTCATGTTTTGTGTGATCAACCATATACATGAAATAACAACCCTGTGAAATTTGGGCTGAATCAGTTGTGTGAGCCATGAGAAAAAGTGAAAAACCACGCACAATTTTCAGCATGTAAACACATTATTTAAAATTTTGGTTGCAGCATCCGAATCAACTGTTGCGTTATTTTAGGTTTTCAGATACAGTTTCCTTGAATATGACTTCATTTCAGAGGGAAGTATTGCACAGAAAAAAATTGTTCTCTAGTATAAACTTCATTATCAGCAAGCTCTCAGATCAGAAATAAACAATGATTTTTGTTATCCTTACCAATCCTGTATAATACCTTTAAGGATGAAGTTGTGGCAGGGTGTTGAAACAGTCGGGGAAACATCTTAGAAATAGGCAAACATTTCAGGGCGGTTAAAATTCAGGGCCCGATTTCATAGAGCTGCTTTAGCACAAAAAGTAGCTAAGCACAACAAGAGTATGCTTACCAGAATAAGGTTACCAGCCAAACTGCCATATCACATGTACAATTTGTAACTGGTATCCTACTCATTTCTGCTGAGCAGGCAATTGTTAAGCAATATTTTCTGCTTAAGCAGTTCTATGAAATTGTGCCAAGGTGAAGTATGAGTTTAGTGATAAATCCAGAACAACCAGCAAGAGATTGACATATATTGTTGGTATTCTCAACAGAGCTTTGTGAATGAACTGGAAAGCTATCGTCCGACCATTGAGGCCATCAACATGAATGCAGCACCTCTGGTCCGTGAGAGTACACCAGAGATGGCTCGTACCATCCAAACCAAACTGGATAAGATCAACAAGACTTACGGCAATGTCAATGACCGCACCAAGGTAAGTGACTACAGTTACAATCAAGTCTCCTGACAATGACTAGAGCAAGCTAGTCCAAACGTTGAGACCAAAAGAACTCACTCCGCAGCAGTGCAGTTCATTACGAGAAGTCCCCCCGATCCACTAAGCGAAAGTAGTAGTCCCGGCCGATTTCCTACCTTCCGCCTAGGTAGTAGTTAATAAGCAGGACAGTTCTTTTCAGAACTGAGAAGTCTCCCGAATTCCGAAAATCTACTCCGCGGTAGTAGAACAAATAGCAAGACAAGTTCTCTCAAATTTCTCTCAAGTTTACTCAAATTAAGTTCCATTGAGAGGATTCCAAGTGTTTGCACAGTTAAAATGTATTGTCTGCAGTTAAGTCAATGTACATAATCTTTAAGGGTACCGATCAGAGCTCTGAGTTGTCTTAGTGTGGGTTCAAATCCAATCAATTTTAGGCAAGATGTTTGTGTCCATGACCCTGAGTAGTACTATTTATGAAAACAAGTTTATTCGGTTGATGTTTTTTTTGGTCAGAATCTGGGTGACAAATGGAATGACACCCTGGACCAAGTTGTAACAACGGAGGATACAGTGGATGCTCTGGAGGACTTTGTCCTCCCGATGGTAGAGCAGCTGCAGTCAGAGCAACTCATGAAGTTGGACACTCCTCAGCTCAGCAAGAAACTCAAGGTGAGTAGGGAAATGGAAATGTCAAGTAAAATAAAGCAGGAAACTCAATTAGTGATTAAAAAAGTTCTGAGTAGAAAGTGCTCCCCCACTTAGGTTGCAAATCTTAAAGGCTGCAAGAAATTCAAGCTGAGTTTTTATGCTTTATGCTTGACTCTCAACTTATTTGTGAAGTCTGGCACGCTGTTGTGTGTAATTTGACTTTCCTTGTTAGTTATGTTGTGCAACTTTTCTTGAATTACAATGACTAGTCTTATTCCTCACCTTCTTTATACAGGAAATGACGCAACAGGTGGATAGACAGCGTCCTCAGTACCAGAAGACCAAGAAGATGATGGAAGACCTAGCGAAGAACAAGACGATTCGCGATACGACCAACGTGACCACGATGATGAACAACAACGATCGTAACTGGAACACGCTGGAAGACATCCTGAACACAAGGTGTGTAGTCATCTCAGATGGCCTTAGGAATGCCCTAAAAACAACTAGGATTGTAATGATTGGCTTGAAAACACGTCCCCAAACCTTAAAAAGTGATTTACTCAAAACAACCCAAAGAAGAATTAAGACCTAGTTGCACAGACCTTGTTGCACAAACCTGCATCGCGTGCAATCAACGGGGAAAAACCTCATATTTCTCAGTGCAACAAGGTCGTAGATACAACTTTATTGCTCGAAACACGTTAACGAATTATGATGTCATTTATGGTTAATGACCTGTATCTTTTTAATTGCTTTTTAGACAAAATTGAAACTTTTACAGTTTATTCAGACAAAAATAAAGCACCTTTTGTATATTCAAACTCAATTTCACCAAAAATGTGAGTTGCGATTTTGTTTCAGTGACCCAACTATAATGTGAATAGAAGACATGGTAGACAAACATTGCTATGCACAGAAAAGCTTGCTTAGTCAAAATGGTTTACCAGCCAAAGCACTGTGTGATGTATAATGCATGTGACTGGTTCCCTGCTTATCTTTTTGCTAAGCAAATTAAATTGTCGAGCAGTGTTGTCTGCTGAAGAGCTTCATGAAATTGGGCCCCGGTCAGAGGTTAGATGCTTAAGCAGAAAATGCTGCTTAAACAATTTCTGCTTAGCAAAAATAAGCAAGATACCAGCCACAGATAGTACATGAGAGATGGTGTTTTGGCTGGTAACCTTATTTTGGTAAGCACAATTTTTGTTATGCTTAGCGACTTGTTGTGCTTAAGCAGCTCTAAGAAATTGGGCCCTGATCTAGAGGCTGTTTGTGGTTGCTGTGGACCTTACATACTTACTACTCTTGTATGAGGACTTAGTCAAAATATCAAGCAATAAACCACAAGGGGGAAACTGACTGGGTCAATTTGTAAATGTTTTTGGTTTGAACAGAGAAAAATTGATGAGAGCAGGACTTGAACCTGCCAGCGCTCTTCTAGCCTATTTTTGTCAATATCTTTGTTCAGGGGTACCAGTCAGAAGCCAGCCATTCATCCTGAAACTGATGTATAACCTCAGATCAAACCCAAAACAACTTAGTCAATTTATTTGTTCTCCTTAATTTCTCCCCAACCCACAGGACTCAACAACTTGAGGAGTTGGAAGACATGAACAGACGTTACAACACCTGCAATGAAGACATCAATCGCATGGTTGGTACCATCGAGAGGAAGTTTGATCAACTCCCCTCAGTCACTAGAGACACAAAGGTCATCTCAAGTCAGCTCAACACTGTCAAGGTAAAAGAATCACCTCCGTCTTGTCTGCCTTGAGTTTAAACAAGCAATCATTTTATGCACTTTGAATTATATTCACAGTAGAAATTTTGATAGAATTATGAGTTTAGAAAATAAGAATAAGCTGTTGCAAACTGCTTACCAACCAAATGGACCTGTGGTACAAATGCAAAAAAAATGTTAATGGCCTTACGTTTAGACCCAAGCAGAGTCTTTCTCGAAGGCTAAATGACCAGAATTATGAGTTGTGGGAATGGACAAGTTCAAAAATATTCTGTCAAGGTCAATGCCACTTCCCATCTTAAAGGCAGGATATACTTTTGGTAATTGTCAAAGACTAGTTTCCTCACTTGGTGTATCCCAACATATGCATAAAATAACATACCTGTGAAAATTTTGGCTCAATTGGTCATTGAAGTTGCAAAAAAATAACGAAAGAAAAAACACCCTTGTTGTGTAGATCTGTGTGTTTTCAAATGCCTGAAAAAGGCTTTCTTAGATTCAAAAAGTTTTAGTGAAAAATTACCTCTTTCTCACCCAAAACTTTATTACTTCATATAGATTCAACAAATAAATAATACGCTCACTGAGCGATAAACTCCAATCGGAAAAGTTAGTTTATTCATTTCTCATCAAATATGGCATTTCAGACAGAAATATTTCAATGGATGTTTTCTACTATCATCATCATTAGACCATGTAAGTTTTATGTAAATCTGTGATCAAAAAGTATATTTTACAAGTTTTTTTCTTACCAATTCTGTAATGTTCCTTTAAACTACAAACCTCTCTTGTACAATGTATATGAATAATCAACTTGGAGTAATGTCACTCTTTTTGCCATACAGCCATTGCAGAAGGAGACGGTCCAACTGAAGCCAAAGCTAGAGGAGATGTCAAACATCTGCAAGACGCTGGATAACCTCCAGCAGGAGGTGATCAGGCCTGTCCAGTCAGCGCCGGTACACCGCACTACAGAGCTGGGTACCGTCACCGCTGAGCAGCCACAGATCAAGAAGACCAAGAGGACCTTTGAGGAGCTGACTAAGAGCGCTTTCCTGCCACAAGGTAGGGCAGATACCTCTCTGAAAGAGTAGTACAGGGCCCAATTTCATAGAGCTGCTAAGCACAACATTTGCTTAGCCTGAATACCAGTAACAAGCATATGCAACACATGGAAATTTGGTTGGTAACCTGTTTTTATCAAGAAGAAATTTTATGCTAAGCAAATTGTTGTGCTTAGCAGCTCTATGAAATTGGCCTGGTATCAGCTTACAAGTTCAGATCGATATTAGTCAACATTTTTTTATGATTACAAGTCCATCGATTCTTATAAACAGAGTCAGGCGTAAATCTTGATTTTGCCAATGAAGTGTATTTTGATTTGGCAAAAAATGTTGTATCTCGCACATGCATCTCGGCGCGTACTTGTTTTGTGTGTACATCCGGGCTAGTTTAAGCGAGATACAACGCTTTGACAATTTCATACTCTCGCGCAATGCAAGTGCTAAATTACGAGATACAATGGTTTTGCACTGACACCGGGTTATAATCAGTTAGCTTTCAGATTGATATTATTCCTATTTTTATTCTTGTACACAGAGTCTGACGTCAGTCGTACCTACAACACCTCCAACAAGCGATATGACACACTGAACAAGAACATCAATTACCGATTGGAGGACCTGGAGCTGATGCAGAACTTTGTGGATCATTCGGACAACGCCAACGACCTCTTGTCCTGGACTATGACCACTGATGCTAAGCTTGACCGTCAAATACCGACCAGTAACGATATCGATACACTGTCACAGGAGATCGATAACTATAAGGTAAGGATGATATTGTTTTTTAAAATCTTGACGTATGTGTTTAGGAATTAACGACTCATCAAAACAGTTGCAAGACTGAAAACACATTGACGGTTCTAAGGAAGAAGTCATCTTCACTTTGGTGTTAAAATGTTTTTGTTTAGATACAGTTTCTCACACGTTTTGATGGGTATTGGCAGGAGTCTGAATATGGGTCCGCCTGTAAAAATGAAGAAGAAAAAAACCCTCCTTTTTCATGTTGTTAGTTGAAAGCAGTCTCAAAAATAGCAGTTTAAAAAGTTGTTCAGTTTATCTGAGATTTCCTCCAAACATGGAATTTTAGCTGTGGTACACCATAGGTTAGTTCATGGCGTGACTGACGATATCATCAACCAATCATGTTGATTTGTTTTTATTCTGGTTTCGGCACAATTTGATTTGGTTAAAAACAAAAAAGAGCAGGATACCAGTGATAAATTGTTCATTGTGACTTGTTGTTTTGGCTGGTTACCTTATTCAGGTAAGCATAAGTATTTTGTGCTCAGCTACTTTTTGTGCTTAAGCAGCTCTATGAAACTGGGCCCTGGTGCTGAGTCATCGGGGTGGTGGTTCGAATCCCATTCATGACACTTGTGTCCTTGAGCAAGACACTTAACTACAATTGCTTCTCATCACCCAGGGGTAAATGGGTACCTGTTAGGGCTGATATGGTTCTTGTGATTGATTTAGCTTAGTGCGCTACATACTTGGCAGCTAAGCTGTATACTCCCCAGGGAGTTGAGATGGTTTAAGGAATGAAACAAATGGCTCAGTGACCAGGGGTAACACAGTTAGAAGCACAATGATCGCTCTGTGGAATTGTATTGTAATAAGAGTCAATATTATTTTTATTATTACTGTAGAATAATTTTGAGGCAAGTTGTCGTAATTTAATTTTTGCTCTCTTGATTAGATACTGGTGCAGGACATTGACAACCATGAGCACCCCATCAATGACATGATCCATCGCATCGACACCTTCTACAATCAGAACATTGACCGACTCTCTCCTGAACAGAAAGACGCCCTGCAACGACTCAGCAGCGATCTACGCAATCGCTATGATGAGCTACTCAGGAAGTATCGTCAGGGACTCATGAACTCTGAGAATCGTCTCAATCAGCTGAGGAACGACCAAGACGAAATGGTATGTACTGAGTTTGAAGAGAAAAAACTTAACTATCAAGATTATTAACTACGACAGGTTTCAGGTTGATTTATTCCATGGTATTAAACCAAAGAAAGTAAATCATAAAAAGTTATGTAATGAAATTATAGAGATGAGAATAAAGTAAATGTGATACTGCGGAGGGATCCATTAAAAGCAGGTTATACTTTTAGTATTTGCCAAAGACTAGTATCCTCAATTTGTGTATCCAAACATATGCATAAAATAACACACCTGTGAAAATTTGGGCTCAATTGATCATCGAAGTTGCAAGAAAATAATAAAAGGAAAACACCCTTTTTGCATAGAATTGTTTGCTTTTTTAAATGCCTGAGAATGAAAATAGCTTCACATTTGTCATAAAAATGATAGCGTCATCTTCATTGAAACAAGTCTCGTTTTAAAAACCACACTTATCACCCCAGTACTCCAATTTTGATTTTGCCTTACACTGATGTAAGTTGTACTCTACAAGCCAACCGGTCTTAACATGGCATGTTCATCTTTTTGAGTATTGATTTCAAGATATCTAAAATATTTTGTTGGCTTAGAGATTAAAACACATTGATCTCTTTTGATTGCCAGTCTACCCTGAATCAACGAAGCCAGAAGATCCTAGAGGATGTGACTCATATCAATAACTGGATAGACAACGCTGAGAAGGGTCTAGGATCTGAGCAGCCATTGAGTGAAGAGACACGACCTCTGACCCAGCAGGTCAACCAACACGCGGTAAGATATCAACATACAGGTCTGTCATTTGGCAGGAGTTCGCCTTATATTTTTGAGATTTTGCTTTTTAGAAAGCAGTCAAGTTAGGTTTAACTTCAGAAAGTCGGGGTCTAATGCGCTAACTAAGAACATGTGGCTGTTGTGATGGGCAGAAGCGAACAGCCAAACACTATTTATTGTATTACACTTCCAACAGCACAATTAGGGCCAATAACAGGATGAATAGGAAACAAGAAGAACTGTTGAATTTTGTGGGAGGAAAACCCCAAATGGGGGAAAACCCCAAATGGGGGAAAACCCCAAATGGGGGAAAACCCCAAATGGGGGAAAACCCCAAATGGGGGAAAACCCAGGTATTCAGGGACTGACAACACAATCCACATGTAAGGCTCCGGTTTGAGGTAGGATTCGCACCGGGGTCCACAGAGGTCAAAGGCAGGGAAAGAAACCACTGAGCCAACCTGATCCCCCATTCCACAAACACAACTCATTGGACATGACAACACAGCTACACACTGAATTTTTATAATTTTTGGTATGATAACTGAGTCTGTAAATGCCCTGTTTGGTAGCTGTCTATCTTCCCATGGCCTTTGTTCATGGAAGTAAATTTGTTGATTTCGCTTTCTGAATTTACCCAGTCTCTTCATGAGGACATCCTGAAGCAACAGACCCCAGTGGTCAAGAACGTGGAAGAAGCCACCCGCTTCTTGGATCAGTACGGCCCCCGTCTTCGCGATGCCGACCGCACCAAGCTCCACAACGTTGTGGAAAACCTGCAGCCTCGCTACGACGTTGTGAGCAACCAGTCCCATCAGCGCCAGACCAAGCAGAACTACGGCCTGAACGACCTGAACAAGTACGAGCAGGAGAAGGATTCCTTCTCCACCTGGATCGACACCGCGGAGAGGCAGCTGCAGCAGGCGCAGAAGAACGTCCCACAGGATCTGGACACCCTGAGGAAGCAGATCGAGGACCAGAAGGCTTTCACTGAGGATGTCAATGATCAGAAGGGAGACCTGAAGTTCATCAATATGACAGGGCAGAAGTTCATCAACGATTCTAAGGTGGGTTCGCATTTTGATGAGCCAGCTGTATGGACAAAATCTTGTTTTAATCACAGATTTCCAATAACATCAGTCTTGTCTGATTGTTGGATGTATGGAATAAGATGTCGTTCTTTTTTTTTGTTCGAATAACAGAATTACAAAGCTGATTTGTCGGAGTTCCGTGCAACCACCATGCCTCGGGATTTCATCCGCTCCTTCCAGGAGAACCAGGACACCAACATCATCCGTGACCAGACCACTGACCTGAATGACCGCTACGCCAACCTGAAGACCAACAGCATCCAATTCACCAACAGCCTGGCCGACATCGCCGACAGGCTCCAGCGCTACCAGAACTCGGTCAGCGTCGCTGACCGGTGGTTGGGGAATTCACGGACCTCGTTGGACAACATGCTCAGCAAACCGGTGCCAGCTGAGACCTCTGAGATCCAGAAACAGATTGATGATCTGAAGGTACATTTCAAAAATCAAAACTCATTGATTTCTAAATGATTTATTAGATTGATAAAAGGGGGGTGATGATTTTGAACATCTTAAGGGGTCGTGTTAGAATTAATCCAGAACAGGTAGACAGATAACAATTCTCCGATGTCAAATTTTTGTTGGATTTCTGTTGGACTGTATTTCTATGAGAGACATGGTTATACTCGCTGAAAGGCACACAGTTCTTGAATGCGCTAAAGACATGCCCTACGCTAATGTACCCCGCTGAGCGCTATGCGGTTCAACTGGCTGATTAAATGTAGTATAAACAAACCTGTAGTTTTGGAGCGATCTGGAAGGGTAGAGGTCATTGTATTTAAAAAAGACGTGTAGAGTGATTTTTCAGTGAGACATGTAGAGACCCCTGCTTGTTTTCAAGAAGTTAGCAATCTAAGTCTCTGTGGTTTGTAAATAACTGTAACCCAAGGCACTGTAAACTTCTGCCATGTTTTCTCCGACACCCAATTTCAAATAAGGTGAATTAACGGCGGGTGAAAAACCCTTTCCTGGATGGTTCTTATCTGCTGGTTGTTCTGGACTAATTTTGACAAGGTTTCTAAGGTGTTTCTTTCAAGTGAGTTAATAAGACACCTTTGGTCTCTGAAACAGCAAGACAGTAGTTGATTTTCATCCTCTGCAAGAGGTTCCCACTGGGGTTTAGAGGGATGACATTTTTATGAGATGAAGTCCCTTTGAAAGTTTTTATGTTGAGATTTGATTTCAATTTTGTGTTCCATCCCTTGCTCAGACATTCATGGATGATGTGATCCACTTCTCTGATGAGATCGACACTGTGAAGACCTTCGGTGACAAGCTCTGCGCAGTTCAACCGCAGCTGGGCACAAGTGTTGGCCGTACCACGGAGGACGTGAACCATCGCTACAACTCCCTCCACGGACAGATCAACGATCGCCTGAACAGCCTTCAGGATGCCCTGGGCCGCTCCCGCAGCGTTCAGGACAGCCTGGATGGACTGCTGAGGTGGTTGGACCAGGCCGAGAAGGAAGCTCATATCATGGATAAGGGAACTGTCATCAAGGTGGAGAAGGAGCCCCTGCAGGAATGCTCACAGACCTGTCGGGTAAGTCTTCTACCTTGATACGCATTGTCTCGCCTTGTTTCTGCTGATTTCTCCTCAGACTGTCAATACTGCATAAAGTTAGACATTCTGGAGATATCCATTTATCTTGTCCTTGGCCCATCTTCTTCAAATTGTTGAGCAGAAAATGTTATTTCTTCTGCAGAGACAAGACTCAATTATTATTCATTAAAACCCTTTAGAGATCATAGCATCCAGAATTGACCGGAACCAAAATGCCCATATCGACCTCAAACAGCTGCAAGATCTGACCGACTTCCACTCCACCAAAGAGGTCAAAGTAAAGGTCATGACCTGAATTGACAATCTCCAATGTTTCACATGTTGACATCGTATCTATGTGTCTAAAACAAAACAAAATGTCTGTTTTATATAATGTTTCTGAGACACTTGTACAATAATTTTGTATTATTTTAAAGTCAACAATAAGACCATGTTTGGGCGTACAGTGATGATCATACAGAAATGAATGGTCCCTATATAAAGGCTTGACTAAACAATTGAAACATTTAAAGTGGCACTGTCTTGTGTGTAGTGTGCTTGTGGCTGGACATGGAAACATTAACCCTCACACAGTTACTACAAGCATTACATCACAGACAAAAGCTTTATAAGGCGCTGTCATTATCGCCCGTGTGTGCAGTAACTGGGTGAGAGTTCAATGTCTGGCCACAGACTCGCTGTGATCACTTAAAGTAACCATTTGAAGTAACTTTTACGAGGAGTGTTTGACCCCCCCCTTAAGGAAATTTACTTTGAGTTAATATTGAGCAGAAAGTCTTTATATTTATTCTGTAGACAGCCTTGAACCCAATTTTTCACTGTTAATATTCTTGCAAAAAAATAGTTAGTGGCCTGACATTTTGACCCTAGCAGAGCCTTAGAGAAAGACTCTGCTAGGGTCGAAACGTCCTGCCACTAATCATTTTTTGCATTTATACTACAGGTCCTTTTGGTTGGTAAGCAGTTTGCAACAGCTAATTCTATTTTCTCTGTTAATATTCTTGCTACAGGTCTTCCAGACCGATGTTGACAACCACGCACCCGTGGTGCAATCCATGAACGATGCCGTCAGCAAGGTGATCCGCATGAGCGAACCCAAAGTCGCCGAGGTGTTGAAGAACCGCATGGAGGAGGTGAACAGCCGCTTCGCCGGTGTGAACCACACTGCCAAGAGACACGGTGGCCAGCTGACGGATCTGACCGGCAAGCTGAACGAGTTTGAGAAGGAGGTAGACCTGTTGGAGAACTGGGAGCTACCGCTGCTGGAGACACTGGAGTCTCGACGCTTCATGAAGGATGAGCTTCCAGCCGTCTACAGTAAACTCACTGTAAGTGTAGCCTTATAAACTCCAACCTACTATGAAACTTTGCCTGTTTCATGCACAACATATTAAGCTATATGATATCATTGTATTATTAGTGCTTGTGAACTGACTAGGGATTTTACAACAACGAATTGCCTTGCATGACAATTACAGTTTGATCTCATCTTGACTGCCTGTATGTTGCTACATGTATCTTGTATCATTAGCCATATAAAGTAACCATTATAATACCAACACTGAAAAAACTGTTGGTTTTATATCAGGTAAATTCAGTTCACACACGCCCTCACGCAGTAAAAAAATACTGCCAATTGAGTTATTGACATTTCTCTGTTAACCTGCAGAGCTGCCAACTGTCCCTGATTCTGCAGAAAGTTCCCTAAAAAATAAATCAATCTTTCCATGTTCTGATACACAAAGTTGAAAATCTCCCTGATTGTGGAAACTCTTTCCCTATTATGTTGAATGTAATCTCCCTATTGTTGGACAAAATCTCCGTGAATGCAAATGTTGGCAACTCTAAACCTGATTCTCTTATCTTTCTCTCGCCCATGACTTAGGATTCTACACGTCAAGTTGAGAACCACAAGCCACAGCTGAGCAAGGTACACAAGCTTGGCGAGGAGTTACTGTCTCACCCTAGAGGCAATGACACCACCTTCGTCCAGAAGGTCCTGGACAGTGTGGACAGCAACTGGGAGACCCTGGAGGATGTCCTGGAGAAGAGGTATGGTAGTTTTTTTTTCTTTGTGAGATCGGAGTAAAAAGTTTTCAGGCATTCTGGGTAGGAATAGAAACTAGGGGATCAGGCTGGCTCTGTGGTTTCTTTCCCTGCCTTTCACCTCTTTGGACCCCGGTTGGAATCCTGCCTCAGAACGGAGCCTTGAATGTAGATTGGGTTTTCAGTCCCTACCTGATTGCATTGGTTTCCCCCCATTCAGGGTTTTCCTCCCCCACATCTAAAACTTAACATTTCTTCTTGTTTCCTATTCATCCTGTTATTGTCGCTAATTGTGCTGTTGGATGTGAAATAAACAAATTTCAAAGTAAAGTAAGATCTTTTTGTTTCTCCATTAGCTATCAAAGAGACAGAATATGAAACAAATCATTTTTTGACAATGCTGAGTAAATTTGTGAGCTCGTTTAAAAATTGTTCATATCAACTATACAAAAGAGGCAGATGTTTGTTTCGAAATTTGTCAAATAATACCGGTTGGGGAAATTTGGGTCACAGGAATTCTCAGTTTGAGAATCGCCAGGCAGCTGCAAAAGAAGCAGACGTTTGTTTCAAAATTTATGAGAAACAATTTATGAAATAAAACCTATTGTGGAAACTTTTTTTTGTCACAGGAATTCTCAGTTTGAGAATCGCCAGGCAGCCGCTAAGAAGTACGGTGCAGCAAACAAGGACACCAGCCACTGGCTGGACAACACTGAGCGCCGTGTCCACCAGCTCCAACCAGTCTCGAGGGACTCTGACACCATTGACATCCAGCTGAAGGAGGTACGACCAGTCCGTCAGGAGGTGGTCGCCTATGAGCCCCAGATCGTCAACGTCTGCAACCTGGGAACAACCCTGGACAGACTGGTCAAGGAGACGGAGTTGCCGCTGGCCGTCATGCCGCATCAGAAGTCCACGTCTGTTGGTCAGATGAGACGTCCGGGAGAGAGGCTACGACCCAAGATCTTTGAAGAGAACCTTGACCAAAGCTTCATGGAAGGTGAGTTTTGAAAGTTACCTTTAGAGAGGCTGTAAAAATCACAGCATCTCAGAATTCAGATTTGCTTAGCATAATCAAATTCTGTTTAGTTATGGCAGTTCTGAATAAGCAATATTTGTGGTTGGTTCCGTTTCTGTTTTGCCTTGTAGAAAAACTGGTTAAACATTATATATTGCTCTTGATAGGTAAATCTATGAAATCAGAAATAGAAGTTGGGAAGATTTTAAGGATATTTGATTGTTTTTGAATGCATTTTGGGGGATTAACAAATAAAAATTTAAAATGAAACTTGTAGAGCTTGATTATTTAGAGCTAGTTATTTTACTTTTCAATATTGTGACAGAGCAATCACCAATCCTTGACGAGACCCAGCAAACTCGCCACCGCTATGATGAACTCCTGAGACGTCTGACTGGTCGACAAGACCTCCTGGAGCTCCTGAGTGAGTACAACAGCATCAACAACCGTCTGAAGGACACACAGGAATGGGCGATCACCATGGACGCTGAGATCAACCAGAAGAAGGCAGGAAACAACGATCTGGGATCGCTGACTCAAGGCATGGATGATATCAAGGTAAGAGGGGGCTGCTCGCTGTCTCTGACTCTGACAGTGTACCTTTGTGGCAAAGGAAAGTCAGATTAAAGTATCATGGCCATTTTCATTTGCAAAGGGCACTTCTTTTGGAAAATCTTAAAGTCTATGAGAAACTTTTGAAGGGGCACCAAGGCCAAGATCATGGGCAACAAAGGCCATGGCTCGACCAACATTTATTTCAAAAGTGATAGTCTAAAATATTATACGATAAACAAGTGCCCTCGTCTCGATTGTGGCTAAGGAAAGTCAGATAAATGTATCACCCACCAGGCCTTGAATTTCATCTGGCAGAGGGCATGGCCATTTTCATTTTGCAAAGGGCACTTCTATTGGAAAATCTTAAAGTCTATGGGAAACTTTTGAAGGGCAAAGCAATTATGGTAAAGTATCTTGCTCAAGAAACATAAGTGCCATGGCTGGGACTCAAACCCATACCAAGCTGATCAGAAACACCAGAGCTTGAGTCCAGTGCTCTTAACTGCTCAGCCACGACAAATACAGTCATCTTGGATTAAGAGACAGTCAGTTTAAGGCATGTTATTCTTCCTACTTCAGTCTGATTTCCATTTTTTTCGCCCTTGGAAAATCCAACAAATTGGGATGAAATGTCTATTAAAGTGTACACCATGTGTACATGTAGGTCAGTTGATAAAATATTCCTACTTTTTTTCCGAGGACCAAATATTATGCCTGCAGTTTGGACACTCATCCTGACCCTATTCTTCCCACAGAGTATCCAGAGCAGCATCCGTGAGAAACGAGCCCCGATACAGGAGGTGATCAGTGAAGCCGAGGCGTACCTCCGTGTCAACAAGGAGAAGCTGTCTCCCGAGCAGATCGAGACCCTGCAGAGGCGCATCAATGAACTCCGAACCTTCTTGGATCAGATCTGGGTTATCTCGGAGCAAATCGTGAAGGAGACGGAGACGCAGATCCACAGCATCAACCTGCAACAGGAGGAAGAGGTAGGGCAAGAAACTCTACAATCTAGAGGAAACTTTTGCTTTTATTTACTTGTTTGTTAAGCCCAGTTTCATACTTCACGAATGCGAAATGAATTACGTAATGCAAACAATCACGTACGCGCTGTTTATCAGTTGTGACGCAGGGATCTTTGATTTGGTTTTCAATTCACGTGAAGTATGAAGCGGGCAGTAAATAACAAAAATGGGTCCGTTATGGTTCCAGTAAAAGCACAAAGTCAACAGATAAAACAAAAATACATAACATTTACACCAAACAAATAAAAAAACAATTTGTGATGAACAGAAAAAGACCCTAATAAGTATATTAACAATGGCTTCAGTTTTCTGTTAAGTGCTCTTGGAAATTATGAAGAAAAAAAAACATAACAAATACACAGCTCAATGATGTTTTCATATTACAACCTAAAGAATTGCTTTAAGTGTTTTTCCCTCCAACAAAGGGCTAGATTGCTCAGTTGGTAGAGCGCCGGCACGTTAATCGGAGGTCGTTGGTTCAAATCCCACCTAGTTAATTTTACCCATTCACCCAACCTTGTGGTTCTATTACTTGACATATTTCTTATGAGTCTAATGTTTTTTGTATGGTATATTTTCTTGCTATTCAGTCCAATCTTGGTTTGGAGTGGGGGTCAGTCATGCAAGCTCTGAGAGACCTTCTTGAGTGGGTACGCGTCAAAGAGGAACAGCTCGCCTCTAAGCAACCCATGACTGAGCAGACCCAGACTCTCACCAACCAGGTCGCTGTACAAAAGGTAAAAACACTCTTGAGGATATTCTTGTAATGTTTGCGGTAACACCTTAAGCCATTTTGAGACATAGTGGACACATTTCAAGGGTACACTAGGTTTGGGTCAATTTATCTGTATACACCTAAACCAAACAGTGCACTCCTATAGTGTCCACCATACTTCAAAAAGGCTAATGGAGTTCTCTCGTCTGTACCATAATCGTTACACCAATAAGGAGTGACCATGATCCCAAAAATTATATCATGTAGTTTTTATAAAGTGCTTTCTCACACCCGAGGGCGTCTCAAAGCGCTCATTGTTTTAGTTATTTATTTTCTACAAGGTATGTGGAGCTATGTTTGAATTACAAGAGCCATTTATTTGCATAGCATCATGTAATGTGCTGTGGCGCAATCTGCAGCCAACCATACCAGAAGGCACCAGGGTGGAACCCCTTCTCTTAGCGATAAGTGTACCGGGTTCCTACGTGCATTACACAACACAGGGGACCTACAGCTTTATGTCCCATCTGAAGGACGAAGCAATAATGGTCAAGTGTCTTGCTTAAGTGTCAAGTTCGGAACTCGAACCCAAACTCCGCTGATCAGAAACACCACAGCTTGAGTTCCCCTTGACTGCTCGGCCACGACACGCTATTTTGGATCCTTAATCTTTCACATTGTGCAAAGTCTTCTTGCAACTTAACCTCACTCAGCTCTTATGTACCTCTCTATTTTCATTCCGCACCAGGACATCAATGAAGACATTCAGGACCACAACGAGCCAATCCAACAGGTGGCCCAAGACGCCATGGCCCTCATCAAGGCCAAGGGCAAGAAGATGACCGACGACAACAGGGCGTGACCTGGAGGAGGCTGTGGACCAGCTGAAATCACGCTACGACGTCATCAACCGCAACTCCACCGACCGCACCAATAAGCTCACCTTCGGGTTCCAGGATCTGGACAAGATCGAGGAGGGATGCGGCGAGTTCGAGACGTGGCTGAGAGGCGCCGAGCAAGAGATCACCACCATCTTGAGGAACGTCAGCAGCGACTACGACACACTGACCGCCAGACTGAGGAACATCAGAACTTCACTGATGACGTCGTCACACACTCGGCCGATCTGAAGTACATGAACAAAGCTACTCAGAAGTTCCTGTCTTCAGGCAAGGTAATGTGACACCCATAGTTATCCAACTCACCTTCAACCCAGCCGCCCTTCTCTCCTCTTCCCAAAAGCAAATTTGAAAAACATTTACAAAACTCTTTTACTGAATCTTGAAACACTCATATTTTGTAATTTACTTGTAGTTGTTCACAGCCACGATCATGGGTACACATTTTTCGTGTCCATGTTATGAACAACACTTTGAAAACCAGTGATGTAACAGTTATTTTAATGTTTTTTGTAAATTAATTAACCAGTGTTGTGTGAATGAAGAGTAGAAAGTACTTGAGTTTGTCGAAAACAAGATCTGCAAAGAGTTACTCAATATTTATGTGTCGTTCATTTGGTGTCTTTGTAACAAAAAGTGTACCCATGATTGTGGCTGTGCACACTTACATCTTACTCGTTGGCAGCTGCGATCTATGTTGGTATGAATCACATGATTACTTATCAAAGTTTCAGCTGGCTCGTTAGAGATACTGAAATTATATTCATATTTTAATCAACATTTTTCACTTTGATCTTCTTTCAGAGTCCTCTTAAAAAATGACTTACTTTCTTGCAAATAGACCTTTCACAAAGATTCAAGGTATTTTTTAAATTAATAAGGATTATTGATAGAGCTATTAAATTAGTATTTATTTCTTTTCCTTTCTCTTCTAGACATTCAAGGAATTCCTGGCCGAGTTCCGCCAGCGCGTGATGTCCAAGCAATTCCTGCGTAGCTTCCAGGAGCAGCCGACTCAGATTTCCTGCGGAAGACACTGGAGGGCTTCAACACCCGCTATGAGAAGCTGAAAACGGAGAGCTTCAACCATGCCCGCCACCTCCATCGCCTGATGGAAAAACACAAGCGCTACTGGGACAAGTCTGACGACACCAACGTCTGGCTCCAGGACGCTGGCGAGACCCTGCAAACACTCCTCCACAAGCCCATCGGTGCCGAGACTGACACCATCAAGAGGCAGATTGATGAGTTTGACAACTTCAAGAAGGATGTGAAGAAGCACAGGACGGATGTGGATAAGGTGCGAGAGTACGGAGATGACCTGGTCAATATTCAGCCGAACGTGCAGGTGCCTGTCCAGAGAAACACAGGTGAGTCTGTTTGCTGGTGGTACTGGAATAACTCTTGGAACTCCTAGGGTTTGGAGATTGAATTGCAGAGCTTTCTGTCTTTCATCAATATCTTGTCTTTAGACCCTTTTTTGTTTTGACAAAGAGTCATTTCTTTATGTTGTATTTGACGAAGCACTAGACCATAACAACAAAATGACAGGTAATGTTCATTGATACAAAAGGGTTGTGGCCAAGCAGTTTAGTGCATCGGACTCAAGTTCTGGTTCTGAGTCATCAGGTTGTGGGTTCGATTCCTGGTCATGACACTTGTGTCCTTGAGAAAGACACTTAACGATAATCGCTTCTCATCACTCAGGGGTAAATGGGTTCATGTGAAGGCAAAGATTGTGATTGATTTAGCTCGGTGCGCTACATACTTGGCAGCACAGGCTGTATACTCACCAGGGAGCTGAGATGGTTTAAGGAATGAAATAATGGCCCAGTGACCAGGGGTAATAATGTTTGAAATGCAATAATCACTCTGTGGGGTTGCACTATATAAGAGTTGATGTAATTATTAAGGGTCTCTGTGTGTTGTTTTTAATGAGACTGTTGTCACAATTTCTATTTGTTTGTTTTTGTTTACAGAGGACATTGTTGACAAGTATGACAACCTAGACGGGCAGCTGAACAATCGCTCTCGCCTCCTGCAGGACGCCCTCGCTCAGTCGCAGTCCATGCACGACAACCTGAACGATCTGATGAGCTGGCTGGACGGCACTGAGAAGGACGTCCACAAGATGGACAAGGGTACTGTGGTTGTGGTCAAGAAGGCACCCATGCAGGAGCACATGCAGCAGGGAGATGTAAGTAGATTAGGATTATGATGGGATTAGGTTTAAATATGGGCAGGATTAAGGGATCATGGTAAGGATGGACATGATGTGCTAGTAGTTACAGGGGATAAGGATTAAGATGGGATTTCAAAAGTGATAAAAGTAGGATGAAGAGGATTAAAAAGTTCACCATGAAGGTTGGATTTAGTCATTACAAAGGATTAAGCGAGATTTACCCTATTGATAAGATTAAGTAGTTTCATTTTAGCAATTAGAAATAATCACTACAATTCACAACATTATGTAATTCTTTAAGAAAATCTAGATTGTATTGAGCCGTTCTCTGATTAAATCTTTCTAATCCACTCCATCAGAAATGAAATAGAATAGGATAAGTACACTATAACAAAACATTCATCAAAAAACTTTCTGATGACCTTAGAACTTTGAAAGTTATTTCTCAATTTAAATCTGTCCTCCATGACCTCTACCTTACTAGTTACCTTTTTATTTGGGGTGGAGTATTTTTTCTTCATCGTCTTGCATCTTCCATACGTTGCCATAATTGTATTGTAAATTGACTATAATATTTATATATTGTTTTGTTGTGATTTAATGACATTTATTACTGTTGCTGTATACTTCCCTGTTTTCTACAGTTGTTTTTGCTTTTTTACTGTTGTCTTTGTTTCTTTGTTTTATTTTGATGTGTGGTCAAGGGTCTCCATTTAGTGAAGTTTCCCCTTTGCACCACGTTGTATTTTGATGTTTATGCAATAAAAGGTAATAACCTGGACTAAACTAAACTTTGATTTTTCTCGGTCATCTACTCAGGTCATCCATGAAGACATCACAGCCAAACAGAACATGATTGAAGAGTGTGTGATGAAGGCAAACAGTTTTGTTCAGCAGTGCGAGCCCATGGAGGCACAGATCATCCAATCCAAACTGGAGACACTCCACTCCCGATTCAATAAGGTATGACTTCTTTGGGTTGTATGGCTTCTAACTGGCATCCCCTAGCAAAGATATTGACAAAATAGGGAGACGGCCAACATAGTGCTAGATAGCTCAGTTGGTAGAGCGCCGGCACGTTGATCCGGAGGTTGTTGGTTCAAAACCTGCTCTAGTCTTTGTCCAACCCCAATTTATTTAGAATTTATCCAGTCCGTTTCCCTTGTAGTTTATTACCTTATATTTTAAATGAAAAAGTCGCACCCCCTGGCTACCACTTCCCTGGTTGTATCGTAAACTTGGGTGTGATCCCTGGCTACATGGCATTTAACAGTTGTATGGCTTCTAACTGGCACCCGAACAAAGATATTGACAAAATAGGGAGACTGCCAACATAGGCTAGATAGCTCATTTGGTAGGGCTTAGATCCGGAGGTTGTTGGTTCATATCCCGCTTTAGTCAAGTTTTCTTTGTTCAACCCCAAATTACTTCTACAAGACACTTAAAATCTTTGAAGTTGCAACTACTTAAAAGTCAGTTTTAAAATGCTTTAAAAGTAAGGCTTCAAAATCCAGCCTAAAGTTTGAGTTACCGTTTTTGTTTCACACAGGTGAAAGACACCACCCAGGAGCACGGCCGCCAGATGGCAAGCTTGAAAGACCGTCTGGTTGACTTTGACAAGCTGGTTGATGAGCTAGAAGACTGGCTCCTTCCAATCCTGGAGCACACCGAGAGCAAGAAGTTCATGGAACAAGATCTTCCAATCGTTGGTGACCAACTCAAGGTGAGACATTCTTCTATTAATATTCCTGGATATGACTTGATAAATCAATCAACATTACACCTGCTAAAGGCTGTGTCTGAATTGGCTATGGCTACGACTGTTGCTAAGGGTGTTGCTAAGGACTTCAAATACTTCAACATGTGAGGACTCTGCGATTCAGCCATAGCCATAGCTGCCAATTCGGACAAGGACTAAGAATTGCACTTATATGGTAATGATAGTACATGTCAGTTGCTCAATCATCAAGCCTGTGCACAAAATGCACAACACAGCTGTTCAGTGAATAAAAAAATCAGTAGAATTTTTAGTCGTGACGTAATCACAAATTAGGTCAAAATCCTCTCAAACAAAAGACAGCAATTATCACATCAGGAAGAGAAACATGTAGAATCTTATTTCCTTTTTTCAGACATACAAGATGCAGGTCGATGATCATCGTCCTCTGTACAAGAAGATCCATGTTGTGGCAGAGGAGTTGATGAAACATCCCAAGGCAACTGATGTCTCTGAGATCAAGACGATGCTGACTAAACATTGAACTCAACTGGGACTGCTTGGATACCGCCCTCGCTCGAAGGTAAGAGGTCATGTCGAAATTAATCCAGTACAATTTTGGTTGGATTTCCATCGGACTGTATTTCTATGAGAGACATGGTATTACTCGCTGAAAGGCATACAGTTCTTTGATGCGCTAAAGACATGCCCTATGCCAATGCACCCCGCTGAGCGCTCTGCGGTTTGACTGGCTGATCTAATGTAGTATAAACAAACTTGCAGTTTTGGAGCGATTTGGCATTATTGTTGAGTTCCTTGAGCATCACTGTGTGGCGGAATTGTACCACTGTTATTATTATTAAAAATTCTTATAAATTTGTTGATGAACTTCAAGGGTGAACTAAATAAAACGCTATTACCCACAAGTCTCTATTCCGTTTTGTTTTATTTCGTGTTAACAATATCTAGTAAGCAGAGAATCGTACTTAAAAACACATTTTGCTTTGTTTTTGTGTGTGTTAAGGACCAAACAATACGAGGAGCGCACAGCCGCCCAGAAGACCTTCTTCAGCTTCATGAAGGATGTCAACAACTGGATCGGCGGGCAGGAACGTAAAGTCGGTCAGATGTCAAAGGTCGCCAGGGACATCCCACTGCTGCAGTCACAGATACAGGAAGTTGTGGTATGTTTGATGTTTCAAAACAGAAAATATGTATTACTCAAACAATTTTCCCCAGTTTTAATTCTACTTATTTTCTACAATTGACCATACGTATTATTTCACTCTCTCTCTCACCCCCCAGCCCTACCAGAAGGAAGTCAAAGACTACAAGCCCAAGGTAACAGAGAACGCTCGCCTTGGCGCTATCTATGACAAACTCATCTATGAGACTGAGATCAGCATTGCTACTCGTCCTCACTACCGCTCCACCGAGCTGGACCTGACCAAACCCATTGATAGGAGAGTCTTTGAGGAACCCAAGTTCATTGAAGACCGTGAGTATTCAAGTCTAAGATTTATACAAAGAATGAACCACAAGGGCTCGATAGCTCAGTTGGTAGAATGCCGGTACGTTAATCCGGAGGTCGTTGGTTCAAATCCCGCTCTAGTCAAATTTTCTTTGTTCAACCCCAAACCATTAATACAAAGAAGTACATAGTTTGAAATACAATTTGATAAAATGTCTCTAAATTCCTTCATGTTCCTCCAGAATCAAGGAATATTTTACAGGAAGAAAGTTGTAGAAGGTCCATCTTATTTTTTACAAAGAACTAAACTCTCAAAGAAATATCTGTTGGTTGGTTTGGACATGGCCTAAGAGTAAATAAACAGTCATTTGCTCTTTGGTTTTGTTTGTCAAGCCCTCTGCTTACACATTTCTCTCTTTTTGCTATTTTGCAGGTGACACTGAAGCAGACCGCATGGTTGATGATACCAACCGCAGCTATGAGCACCTGCTGTGGCTGGTCTCTGAACGTCTTGAAGACCTGGAGCTCATGCTGCAGTTCATGGAGAGATGCGGTGGGGTGTTCGGACTCCTGGAATGGGCCAACGACACGAGACCCAACTGAAACGCTTGAAGCCGGTCAGCCAGAACATCGAACCTCTGGAAGATGAGATCCGTGAATTCAAAGTCATCTGCAGCGACATCGCTTCCAAGAAGGTAAGGAAAACATAAAAACAATTTATAATGGCAGATTTAAAGGGAATTTCTATGCAGTAAACTGGTTTATGGGGGTCAACCGGTTTATGAGGTCAACTGTTTTATAAGGTCAACTGGTTTATGAGTCGACTGTTATAGGTCAACTGGTTTTATAAGGTCAACTGGTTTATAAGGTCAACTTGTTCATAAGGTCAACTGGTTTTGAGTGGGACTCGTCAATGACTCCAATCATCAAGTATACCTTTTGTGAAACCAAGCTGTAACAAAAATAAATAGCGTTGTTTAAAGTAAAAATAAGATTCCATTGTCAAATACAAGATTGATGAGGACTTATTGTACATTGCTCGTTTGTTATTACAGGGACCGGTCTCAGACGTGACCGTCCATGCAGAGCAGTTCCTACGGACCACCAAGGACAAACTGACCCCCGAACTCCAGGACGAGCTGACCAACATCGTCCGAGAGCTACGGACAACCTATGAGAGACTCCAGGGTTACTCCATGGACTGGCTCAAGCAAGCCGAGGACCTCCTGGCAGCACTCAAGAAAGACAGAGATGAAAACGTAACAAACTCTTGATTTACCAAGACATAAAACCCACTTATTGTTTCATCAAGTTGCACTTTTTACTGGATCAATGTAAAACCAATGTTTCTTAGTCCTTGGTCTGTTCATTCGATGAGGTAGCTCAATAAAAATGAAATATTAATGTGTCTTTTTTAAACCTGAAATTACTTAGAATTTACCGGTCAGTTTTCCTTGTGGTTTATTATTTGAAAATTTGTCATGAATTTTCACAATTTCAAATCACAAGCCACAAGGGAAACTGACTAGGTAAATTTGGATATTTGGAACCAAAAAGTCGCATCCCCATAAGTTGATTCCCAGGTTGTGTCGTAAATTTGGGTGTGATCCCTGGCTACACAGCAGTTACGGTTGTATGGCTTCTGACTGGCACCCCAGAACAAAGATATTGACAAAATAGGGAGACCGCCAACACAGGGCTAGATAGCTCAGATGGTAGAGCACCGGCACATTAATCTGGAGGTCGTTGGTTTAAATCACTTCAGAGGCACAATTTATAAATGTTATTCTCACCGTAGAGATTGTTGCAAAGTAGAAACTCATGCAAACTTCATTCCCCTCATTTGATTCTCTTACCCCTGGGCCAGGAATGATCCACTTTCTTGTTTGTAATAAAAAATCTTGTATTGTATCTTTAGATGACTCTGGAGGAGCGTATCCGTGACCTGCTGAGATCCCTCCAGGCTCTCTTGGAGTGGGTATCAGACGCAGAGAAACGTCTCGGATCTGAACAACCTCAAGAAGAGACAGTCAAACCATTGACTCGTCAAGGCACTGAGCACACAGTACGTAGTCTTCCTTTTCATTTCATATCCGCTTTTTTCTGGTATTGGTGCTACTACATTGTATCAGGGCGTATACCGTTTTTGTACGGAGGTTATGTTTTTATCTTGCAATTAAATTCTGAACACTGGATTGTGATATTTAACACAAAAATAAGCTTCTTGGAAAAGTCTTTTTACAAAGTGCTGCATCAAGTTGGAGTCTAATGATTATTTCAAAAACCAAGTATTTATTTGAATCCAGTTTAAAAAAAGATTCATTTGATGTGAAACACAATCAGTTTATACTGTGTTTTTGAATGAGCTAAATTTTGGTGACTAATTTTAGTAGTGAAAGAGCTTTGTATGTAGGATATGCATTCAGAGTTCATATAAACTGAACATTTTTTGCTTGCACAGCTCGTGTGGAAATTCAACACTGAACCTATAAGCGGGATAAAATGGACTTAAGTCTAATATACTGCAGTTAGCAACTCAATGGAATGGTTATACAGCTGTTAAGCACACAAAGATGCTTAGCACAGAAAAACCCTGCTTAGTAGAAGCAGGTTACCAGCCATATTATGTATTGTTTGTGACTGGTACCCTGCTAATTTTTGCTGAGCAGAAAGTGTCTGCTTAACATCTTTATGAAATTGGACCCTGGGCCCAATTTCATGGCTCTGCTTACCCTAAACAAAGAATCAGTGCTTACGGAAGCAGGGAATTCTGCACTTACATCAAGCGTATTTTACGGGTTAGCAGGGAATTTTTGCTTGTGCATGTGTGCACTTGACGTTAGTAGGCATTCTTCGCTTACACAAATTGCGCAGAAATTTGGGGCTTGCACAGTAAGCGGAGAATGGTGATCGCAAGTACAGAATTGTGCAGTAAGCATAGCCCTGATCTTAAGCTAAGCAGGTTTCAATGGATTGTCTCTGCAGTATTGAATCTTCTTAATTCCTGGCAGACCTAATTGGATTCTAGATTTGTGATGATTAGGATCAAGGCTAAATCGATGTGTGTTAAACTTGATTGCTGTATTAATATGTTGTTAATGCCTCTCTCCACCTACCAGCCAATGCAGACAACATACAAGCAACTTATAGTAAGACTATTTGGGGAACAATTCCCTATTTTCTGTCATGTAGCTGCATGATTAAAGTCAATCATGTGGGGTGCTTTGTTATGTTGTGCACACTGATTACTGAAGTCAAAAGTAACCATCCATTTGGGAGGAAAGTGATTGATTTTTTTTGGTGATGTATGTGTTTTAGTGGTGCAGTTTTAATGTGAGATTTATGTTGATCCAACATTTGATAAAATGTTGCGTATCTGTGTATTGAATGTAAATGTGGATAGTTCTCGGTGGCACGTTTGTCATATCACTCCTTGAGCATCATTGATGCTGCGATCGTTGTTTTCGTTTGTGGCTGATTAAGAAACGGGAATTACGCTTTCTGCATGATAACCGGCTCTATGGAGAAAGACTCTCATGAATCAGAATGTGCTTTTAAGTTGCGGACATTTAAATATTCATTTTATTTCTTAAAGATTTGGGTTGTACTTTTTGTTTTGATGTAAAGTTTCATTCTCTGTTGATTTCGATGTAAATTTGAGTTGCTGATTGAATCATGTGAAGCCACCCACATCCCTCATCATTCTTCCGAACAATTTGTTTAAAAATTGACAGATTTCAATTTTTTTAAGCTGTCATATTACTACAAAGTGTTATGCCATCAACACAGAACATAAACCAAAGAAATCCTTGTGTGGCCATCTTTTAAGGTGATCCCGTGGCTGCCGCTTCCCAGGTTGTATTGTAAACTTGGGTAAGATCCCTGGCTACACGGCAGTTACTGGTTGTATGGCTTCTGACTGGCACCCCCGAACAAAGATATTGACAAAATAGGGAAACAAAATAGGGCTAGATAGCTCAGTTGTTGGTTAATCACGAGGTCGTTGGTTCAAATCCAGCTCAAGCCAAGTTTTCTTTGTTCAACCGCAAGTTGTTTAAAATTTACCCAGTCAGTTTCCCTTGTGGTTTATTACTTGATAGTCTTTTAAATCATAAACAGAAAACCAAAGTTCTTAGTCTTGTTTTGAGCAAACCGATTGTTTATTTAGTGAGACAAATATAACTAAAAAAAAAACCTAAAAGCCAAAATGAATTTCCTGTAGGATTATGGAATATTAATATTAGCATGGTGTTGTGATTGAATGACCACTCATGGCTCTGCGGTTATACATGATGCTTCATTTTGTTGCAGAAAACATACTGCATGAGAAATTTAAAAAAATATGAAATGAACAAACATTTGTAAAATTGTAAGAGGGTTTAAATAACAGGTTAAAAAAGTGAGTAATAAGTTTTATTTACTGAACCCTATTGCCTTCAAACTTTATGAGCATTAAGCAGATTCGTTGTAAAGAATTTGTACAATTTCTCCCCAAGCCAGATATTTTCTCACTCTGCAAATTAAGAAGAAAAAAGGCAAAAGGGAAATCTAGTCATTTCTTGATAAGTTTCCGGCTCAATAGAATAAAAACTTCCTCGGTTCTTGACAAATTTTACCTCCTGATGTTTAGTTTTTGTTCATTTCCACCCAACCATGATTCAAGTACAAGTTCAGTAAATGTCTTCATCGTGGAGTTATCTCGCCTTGACAATGTCTGATCGTCTCTCCTCATTTCCTTCCCCCCAGGCCCTGAACAAGGACATCCAAGAGCATCAACAGCCCATCCTGAAGTGGTTCAAGACGTAGAGAGCTTCTTGAAGCAGTATGGTAACAGGGTTGATCAATCTAACCAAACCAGACTGCGTAATCTTCAGACAGAGCTCAAGACACGCTACGGTGTGGTCAACTACCAATCAACCAACAGACAGACTAAGGTAATCACAACACATCTGATTATAGTATGACACTTAAATACAAATACCCCCTTATAGAAATATTTTCGTCTGAAACGGTTGAAGTCAGGAAAATAGCGATACTGAGAAACATAAGTTGAATAGTAGGCCTGAATTTCATCTTTGAGAGGGCAAGGCTATTTTCATTTGCAAAGGGCACTTCTATTCGAAAAATCTTACATTCTGTGGGGAACTTTTGAAGGGGCACCAAGGCCAAGACCAGGGCAACGAGGCCACGGTCTTTGTGACCTATGTGTAGATTTATGGCCTGACTAGAATAGTTGACTTTGTTTCAACAACAATGAGTTATTTCAGTCATGCAATATTGGAGATTGTCATTTCAGCATCGAAGTACCATTTGTTTGAACTGAATTGTCGTTTACTAAAAGTTCTACATTAAAAAATAAGTTCTTCTATTAGTAGTCCATAAATAAAACTGTAAATTGGATTTGTTTTTTCAGCTGACGACAGCCGTGGATGAACTTGTCAAGTTCAGTGATGACCAGCAGGAGTTTGAGCCCTGGATTGCCACGGCCGAGCAGACCCAACAGACTGCCCTGAAAACCATCGGGCGCGACCTGACCACACTGAAGGAACAGAGTGGCAAACAGAGGGGGTTCAATGAGGAAGTCCTGGGTGAGGCAGCTGACCTGAGATTCATGAACGTGACAGGGTTGAAGTTCCTTGATGCAGCCAAGGTAAATCGATTGCCTGAATTCTAACTGAAATCTTCCAAAGAATCCTAGTATAAGGCACACATTGCTGAGTGATCAAAACAAGGGTTTGAATTCTGGTCGTGGCCTTTGAAATCCCTAAAACAAAACTGTTTATGTTTGTTTGTCATAACCCAGGTGTACCGCCAAGATCTCTCCGAGTTCCGTGCCACCGTGCTGCCTCGTGAGTTCATCCGCTCCTTCACAGAGAGCCCAGAGACCCAGACCATCAACAACAAGCTCAAGGACTTCAGTGATCGCTTCAACGAGCTGAAACGCACCTCAGCCAAGCACACTGAGTTCCTACAGGACCTTGTACAGCGTCACCAGACCTACAAGAAAGCCAGCGACACCATGCTGGACTGGCTTCCTGGAGCAGAGAAGGTGGTTGAGAACTTGACCAAAGAGCCCATCGGAGCTGATCCTATTAGTGTACAGAAGCAGATCGACAAAGTGGAGGTAAGCCAAACAAAAATTCCAGTCGGTCACAGAATTATTGCAGTTATTCTTTCGTTGAGGCCATTCGTAGTTTAGTCATTTTCTCTATCTGTCTGCAGAACTTTTTCCTTCTCTTTCAGCCCAATGTGAGTCTATGATCATTCCAATTTTGAATGAGTTGTTTCTTAACATCTTGTGTTTATTTCTCCTAGGCGCTCCGCGACGATGTGGTCTTCCATCTCCGAGATGTTGACAACGTCAAGGAATCTGGAAGTGAAGTGATTGAGGTGCAAGAAGATCTGCGACCAGAGATCACTAGGAACACAGGTAACGTTCACTAAACCCTCCCTTGAGACTTGTATCACAGTGTTTGTGGTGTTACCCTAAACCTCTCGTCCACTGCAGAATACTCTTGTCCACACTCCACTTGTCCACAATCCACTTGTCCACAATCCACTTGTCCACAACCCACTTGTCCACAATCCACTTGTCCACAACCCACTTGTCCACAATCCACTTGTCCACAACCCACTTGTCCACAATCCACTTGTCCACAATCCACTTGTCCACAATCCACTTGTCCACAATCCACTTGTCCACAATCCACTTGTCCACAATCCACTTGTCCACAACCCACTTGTCCACAATCCACTTGTCCACAATCCACTTGTTTTTAAGTATCATCCACGCCCCACCGATTAGTCTCCTGAAGATGACTTGAGCAAGCTCGTTGAATTGTTTAGAACAAACCAAAAGGTTCATGTCAGAGCCAGCACTCCTTCCAATAAGAGACTTTTTACATGAGCAAGAATTACAAGAAAAGTGAATGTAAGCACCAGTGATAACCATATAAAATATTTGCTTGTGTAGATGACATTGTCCGCCGCTATGAGGCCCTCCAAGCCCAGATCGCCAAGCGACTGAAGGACTTACAGCGAGCCCTGGCCCAGTGTGTGGATGTGAAAGATCAGCTCGACATGCTGCTGAGATGGCTGGATGAGGCAGAGAGGAACACGCACAAGATGGAGAAGGGAACTCTCATCGCCATCAAGAGAGAGCCATTGCTACAGAACATGCAAGAGCAAAAGGTGGGTTCAATCTTAAGCGATTTTGGATTTCTTTGGAAAGATGTGGCATGTCGTGGCCGAGCTGATAAGAGCATCGAACTTGAGCTCTGGTGTTTCTGATCAGCAGAGTGTGGGCTCGAGTCTTGGTCGTGATACTTGTGTCCTTAAGCAAGACACTTCACCATCGTTGCTGCGTCCTTCCGATGGGACGTTAAGCCGTTGGTCTCGTGTGCTGTGTAATGCATGTAAAAGAACCCAGTACACTTATCGATTAGAGAAGGGGTTCGCCCCGGTGTTCCTGGTTTGATTGGCAGCAAATTGTAATGTAAACCATTACATGGTGCTATGTAAAGTAAAAAAGGTCTCATACTAAAAATGTTGCTCCACATACTTGCAGGACAAAATTCTGAGCGCTTTGAGACGCCCACCGGGTGTGATAAAGCGCTGTATAAGAACTCAGTATTATCTAAGGATTTTCTGATGCGTAACAGGATTCAGTGTTTCTCATTGCCTCTATTTTAGAGAAGTTATAATTTTGTGTGGGGCTTCATCCTCTAGATCTTGGGGGTATCTGTTAATTATTTGATGTGATTTTGAGGGTCTAAATTGGAAAAAAGTATAAAGCATGGTTCATTTCACTTTTGGTTTTGATGTCCAAAAACTTTTTAGCAAAACAAAAGTTTATTTTTTAATGTTTGCCCCTCTTGTAATGTTCGTATTACGACGTAACTGAACCTGTTGCTTTACTGTATCGTAGAGAAATGTCTAAATTGGTTGTCTCCAATGATTATTATTGTATCCCAGGTCAACCAGTCGGACATTGAGAATCACCGGCCCGCAATCGAGACGGTCAACGTGAGCGCCAAGGACCTCATCCAGAGCAGCGAGCCCAACGAGGCACGCCAGCTCCAGGGCAAGCTGGACGACATCAACGATCGGTACTCCCGCATCGCCGGCACCACCACCAACCACGGTGACTACCTGGACACACTCACCTACAAGCTGTCCGAGTTTGAGAACGAGGTGGAGCAACTGGAGGACTGGCTGCTGCCCTCGCTTGACACGCTGGAGAGCAATGAGGTCACCCAGCAAGACCTGCCAGAATTTGGCAGCAAACTTCAGGTTAGTCAACATTTTTTGGTGCCATTTTGGGAATTGGTTTCTGTGCAGGCGACGTGCACGCAGTGAGATGCGCAACATGTCCTCCAGCAAAATGGAGTATCATGCGTAGAGAGCAGCCGTGTGTGATGTCAGTGCAAGGGGTTCCAAATGTAATGGTCATGTCCCCTAAGTGCAGTCTCAATCACAGATACTTAATCTCCATCATCCAAAAAGGGATCAGACTTTTTTTCACTTCCAGCCTCGATTTGATTACATTAGTTTATATGAGGAGAAAAAAAAAGATGGCTGAAATATGTTTGTTATTCAGATATGAGGTTCTTCTTCAATGCAAGTTAATGCAATAAAGATGACTGTGTGGTTTGCAGACCCCTCCCTAATCCTGGAATTAAAACTCTCCTTACACGATATCTTCTTGTTTTGTTCTACCTCAGGATCTCCGTCGACAGTTGGACAACCATCGTCCTCCTCTCAAGAAGATCAAGCAGATGGGAGATGAGCTGATCAAGGACACCAAAGCCAAGGATACATCCCATGTCACGGCTATCCTCACCAATGTTGACTTCAACTGGAAGGCGTTTGAAGACATCCTGGCCAAGAGGTAAAAAAAAATATACAAATCAAGAACAGAGTACTAGGAAATAGATGCAGTCAGTCTCCTAATGGAAATGGAATGTTGTTTAATTTGTTCATTTCATTTCATTGATTAATTCTGGTTGTGAAGCCAGGGACTCTCAGAAAATCGAACTTAATTACTATACTAGCCAAGAACCCCATAGAGATAAGACAAAGACGGAAGATTTATTTTTAGGTGTTGGAGGGAAACTCCGAGAGAATTATTATAGGGAAAACCCACACAATCAGGTAGGGACTGAAAACACAATCCACATAGTGCAGCAGGCAGGATTCGAACCGTGGTCCTAAAGGTTGAAGGCGAGGAAAGTTACCACTACGCCAATCCGACCACCCATGTTTCTTAAAGGAATGAACAATAAACAATATTCACAAACAGCAAGTGATGAATTCTCATTTCCTCAATGCATCAAAGAGCTTGGCCTGCCTTTGATGGACTGCCTAACTGTAACCTTAACATTTTACAAAACATCTTCATTTTCTGCAGGAACAAACAATTTGATGAGCTAACGGCAGCAAGCAAGCGCTACGGCACCACACGCAAGGATGTTACCTACTGGCTTGACACCACTGAGCGTCGCCTGGATCAGGTGCAACCAGAAGCCCTGGATCTCAACACCATCCAGGTCCAACTCAAGGAACTCAAGGTAAAGCTCTTCAGCCCCCTATAACATTTGTCAAGAGTCTATCTTGGACGGTACCTTTGATCAAATTTCATCCTTTCCCTGCTCTCTCCTTGTGATGAGATCGTTGCGACTGGAAATATCGGTTCATTTTGTAAGATTGTTGTGTTCTCGCTTGATCCACCAGCCGTTGCAGAAGGAGATCATCGACTACAAACCCAGAGTGGACGACAACACCAAGACAGGGACCATCGTGGACACCTTGAAGAAGGAAGTAGTCCAACCGGTCCAGTCAGCACCTCACTATCGCTCTACAGAGCTCTCTGATATCACCAAAGACAAGACACCAAGGGCGGTTGATGAACCGGTCCAATTCTTAGGTAAGAAACCCAGTTGTTTGTGCCCTGTGTAGATGTTTCAACCACCAACCTGCTATCTTTTAAGGGTGCAATTAAAAAAAAAAAAAAAAAAACTAAAAGTTGTTCAGCCCAACCTAAACACCTTAGAGAATAGTCAAGGTTCTTTCGTGTAGGCAACACCCAAAAATATACAAAATATTTAAAGAAAGCAAAAAAATCAAATTGGTATCAAAGTCACAAACGTATTAAACATGAAATTACTGGTTTTGTTTTACAGTCAAAATAATCTTATTATAATATCAAATCAGACTTTTTTTAATGATTTGTTGTCTTGTGTATTTGAAGGTCAGATTTAGTGCAGAGCTGCCAACTCTCCCTGATTCTGCAGAAAGTTCCCTGAAAATAAACCAATCTTTCCATGTTCTGATGAACAAATTTGGAAATCTCCCTGATAGTGGAAACTTTTTCCCATCTAAGTTGAATGTGGTTCTGAAAATCTCCCTGATTGTTGTGCAAAATCTTCCTGATCGCACGATGCATATGTTGGCAGCTCTGTTAGGTGCTCTTAAAATTACAACATTCAAACTCTCTTTCTTTTTAAAAATACTTGATACTACCTACAGGTGAGACAGAGATCCAGCGTGAAGTCACCGATGTTGTGCACCGCTACGACGATCTGTTACGTCGCATGCAGATCGCTCTGGATGACCTGATGCTGTCAGAGCAATGGGTGGAGCAGAACTCCAACCTCAAGAGCTCCAAGGACTGGGTGACCAGCTCAGAGGCCAAGATGGAGAAGACTAGACCCATGAGCAATGAAATCCAACCGCTCACCAAAGAGATTGAAGTCTTCAAGGTAAGAGAAAAAAAGTAAAATAAGTTTGGGTTCAAAAGCAAAAAATCTAATTTTTGTCTTGTAAGATATTTGATCAGATTTCAAGTCCCTTTCCTATTTACAATTTTTGGGTGGTTTCCATGGATAATCTTTATTCTATTTGTAGCTAAAATATTAAAATAAAAGAAGCCAAAAAATACTGAAGCTAGTCTAAGAGGGGAAAAACAAACTATATGCATAGAAGAAACTCTGGGGAACTGTTCACTGACGAATATCATAAACTACTAGTTGGTTGTTGTAAACTAATTCAATTTTGGATTAGAAGTTTTTATTCATAAATCTACTTTATATTGTACAGGGTGTCCACTCCGATGTACGCAGCAAACAGCCCAACATGGCCGACGTGGTCACCAGCTCAGAGCAGTTCCTGCGTAAGAACCGCGACCGTCTGTCCCCCAAGCAACGGGACGAGATGGAGCGACGGATCGAGGAGCTACGGTTGAACTATGACGGGGATTACAACAAGGTGGATGACTGGATGAAGGAATCTGTTGATCGACTCGCTCAGCTGCAGAAGGAATATGACTACAGGGTGAGTGCTTTGGGGTTGATGTTAACACCATTCTTTGCTTTTTCTCTTTGTGATGTGGAGATAAAGATGTGTGATGAATCCTGTAACTTGTGTCTTTAAGTAAAGATGCTTAACTATGTGGTGTTTCATGGCCGAGCGGATAAAAGCACCGGACTCAAGCTCTGGTTTTTTCTGATCAGCAGAGTGTGGGTTCGAGTCTCAGGTTTGACACTTGTGTCCTTAAGCAAGACACTGAACCATTATTGCTTCGTCTTTCGGATGGGACGTAAAGCCGTAGGTCTTGTGTGTTGTGTAATGCATGTAAAAGAACTGGTGCTCTTATCGTAAAGAGATGGGGTTTGCCCCGGTGCTCCTGGTTTGATTGGCAGCATATTGCGCCACAGCACCGTGTAAACCATTGCATGGTGTTATACAAAGGAAAAAGGTCTCTTACTTCAAAACGTAGCTCCACATACTTAGCTGGATAAATTATATAATAATATTGGAGCATCACTGAGTGACGGATTTGAGCGCTATATAAGAAGCCACTTTTGTTATTACTTATTATAATGCTTCTCAGCGCCCATGAGTAATTGGGTAGGATTTGTCTTTGTGATTTGGCTGCCGGGGCTGCATAGTCCTAAGGAGTTCAGCTGGTTTTAGGAATGCTTTTGGACACTCGGGAAAGGGAAGCGTTGTACAACTTATTGTGAACTGCCCAGAATTGTTTTTTAAAATTATATATTCTGTCTTGTTGACACAGATGCGCCTTGAGGGGCAGATCAGAGACAAGAGCCTCCGTCTTCAGGAGCTGCTGGACTGGCTGACCAAGGCAGAACAAGCTCTAGGAGCAGAGCAGCCAATGAGTGAACAATCACAGCCACTGGCTAAACAGTACAGCCAACACAAGGTAACAGGATAACTGCAACTTGCTCAGAATCAGCTGTCAGTATAACAGATAGTTTACGGCCATCAAATGTGCAAAAATTAGTTAGTGGCCTGACGTTTCGACCTTTATAGCAGAGTCTTTCTCCTAACCCTAACTGTTAAAAACTTTATAAACTTAAAGGGACTGTATACCTTTGGTAATTACTCCAAAAATTTATGACCCTAAAAACTTACGTGGTAAGAAGCACTGCAGCTGTTGATAATGTATAACATTTTGAGAAACAATTCCCTTTGAAGGAATGTGGTTTTAGTGAGAGGGATTCGAAAACATTTCAATCTGAGAAAAGTTTCTGCATGAAAAGGTTTCTCAGATTGTGTTCCGATTGTGGTTTATTCTTCCTGCATGAACATAACCGCTCCAGATTTTCGGTGATATCTCAAAAACGCAACCACCTTTTGAAATTAAATTTTTACAGGTTAGTTTTATTGTATATACCTACATTTAGATAGGATGTAAACAACCGAGCGGTACCTAAAACCAAAGGTTTGCCTTTAACTAAAGATGTATCAGTTGCAATTTTGTAAATGTTGATTGTCTTTTTGTTTAATCATCTTAGCCACTTCATGATGACATCCAAGCACACCAGCAGCCGATACTCCAATGCATCGAAGACATTGAGCAGCTCTTCAGTGTCTTCGGTGACAACATCCCATCCCCGGACCAGACGCGTCTCCGCGACGGGCAGTCGCAGCTCCAGACCCGCTACGACAACGTCCACACCGCCACCCACAACCGCATCAAGAAGTTGAACTCCGGCATCGAGGATGTGCACAAGCTGGAGGTGGACTTCACGGAGTTCATCGACTGGCTGAAGGTGGCCGAGCAGCAGATCGACGCCGCTGAGAAGAACGTCGGCCAGGAGCTGCCAACGCTGAAGGAGCAGTCCACCGATCATGTGCAGTTCATCGATGACATCAACGACCAGAAGGGCGACTTGAAGTTCCTGAACAAGGCCGGGCAGACATTCTTAGATTTCTCTAAGGTGGGTGAAGCTTCAGGGTTGCGTCGGATGTATATTTTCATTTCTCATTGAGAATCTTTTGATTTAATAATTGTGTAGTAAAAGTGCAGAAAGTTACTTGGCTGCTTAACAAAAGTTTTGCTGGGTAAATTTGTCTGCTGCGTTAAAATTTACTAGAAACCTGTGAAAAACAGCAAATAGAACAAGGGTATTTAGCGGGTACCTTTTTTCTGGCTACTTAATCTTGATTGTTGGAACAATTTTTCAGGATTCCGGAAGTTGGGGGAAGAAAATAAACATCTCTTCAAAAGCTTTGTTTAACAAATATGTAGATGATAACTAAAAATGTTGAGCCTTGCTCTTTATGTTTCTTTTTGTTTGCTTGAATTTCACTACAAGGTGTATCGCCAAGAGCTAGGAGACTTCCGCAACAACACCCTCCCTCGCCAAGTCACCCGCTCCTTCCAGGAGACCCCCGAGAGCAACACCATCCGCAACCTTCTCAACGATATGAACGGACGCTTTGAGAAGCTGAAGCTTCGCTCCGGCAAACACGGCAAGACACTCCAGGAGCTGGTGGAGAAACACCAGGCTTACCATGACAAGGTGACTGGGACCTCCACGTGGCTGTCTCAGGCCGAGAAGACCCTGGACACCTTGCAGAAGGAGCCCATCGGAGTCAAGGCTGATTCCATCATCAGACAAATCCAGAAAGTCCAGGTAATGTATATTTCGTTTCTGTCATTATTTTGTGACCTTTGAATCACTTTTTATTCACCAGTTTCAGCAATTTTGCCTAGCGTAGCAAACGGTAAGGTGGGCAGTCAGGTTGGCGTAGTGGTATCTTGCCTTGCCTTCCACCTCTGGGGACCCCAGTTCAAATCATACCGGGGCACTACGTGGATTGGGTTTTTCATTCCCTGCCTAAATGTGTGGGTTTTTTCTGAAATAATTCTTTGGGGTTTTCCTCCCACACCTAAAACTAAAACTTCCTTCATTGTCTTCTCTCCATGGGGTTCTTGGCTAGTATAGGGAATAAGTTCACTTTCTGAGAGTGCTTGGCTTCACAACCAGAATAAATGAAATGAAAATTAAATGAAAGTAATTGCACATTTGCTCTATGTGGTAACAAAACGTGGCGTGCTTAGGTTTTAAATTAAAATGTCTACTTTTCACCGAAGTCAGGCATGTGACTCGTCAGGATTTGTCCTGATTTCAGGTTTTTTCACTCATCTCCCTGCACGTTCAGATTTTCTTGAAAGAACAAACTTACCATCACAGAGATGAAAAGACTTGCCCTTGTTATGACCAGACCTTCAGATATCTACTTGAAATGATGCAGAGAGTCTCTAAACCTCTAACATGTAACATTCTGTGCATTCATGGAGCTTTATTACCACATCCAGAGGAAGTTATCCAGTGTTCAGGATTTTTCATTTTCATAAAATCTCATCAAAATGTCTGGGAAGGAGGGGTTTTAAGATGTAGGCAATTTAAACAAAAGTTCATTTTGTAAATACAGTAAGGAATACAGAGAAAGTCGGTATTTGAAATAGCTGAAACTTTGAAGAGTCTTTCATGAGTATTTTTATAAGCTACAAGTAACTTATACTTTTGAGAATCTGGAACTGACAGAGTTGTGACTGGGTTGAAAATGAGCTTCAGCACTGCCCTGACACTTGTGCATTTTCATTGAATTATCCTGCATGCAGACTTTCCATGAAGATGTGGTCAACCATGCCAGTGATGTTGAGAATGTGAAAGACAAGGGTGAGGATGTGATCAATGTCCAGCCAGAAGTCAAACCAGTGGTGCAAAGGACAACAGGTAACTTTAAATATTAATCAATCAATCAATCAATCAATCAATCCAATCAATCAATCATCAATCAACCATTCTATTATTCAATTTGCAAGTATCTATTACAGCAGTAGCAGTACAGAGTCCACAGTTGGCTTTTAACCACATTGCATCGTATTTCCAAAAATTGTCCGTGTGCACCTGCGATATTATTTTCAAACTTTTTTGAGTTCTTGAGTAATAGTTTTTTCCCTTGAAAATCTTGTTGATACAATAACACCCTGACTTGACAAAGGAAAGACAAAGGTTTTGATGTTGTCTTGTGAGAAAATTGAGTAGTCACTTACTGTGATTCGCAGAACCCCGGACATGGTACTGGTGGAGTCTCGGAACACTCGGACTTGGGCCTCCCTTTTAGCCAATATAATGATGAACAATGGTGGCAGCCTGCCATTCTGTTGCAATTTGTACAACAACAAGACAAAGGTCTTGAAACAGGGGTTATGCAATAACCCCAGAAAGGGATTTACAAGGCATGTTTTCCAGAGTCTGTAAAAAAAATTGGCGGATAAAGACGTCATTCAATCTGAAGTGGTCGAATGTTTAAAGTCAATAATTGATACAGGAGGATTAGATTGTCGTTATTTAATTTGTCTCAGAGAGAATGAGCTGAATAACCTTTCTGAAATGTTTCCCTCTAAAGGTGTCATCGTTGAGCGCTACAGGGCGCTGGAAGCTTGCCGTCAATGACCTACTTGAGAAACTCCAACAGGCCCTGAGCTACGCCCAGAGCGTTGATGAAAACCTGGACATGCTCCTCCGATGGTTGGATGAGGCAGAGAAGAAAGAACACAACTTGGAGAAGGGAACTATCATCCAGGCCCGACGGGAACCGGTGCTAGAGCAGATCGAGAACACCAAGGTAATCATAGATGATAATAACAAAATTCTGGGGAAGAATTTGTTTTTTCTTCTATGAGTTGGACACGTCAAGTGCGTCAACAGGGCCCACTTTCATAGAGCTGCTTAAGCACAAAAAGTAGCTCAAGCACAACAAATTTTGCTTAAGTTTTGGTTAAAAATGACCTCTTTCTCTAAAGCTACATTACTTCAAAGGGTGCCGTTCTTGTGTCTAACAAGTTTTTATAATACCAACAGCTCACCAGTGCTCTTTACCAAGTAAGTTTTTATGGTCATGATCTTATAATTATCAAAAGTCACCCTACCTTTAAACTGAGACTTTTTCCTGACTTCCCCATTAGATCCTGGAGGATGACATCACCAATCACCGACCAGCCATTGACGCCGTCAACACAGCCGCCAAGCAGTTCATGCAGACCAAAGACGCCAAGGATGCCCAGCTGATCCAGACCAAGCTGGACCAGGTCAACTCTCGCTACGGCGTGGTGGACGCCGCCACCAAGAAGCACGGTGACGGGCTGAACGGGCTGTCGGAGAAGCTGGCCGAGTTTGAGCGGGAGGTGGACGACTTTGAGGACTGGCTCCTACCGGACCTAGAGACCCTAGAGTCCAGGGAGGTGATGACCCAAGATACATCAGAGTCTGTACTCAGGGTAAGTCCGCTACACAAACCCAGTAATAAATAGCAACTTTGTTCCTTCATCACATGATTTATATGCCATATCTCTTGTCCTCAACAAAACTAAACAAACAAATGATATTCTTTTTACCAGGCATGATAATAATCTGATGTCCGATTTGTTTGCCCTTTAAAAAAATCAGCAAAATTTGTTTCAAACAGCCTGAAAAGCCTATCAAAACCTATACCATAGTACAAGTACCTTTAGTCAATAATACTTTCTAATTTTTCCAAGAGCCAAATATCATACATGTTTTACACCATTCTTCCTCAACTGTTTCCTTCAACTCTTGAAATCTACATTATAAAAACTTCATTATTAATTCCTTATTTAAAAAAAAGAGGACTCCAAAGTGCTCAGTATTTCAACAGCAGCAAAAGTTCTTTACCAGCAGTAGTTTAACACACTGTCTCTTCTCATTCTTCAGGAGATTTCTCGCAAGTACGAGAGCCACAAACCGCAACACAAGAAGATCCACCAGCTGGGTGATGCACTATTGAATCACCCTAAGGCTAACGATACGTCTTACATCACCTGCAGTCTTGAAGAACACTGACCTCAACTGGGCTGACTTTGATGAGGTCTTCAACAAGAGGTGAGATTCTACATCTCATCTAGACTGGTCACCCTGTCTTTATCCGCAAGGATAGAGACAGACACTGGTCTTACAGGCCCAATGATTTCATTGGATACAATGATTTCATTTGATAAATTGACTGTATTTTTTGCTAATTTCCTTACATGATGATTACAGTTTATTTTATTTTGACTGTCTGTATGTTCTTTTCGTTCATTAATTGCCAAATAAATAATAATGATAATGGCAACAACGAAAAAAATAGTTTATTTTGACTTATTTTGCATCAGGTAATAATTTGGTTCACACGCCCTCACATGGTAAAAAATACTGCAATTTGGTCATACATTACCTTTCACTGACTGAATTTTTGATCGTTGGGTTTTCAAAATAGAAAGCTGACATTACATGAACTCAACTTTGATTAAAAAAGATATATTTTGGCACAAAAAACAGGATCAAGCAGTTGGAGCAGAAGCAAGAGGCTGCCAAGAAGTATGGCAACAGCAACCGGGATGTCACAGGCTGGCTGACAGACACTGAGCGTAGACTTGCCCAATTACATCCAGCAGGCAGGGACCTAAAGACTGTACAAGCACAACTGAAAGAAGTCAAGGTACAAGATTATTGCAGAGTTGCCCGATTAAGAAATTGTCAAATTCATAAAATCTATAAATTACTCTACTACTAATAATAATTAAGATTTATATTGCCCCCCTTACATAGAAATTATCAAAAGCGCATAACAGGTTTTAAAATGCACAGAATAGCAGAAAAAAATAAAGAAACAAGACTGGTCACCAGGCTAGTTCCCAAACCACAGTATGGGGATGGGTCTGTCCCGCCAACAGAGAACTAATAGTTACTTATTACTTAAGCCTAACCCTGCTGGCATCTAAAATGTTTGGATCTTAGTTGTTGTCACAGTTGTGGTGCTTTGTATGTTTTTTGTAATTGCAGTTTCAGTCTTAGTTGAAATAGAAAAGAATGCTACTTGTGCATTTAGCACTTTGGTTATTACAATGTGCAACATTGTGGTGCTGTGCCCCTAGACAGTATTGCACACCAATAAATGGTTGACATTGCAAGGGTCTGTGACTTCATTTGGAACATTAGCTATTAGTAATACCATCAATAGATAGAAATAATTTTTTTAAATGCCATGTTTTATAAGATCAAGTGGTCATCTTTTACAAATCCTGTTTCAATATTTATCGTTATAATTCTGTTTAATCTCCACCCATCCACAGCCCTTCCAGAAGGACGTGATTGACTACAAACCCAACATGGACGACCTGAACAAGCTCGGCCACAACTTTGACGCCGTGGTCCGTGAAGTGGAGCAGTCTGCCTACAAGCAGCCTCACAGTCGCTCTACTCAGGTGGGTGACAAGAAGAAGGACACAGGGAGAGATGTGACCAAGCAGAGACAGGATCTAGACCGTAGTGTCATTATGACTCAAGGTAAGATTCCTTCCCCTTACAGGGCAAATTGTCATGACTAGAAAATAGTGGTATGGCTGAGCGGTCAAGAGCACCGGACTCATTCTCTGGTGTTTCTGAACAGCAGAATGTGGGTTCGAGTCTCGGTTGTTGCACTTGTGTTCTTGAGCAAGATACTTTACCATAATTGCTTTGTCCTTGGATTGGACATTAAGCCGTTGGTTCCATGTACTAGGATTGATAGTGCACCTAAAAGAACCCAGAACACTTATTGTGGAAGAGTAGGGGTTAACCCCAGTGTTTCTGGATCACAAAGTAAGAACCCTTGTTTACAGGTTTCCCCAGGCTTGCGAGCTTCAGAGATTTAGTTCACTTATGAGGCATCCTTGGTTACATTACCAGAATTATATAAAAATGATAATAATAATTGTATCCCCAATGCAAATTTAGCATCCATTAAATAATAACAATCCTCTTGAGAAGTTACTGATGTTAAGACTCAGCTCTCAGACTTAATGTATAAGTTGATGGGTTGGATTATGCTAAAGGTGCAGGTCAAAATGCAGGGCCCAATTTCATGGTCCTGCTAAGCACAGAAATTTGCACATACAGGGCCCCTTTCAAAGTGCACACCTGTAAGCCTGTAAGCACACAATTCTGAAGTAAGCAGGGTCGTGAAATTGGGTCCTGGGTCCATTTTCATAGACCTGCTTAAGCAGAAAACATTGCTTAACAATTGTCTGCTAAGCAGAAATGAGCGGGATACCAGGCATAAATTGTACATGTGACATGGTAGTTTGGCTGGTAACCTAATTCCTTGTAAGCACAATTTGTTGTGCTTAGCTACTTTTTGTGCTTAAGCAACTCTATAAAATTGGGCCCCTGGTGTTGGAAAATTGTTTTCTTCATGCGAGATTGTAAATGAAATTACGACCTCTCAAGGCAATCAAGTTTGATGATCGTTTAAATTCCATGTTTTCTTCACTTCAACAGAAACGGAAACAGAGCGCCAGCTGGACAGCGCCAACAAGCGCTATGAGACCTGAAGGTCAAACTCAACTTCCGTGTGGACGACCTGAAACTTGCCGAGCAGTACATCGACCGTGACGCTACCGTCAACGAGCAGCTGGGCTGGGCAACCAAGACAGAGTCCAACATACAGAATATGAAACCAGCAAGCAGAGACATTGAGCCTCTGGAACAAGAAATCGATCAGTTCCAGGTAAGGGAAGTGTTTACTTTTATTTGAAGTAATTTGAAAGTGAGACATGCAAAATAAGGTTACCAACCAAAGTACCATGTCATATGTACAATCTGTGTTTGGTTCTGTTTTTTGTGCCAAGCAGAAAGTTGCTAAGCATCCTTCCCTGCTTAAGCAGCTCTATGAAATTGGGCCCAGGGCTCAATGTCATGGCTCTGCTTTCTCTGAGCAAAGAATCGGCAATTACGAAAGCAGGGAATTCCTCACTAATTACAGCAAGCGTATTTCACAGGTTAGCAAAGAAGTTTTGCTTGCGTACTTTACATTACTAGGCATTCTTCGCTTACACAGCTAGCGCAGAAATTCGGCGCTTGCCTTGTAAGCGGAGAATGGTGATCATTAGCGCAATTCTGGCGGTAAACAGGGCCATAATAATTGGGCCCTGGTTAGGTAATTTCGTGAAGTATATGAGTGTTTAATGCTGTTTTCTGAAACATTTTCTCTTTCTCTCTGTAAAGAACATTTGCTCTGAGATTACATCCAAGAAGTCTCCCGTCAATGAGTCGTACTTGAAGAGTACCCAGTTCCTCCAGGACAACAGGGAGAAACTGGACTATGAACAGCAAGAGGATCTGAACAACAAGACCGGCAATCTGAGGGAGACGTACGACCGTCTGGATGTCCGCTCCCAAGACTGGCTGAAGGAGTCTCAGGACGAGCTGGGAAGGCTCAAGAGAGAGCGAGCTGAGAGGGTAAGTAGCAGTGTCAAACCCTGTATCCCCATTGGTTGTGGATAGTGGTAATTCTCCTGACATCAAAAAAAGGACCAGACTGTTTTCACCTCGGGCCTCAGTGTGGTTACAATGGTTTGAAAGATACAAGAACCAACATGGCTGCCTAGTGCTCTGTTAGAGGTGTAGAGTGTGGTTGTTTTGTTGTGTTTTTTTTTCCATTTGTTAAACAACAATAGTTCAAGAATATTGATTACAAGTAAATAAATAAAGTTGTAAAACAGATTAAGTACAAATGCGGGTTGCAATCAGAGGAGTTAAAGTTTTCTAGTAGTGGACCACCCAAACTGCTGTGAAATGTTGCAGTGGTTTAATAAATGACATTTGTAATATGTAAGTTACAGTAACCCTAAATAAAGCACAATTATTAAAAGAAAATTAATGTTAAAGAAAAATGAAGATGTGAACTGAAGAAGTTGTAAAAATGTTAATAAATATTTGGTTTTTGTGTCCTGCTCTTAAAGACATGTGTGACAATTCAAATTATTAAATAAAATCATTATACATTATGAAATAACATTCTTTAAGTTGTTTAATCAAATGCTTCTTTGGAACATTCACAAAACATTCTCCACGTTCAGTAGTATTCAAATTCAAATTGAAAATTGGAGAGTATTTTCATGCTGTTTTGCTTTCATATTACTACCAGTTATGACATCAAGACCAGCAGGGAATTAATAAGGCAGGGAACAAATGTTCATTTCTCTTAAACAAACGTAAGATTTATTCTAAGGAATTGTCTTCCCCTTGCTCTTGATTGACAGTTGGCTCTTGAGGAGCGCCTACGCAAGCAGCTTGACATGCTACTGAACCTGATGGATTGGATATCAGAGGCAGAGAGACGTCTTGGTTCAGAGCAGCCACTCAGTGATGAGATCAAACCACTCATGTCTCAGTCCAAGGAACACCAGGTCAGTGAACAAAATAATTTACTTGTAAACGTTTCTTCGCACCAAAAAGTTGACAAAAAGCAACGAAACAAACAAAGGTTAAGTAAATTTCAGTAGGAAAGCACTACATAAAAAATATTAATAACAATTGTAAATCTTTGTTGATGTTACCAGGTGTTACACGATGACATTCTAGCTCATCAGCAACCGGTCGCACAGAGCATCCATGGAGCCAAGCAGCTCCTCGATGAGTGTGCATCTCGCCTCCAACCCGAGGACTGCAGCAAGCTGGAAGACATCAGCAGGGAGCTGAAAGACCGCTACGACGTCGTCTACGTGGAGTCCCAGACCCGTCAGAACAAGATCCAGGGGGTGGTGCCGGACCTAGAGAAGTTCTCCTTCGAGCGGGACGACACGGACCGCTGGATCAAGGACGGGACCAAGACGCTCTCCGACGCCAAGAGGAACATCGGGACGGACCTGATGACCCTGAAGGAGCAGCTGCAGAAGCAGAATGACTTCAATGAGAGCATGGTGTCTGAAGGAGCTGATGTTAGATACTTGAACATGAGCGGACAGAGGATCACGGATGTTGCCAAGGTATCATGAGAAATCTTTTATGAAATCATATTTCAGTTGCTAGTTCCTGAGGGTAAACCATGTATAATCTGTTTTAAACTCTAAACTCTAAAATTTTCTCTAAACTTTGACCAGTAAGCTCTAGATGTCATTGAATCTCTTGAAGTCCTTCAAGCCTTTCATACTCTTGCCTGTCTTGAAATCCTGCTTTTGAGTTTTTCAATATATTGTGCTCTCTTCAAACTGAAATTACAAACTGACTCGTTTTCTTTCTTACTTCCTCAGACCTATCGCAAAGACCTTGAGAACTTCTGTACCAACACCCTCCCTGCCAAGTTCTCCAAGACCCTCCAGGTGAACCCAGAGCCAACGTGGCTCCGGGAGAACCTGATGGACATCAACTTCCGCTACGGCGCCATCAAGGGTGACGCCAACCAGTTCACCGCGACACTGCGGGACCTCGTGGACAAGCACCAGAAGTTTGAGGACGCCTGTACCCCAATGGGACCCTGGATGGATACCACAGAGAAGAAGCTGGAGGTGATCGTACGGGAAGCCATCAACGCTGAGCCAGAAGGAATCAAGCAACAGATCGACAACCTCAAGGTTAGAATTTTAATCCTGCATTTCATTTGTCGGGATTTTGTTCACAGCTCCCCAGTCACCTTTCAGTTTTGTCTTGTAAGACATGTCAAAGGTCACAGCTTTGTTTAAAAAGTAAAACATTTGATTTTGGAATGGTTAGACCGTAAATGAAAATTTTGTTCAAGACTTTGGTTTTATAATGTTTTTCTTTTTTACCCTAACACCAATGTATGGAAAGCACTGTATACTCAGTACTTCCCGAGTTCTGCAAAAAAAAATCCACAGGCATGTCACTCAAGTGGGAGTCGAACCCACCACTTTTGCTATTCTAGAGCAGATGTCTTACCAACTAGACCACAGAGATTGCTCGTTAGCTAGGGGCAGTTCAAATCCTATGTTTTAGTAGTGGGTACCGCAACAATTTAATAGATGTTAAATTTGCATCAGGGATAAAGAACATTGTTTGGTATTTTACCCTAACACCGATGTATGTAAAGCACTGTTTACTCAGTACTTTGGTTTTTCAATTTATGCTAATTTCTAATATTTGTTCCTATAGGCTGTGAGAAATGATATCATCCAGCATTACAGTGATGTAGAGAAAGTGCGAGACACCGGTGATGACCTCGGTAACGCTCACACTGCCGTCAAACGAGACGTGGACTACAGAGTCGGTAAGTCTCCTCTGTAAAGCCTTTCTTATGAAACTCTACTTGTGATTATGCAGTTCACAAAACTGCATAACGTTAACGCTCTGTCAAGTATTTTGGATGTTGTCAGTCCCATTCAGGGATTATAAGATACGACTTTCCTTTTGCAGTTTTAATAACAATAATACGTAGTGCTTATACAGTGCTTTATCACACCCGATGGGCGTCTCAAAGCGTTTTTTCCTGCAAGGTATGCAGAGCTGCGTTTTGAAATAAGAGACCTTTTTCCTTTGCATAGCACCATGCAATGGTTTACAAGGTGCTGGGGCGCAATATTCAGCCAATCAAACCAGGAACACCGGGATGAACCCCTTCTTTGCACAATAAGTGGACTGGGTTCTTTTACGTGCTTTACACGACACACAAAGACACGACCGGGTCTCGAACCCATACTCTGCTGATCAGAAACACCAGAGGATTGAGTTCATTGTTCTTATCTGCTCGGTCATGACACCCACATGATGATAAAAATCATAAAAATATTACTTGTGTTTTGGACATTTTACTTATTGCTAAAATATGCCAATACAATAGTAAATATGGTCAACAAATATTATAGAAACCTCCTATCCAAAAGTTAATTTAAGTAAGGAAAAAAACAAAACAAGATGGAGTTAAACTGCAGTCCAACTAAATTTTAAATTTTCTAAACTTTTTGTCTCCTTACCCTGGCAGATGAGATCGTGAAGCGATACCAGGCTCTGCAGGCTACCATTGAGGATCGTCTGGAGGTGCTCCGTGATGCCATGACGGCAGCCCTTGACCTACAAGACCAACTGGACATGCTGCTGAAGTGGCTCGACCAGGCCGAGAATGACGTTCACAAGATGGAGAAGGGAACCCTCTTGGTGGTTCAGAAGGAACCTCTGACTGAGAACACCGAGGCACAACAGGTTGGTCTTGAGTTTAGTTTTGTTTTACCCGTACACCGATGTGTATTAAGCACTGTATACTGAATACTTTCCCGAGCTCTGTGAAACAAATCCACAGGCAAATCACTCGGGTTGGATTCGAACCCACGACCTTTGCATTGCTAGAGCAGATGTCTTACCACTAGACCACCGAGCTAGCCTGATGGCTAGAGGTAGTTCGAATCCTTGAATCTGTGGAAAAATTAACATCTATTAAAAAAGGTTGGTCTTGATTCACGTGGACCATAGAGAAGTGTTTCAATCTACACTAGAACCTTTGGATGTTATGACTTTAAAATTTAAGCATCTAGACGTTTTATTTGTGGCGTGTCGTGGCCGAGCGGTCTGGTTCACCGGACCCAAGCTCTGGTGTTGTCAGCAGCAGAGTGCGGGTTTGGATCCTGGTCATGACACTTGTGCCCTTGAGCAAGGCACTTAACCATAATTGCTTCGTAAAAAGTTGGGAAGGTAGTGCATTCTGCTCTACCAGCCAGTCTCCCATGCCTACATCTTTACTGACTGTGAAGGGGGTAACCCCGTTTCAGCCCCAGGATTAGGTGGTAACGTGCCCCTGGTGACAGCTGATTTGGGTCGACAGCCCAAATCAATTAAGTGTAGCCCTCACCTCGAAGTGGCCGCCCAGCCTTGTGAATTAGGCAATATCTCAGTTAAACAAAGTATAATAAAAAAATCTATCCATTTCCATGTGTTTGAACTTCCCCCAAAAATGCCTCAAAAATGAAATAAAGTTCAAGAGTTAGTTCCATGGAAATCACTCCTGATTGTTCTTGATTTCTTTCTCATCAGGTGGTCTTCAAAGACATTGAGGACCACAAGCCAACTGTGGACACTGTCAACCGTGTGGCCACCACTCACATGCAGACCAAAGGAGCCCAAGAAGCCAAGGAGATCAAGACCAAGCTAGACGCCATCAACAAGCGCTACGTCAAGGTCCGAGACAGCACAGTTGTCCACGGCGACACCCTCCGCTCACTGACCGACAGGCTGAACGATTTCGAGCGGCAGGTGGATGAGATGGAGGAGAACGTCCTGCCGACGCTGAAGACGCTCGGATCCAAGGAGTTCATGAGGAAGGATATCCCACAGATCACCAGCGACCTGAAGGTGAGAATGAGGTTTCTATTAACTGATTGATCATTGTAATAATAACAATTATATTACTCGGTTCTTATATAGTGCACATATCCTAGTAGTGAGATCAAGGTACCTTACAACGTTATTATCCCTGTTCATCAGGCATACTTAGACCAGTCCTCAAACTTTCTCAACTCCCTGGGGAGTATACAACCCCCAAGCTGCTTGAATTTGCGCTAAGAGGTTACAACACGATACCAACTAAGCCCTCTCAGGTTCCATTTATACACCTGGGTTGAGAGAAGCAGTTATGGTGAAGTGCCTTAATCAAGGACGCAAGTGTCATGACCGAGAATCGAACCCACACTACTTGAGTCGGATTTAGTTGACCACTCTGCCACGACACCCCACAATTATAATCCTCGTAAAAACACTGAAACTGCTTTCAGAAATCTTAATTTAATCCTCTGTAGGTAATTTTTAATAATTCTTTTTTTCCTTTCTAAGACCACTCTTTGATACACATCAAAAACCACAAAGAGAGAAACTGAACTAATATTATTGTATAATTGGTTGATTCCACAGAACTTGAGACAGCAAGTTGACAATCAGCGTCCTGTCAACAAACGTGTCCACCAGCTCGGTGAGCAGTTGATCAGTGAACCCAAAGCCAATGATACGTCTCATGTGAAGGCAATCTTGGCAACGTTGACGTCAACTGGGCCGGTCTGGATGACATTCTTGCAAAGAGGTAAGGCACAGTGCCCTGTTTAAGTTCATTTGTAAATGTAATTCAAGTGGAGATTGTTCGGGAAAAAAATGAGGTCGATTATTTTGATGGTGTTACAGCAAACTTGATGAGGTTGTATTCAGACCACGCAAATTTTCAAATTCTACTGTTTTGATTTATCCCTAACTTTCTCAAATCCATCAATATCTAAACTGATCTAAATTGGTGTAGCTTTGTTACCATGGAAACCATTGTACTTGTCATATAGATTTATTAATAGAAATAATAATAAGACAAGACGTTTATATGGCGCATAGTGTAGGAGCCTCTATGCACAAGGCAGAACATAAAACAATGACATTGAATATATAAAGGCAAGTTGTTACAAACAAATAGATTCAAACAAATGAGTCTTTAAAAGTCACTTGAAAATTAGGAGAGAGGATCAGCTTGGCAAATATGAACAGGTATGTCGTTCCATAACGAAGGTGCAATGATGTTGAGGACTCTTTGACCATAGAATTTTATGGAAAAAGTAGTTTGCATCAGTAAGGATTGGCCAGCAGAATGAAGAGGATAATTAGGAATATATTTATGCAGAAGGTCAGATGGAGATGGTCCACAAAGAGCTTTGAAAGTGAGGAGATTTAATTTATACGCGATATTTTGATGTGTTAACTTTTTCAGAGGCAAGCAGCTGGATGACCTCAACGCCTCCACCAAGAAGTACAACGGTATCCACAAGGACACCAACTTCTGGTTGGAAGGGATGGAGAGACGTCTCCAGCAAGCCCAGACAACGGCCAGAGACTCTGGGGCCATCAAGGCCAAGATCAAAGAGCTCAAGGTAAGGAATCTGGTCATTGGATGTAAGACTTTACTGCAACAGTACCGTGCCGTTTCTATTTTGGCATCCAGGAATTCCTCAGTGTAGAGGAGTGGGATGACTTTGACCTTTAGCTTTTTGATCGTGTTCATAAGTGTGACGTTCTACTTCAATGAGCTCATTGAACTGGCTCCAATGATCACTAGAAGTCTGTGGAAATTGCCATTGAATCCAGTGATCTTCACAACCCCTGAACACAGAGCTACATTCTTGCTTATCATTTTGCTTACCATACCATAGTGTGTACCAATGTCATATCAATGCTGATCAGGGGTCCAAGTTCGTAGAGCAGCTTAAGCACATAGGTACACGTAGCTAAGCAACAAAATTACGTTCACTAGATAATGGTTAGCCAGCCAAAATGCCATTTCTCACATGCAATCTGTGACTGGTAACCTGCAAACTTTTGCTTAGCAGAAGCAATTAGTATTATTTGGTTTTGCCCTTTCACCGATGTGAAGCAATGATGTTGTGCTTAAGCGGCTCTATGAAATTAGGCCTTAAACCGGCTCCAGACTACATGTACATACGTCTGATGGGCTATCATCATCAGAACAGTCTACCATACCATAGTGTATGCAGCATGTTCAATCCAGGTAGATTGGATTGTTTTGAGAGTAAGAAATCATGTTATGTATTTCAACGTCTCCCCAGTTGAGTAAGATTCATTTGTGTACATTAATTTATCTGTGAGTCCGTGCTTATTTCTTAATTCCTCAAAACTTCAGTTTTTTGAGGATATATATATTGACATGTACTGACATTTTGTGGAACCGTGGGTTTCCAAATACATTGCTTTAGCATGTGACGGATACCAGACCATGCACTTGACTAGGTCCCAAGTTTGGAATGAGTGCAAGACTTGCACAGTCTATTGTCAGCTAGGAGTGTACACCAACAGTACCATCGGTGTTTCAGCGCCACTCCCTCCCCTACTCCCCAACACTTTGTAGAGATCGTCTGATTTGTAATATAAAGCAGTTTTTCATACTACATTTCCCTTGTCACACTTATCACACGTTGCATTGTTATAGCCTGAACATTTCGCCAGACAGTTACGCAGGGCCAGAATATCCCAGGTTGGTTGAACTTGTCCGTCCCTCACCATTAACTTCTTGACTATTGATTGTCATCCACTCTGACTAATCCATGTGATGTGACTTTAAGGAATTCAACAGTTGTTTGTTTGAGAGATTTAATTTATTTTTTTTTGTGGACAATCTGCACAACTAAAAACAGATCATTTTGATTTTATTTCCTTTGACTCATATAAATGTAATCAGATTTTTCTAATTAATAGACCTTATGCATTGACATCATCACGCCGCCATCTTAGAGGTAAAACGATGACGAAACAATGGAAAAAGCACATTTGGTACGCGCGGCGCAGAGAATGAGCCAATGAGCAATCTTCTTTTGACCTCTAGACGAGGGCGCCCTACTCAAATGACGTCATGTGCATAAGGTCTATAACAAAAAATCTATAATAAAAACCAACAACATAAAAACCAAGAAAGCTTGAGGCTGTCAAGACCCGTCCTCTTATTCTACATAAAGGGGCCAGACTAAATGTGCCCTCCCAGCCTCACTTTGGTTACATTGCCTTGAATGGGAGGAAACAAAACAGCAGCAACATGATTAAGATTTATACGTTGTCCAAACCAAGCTACTAAACAAGAGAGTAAAATTCACGTTTCTGTTTTTACTCTGACAAAAATTATGACATAGTTAATTACTAAAACAAATCTCCTAATCCCCAAAATGCATACAATTTTACTTAAACCTTGTTAAGGTTTTTGCAATCTACACTGTGCTATTCAACATCTAAAACAATTGCATTGAGACCAGTTATTTACCTTCTGATGGAAGTTTAGAAAAACCTTCCAATTCAGGATAGAACGTTTTCAAAATATTTTTTGAACATTTACCAAATCCATATTATGAAACATAACTGACAATAATTGATTCCCTCAATCCATTCATGCACCATTTATTTTAGTGATAAATTGATAGGAGTTTTGCGAATCCCAACCCCAGCCCCCCCCAAACTGCTCACAATAGCGCCCTCAAGAGTCCTCTTTCTTATTCTAAAAACTGTGTGGCGAGGAGATCTTTATTTTTTTCGTTAACAAAAAAAATTCTGAAGAGATTTAAACCGGTCGCTGCGACCGGTTTATCACGTGAAAGAGTTAAAATATTAGCACCTAATCTTTAAACACAACCTTTTTTTTGACACAACTAACCCCTGAATAAGTAATATATATTTTCTCACCAAACAACCCTCCACCCCGCACTTTACTAGTCTGGCTCGCCAGAAGAACCGAAGAAGGTAGAGACCGACGATGAGGACCAGAGACTTCCAGAATCGATCACCAAGGTAGTACTTTGAGGAAGTGCGATGGTTGAGGTTCACCACATCTACATGTTTACCTCATAACATTGTTGGTGTCCCATGTCGTAGTTCTAGTTTGGGTTTTTTGTTTTGGGATCATCTGTTCGTTTTTTCAGTCTGAGTGACTAGTCTTTTGTCAGTTTGTATTATCAGGTGTCTGGGTTTGTGTTTAGGGTGCATGTGGATTGTCAAGTGTTACCTAAAACTTTGAGATCTCATTAGTCAAAACTGTTTAGGAAATTTTAAAACATCTCTAATATGTCAGACCTGCTCCATATGAGCACTTTTTGACTCAAAGTAAAAACAAGATCAACTTTTGTACAAGAGTGACATCATGAGTTTGTAAAGAGGGACTTATTTTGGGCCAGATTGAATAGATCTGTTGGTCAAAGTTTTTAGAGCACTTGAATATTTCTCCTTGTCAGTTGTCTCAGATTTACTCCAAGTGAAACAAAAATCAAGGGAAATTTTCAGAAGACTTGTGTTATAGAGGAGAGTACAAACACATTCGCTCATTCATTTATTCACTTATTCATTTATTCATTTATTCATTTATTCACTTATTCATTTATTCATTTATTCATTTATTCATTCAATCATGCATTCATTCATTTGTTTATTGGTCTCATTGATTAAACAATGTGAGATTTTTTGTCCCATACTGAGCAAATAAATGTGTAGAATCTTAAAACTACATACCAGAACGATACTGAAGTATAAACACTTTGTATAGATTTTGTCTTTGTTATGGCATACGTGTTCTAACCAATTTTCGTCCACCGTCAATGTTTGCATGGTGGGATTTATCTCCACAGATTCTATGTTGGTGGTAGTTGATCACACTATTACTTTGTTAACCATTTTAATTTTACAGGATTTTGTCAGCAATATGTATTCATCATGAACTAATAACACCTTACTAACTTTGTCAATATTCATTTCAATGTTTGGGGGTAATTACACCAACATTTGTATTAACCAGATATAAACCATTATCATCTAATACTTTGACAACTTCATGATTTGAACACATAACTAAAAATAAAACATTTCATAGTTCATTTATTGTATTAAAAACATTGAGTGACCCATTAATACTAAAAACATTTCATCTCAAAAAATTGTGCAAATGCTACTACTAGTAAACCCTGCCTTGTAAAAATGTTTCAATGGCAGTCAAATTTGTCCCAATACTTCATAACCTTTGGACTGTTCCTTAGACTGTGCAGCCAGGCCCAATTTCATGGCTCTGCTTACCGCTAAGTTTGGCGCTTACGGCCCATAGATCTTACATGGTTAACAGGGTGCTGTAAGCGCAGAGTTCGCCGGTAAGCAGATCCATGAAATTGGGCCAGGGACTCATGTGCATTCTAATGTTTTGAACTTTGGTATATTTTAGCATCGGAAGGAATGAAAATCACGCACTTTGACGGACAAAATATCTGAATACACATGAGACGTGCACGCCCTAAAGTGTTTTATTTGTGTTAAAAATTTCCTGATTATTTCAAAGGAAAAGTCAGTAGCATTTGCAGGAATATGGTTTTGGAATGCTGATTGGGGTTGGGAAGAACATTTTTTTCAACAAGGTTTAATTTTTCCATTTTTGTAACATTTCACACGTTTTTATTTATTTGGATTGAAGTATAACTTTGGAGGTGCTATATCAGTGTGCTTTCCCTTAATTGATTTGAATTCAGCAAATTTGGACCTTAGTTCAGCTTGTTGCTCAAAATGTCAAAGTCACAAGTCGGGAATTCTGAATACGAATACATTTTGAAAAAAACTTGTTTCAATACTCCACGAATCAATCAGCAAGTCAGTCAAAACATCAAAGCTGCAAACTGGGAATGGGTGCAGGCCTTTGACCTGAGCATGCATAATCTGATTTGCAGCTCATTTTTTCTAGTTAAGGTCAAAGGTCAGAATGTGTTTGGTAAGCCCAGTGAAATAGCACCATTAACTTTATATAATGTTCAATTGAGTTTTGGTAACAAATCTAATTGATTTAATTCACCTAATCCCAATGAAAATGGTTTTTTTTTAATCATTTATTTTTATCTTCATTTGTCTGATATTTAGGAATTTGAACAAAGTCTGACATATAATTTTTTGTTTATATCTCCCCAAAACTTTCCGTTTTTCCCTCTGACATTTGTCCTCTTTTGGAGTTCCGATTATATTTTGTTTTGAAATCCTTGAAACAGCATGACAGCATTTACCCTCATTAAATTTGTAAAATGCTTTTGCAAACTCTTAGCAAACTCATTTCTGTTTTGGTTATGGCTGTGTGTTTTAGCTCAGGCTGCATTCTTGGACAATTGAAATCCTTTCCGAATCAAGCTCCCTAGTCAATATTAACAAAATATAGATACTTTTAAAAATAAATAAATGAATCCTCAGACTTCTCTAGAATAAATCTCTAAAATAAATCAATAAGTCAATGAATCCCCAATCCCTCAGACTTCACTAAAATAAGTCTCTAAAATAAATCAATAAATGAATGAATCCTCAATCCCTCTGACTTCTCTAAATAAATCAATAAGTCAATGAATCCTCAATCCCTCTGACTTCTCTAAATAAGTCTCTAAAGTAAATCAATCAATAAATGAATGAATCCTCAATCCCTCTGACTTCTCTCCTTAACAGCCACTCCTGCAGGAGGTAGACGACTATGAGCCGAGCATCCGAGACACCAACACCGTTGGTAACGATCTAGACCGTCTCATCAAGGATGTCGCTGCTCCAGTCTCCAGGAACCCTCTCTACTTCTCCACACGGCTTGGCCAGGGAGAACCAGCAGTACCGGGGATCTCTGAGGAGTTTGATGCAGAGTTCACAGGTAACTCATTCATCACAATGTAGGCGTCTTGATTTGCAAACCAATCAATAGTATATCCTCAGGACTATTCACACAGCTATGTTTTGATGTACAAACTATCGAATTTATACCTTCGAAGTGAAGTCACGGAGACGCCGTGTAATAAGTCTGATATGAGTCATGATGCAATGTTTCAAATCCTACTGAAGTAAACCTGGGCCCCGTTTCATAGAGCTGCTTCAGCACAAAAAGTGGCTGAGCACAACCAAATTGTGCTAACCAGAATAAGGTTACCAGCCAAAATACCATGTCACATGTACAATCTGTGACTGGTATCCTGCTTTTTTTTTGCTAAGCAGAAAATGCTTAAGCAATAATTTCCGCTTAAGCAGCTCTATGAAATTGGACCCTGTTGTTCGGTGAGACTGCTCTAATCACCCAAATCCTAGCTTAGTGGGTGAATACTGCTCAAGTTTGTTTTGCAGTTTTTGTTGTTCTCTTTTTGACTCATTTATTGATTTCTCACTATCAGGGTCAACCCCCATCCAGAATGAGCTGGACGAGGTGAACCGTCGCTATGAGGCCCTCCGTAAACGCCTCAGACTGTCCCTGGATGACCTGGAGATCGCTGACCGCTGCGTTGATGAGACCATGAACGTCCAAGACAACCTGGACTGGATTACAGCCACTCAGACCAAACTAGAACGCAGCAGGCCACGCGCCACGGAGATCCAACCGCTGGAAGATGAGCTGGAGATATTCATGGTATTATCAATTGATGGATTGCACATGACGTCATTGACCACCATCTTTGATGAAAAACAATGGAAGCGTGCACGCGTGTACGCGCTGCGCACAACTCTCAGCCAATGACAGCCTCTCAGGCATGCACACTTCATCAAAGATGGGGGCCAATGCAAGGGTCTATAGATTCCTTAATACTTCGATAACAACTGGGCTCTGTGCCTAAAAAACTGAAATTCTTATTGAAGCAGAAGTGTTGACATTATTGTTATGTTAGGAAATGCACAAAGCAGGCAGAAGTGAAAATGATGAAAATATTGGAAGATTTTTAAACTTGTGTCTAGACTGCATGTTGATGTGGGGAAACTTTGCAGTGTGTGTTTTGGTATGTTGCATTTATGAAGTGCATGTATTTAGTTTTTATAAATTGTTGTTAGTTGGTTGATAATTCGGGCCCAGAATTTCATTTTTGATGGGGCAAGACGATTGGCCATTACCAATCGCTGTCACGTAACATACATATTTCACTCAAAACAGATTGCAATTTTGTGGTTTAAACTCAGCATGACTTGAGCCTACAAAGTTTTCTTTATTCAAGCCCAAATTGTTTTAAAAATTTACCCAATAAGTTTCCCTTGTGATGTAAGAAATCTTGGTTTGATTTTGCAATTCTTGTTAAGTATGAGCCAAGTATAAGATAGGAAGAGTTTATTTCAAACTTCAAGCTAACAAAACGAGCCCTTTTTTTGGGTGATCATTTAACCCTCAGCAAGTTGTTGAAGATGTGGAGAGCAAACAGCCCGACATCAGTGACACTCTCAGCAAGGCAGGTCACTTTGACCGTGAGTACGCCGACCGTCTCAACCCAGAGCAGCGAGACGTCCTGAATGAGAAGGTGGGCATGATGCGAGTCAACTTTGAGAATGCTTCGCAGAACGCCAAGGACTGGCTGAAGGAGGACTCGGCCAAGCTGGACAAACTCAAGCGAGAGGAGGAGGAGAGGGTAAGGAGTGGTGGAGATAATTTTTAGGGAGATGGATCATTTCTTGATAAATGTGCCACCAGTGTGTCCGACCTAGTTCCTCCTATCAGGATGTTTGAGCGTAAAACCAAGCTTTCTGCTTGTCCTCACCCATACACTCTTGCTTTGCTGAGATGTAGAAAGAGCCATTCCAACAGCTTTATTCCACTACTGCATCTCTTTGGAACTCCTTGCCTGATGCATGTTTCCCTCCATCCTACAATCTAGACTGTTTTAAGAGGAATATCAATTCCTACCTTCAGCTCACTTGAGTTATTTTCATCTTTAGTATTTTGTCTTCTTGTAGCCCCTTACCAAGAGTGGCTTTTAGCCTTGTTTGAGGCAAACTTGCCCTAAAACAAATTAAAAAAATGTAGCTTCCAGGGAGTTTAAAAAAAAGAAAGAAAAAGGGACATTTATAAAGCACTTTTGTTAAGAAGATGCAAAGCGCTGGAAATGGAAAGAAGAGAAAGCCAACAAAAAATGGAGGGGGGGGGGGGCAGATTAGAGAAAACCTAGATTACATGAGAGCAGAGAAAAGATGGGTATTGAGGGCCTTTTTAAAAGAAGTGAGACCAGTAGAATTTCTAACATGAGTGGGAAGTTTATTCCATTGCTGAGGGGCAGAGACAGAAAAAAGCCCAGTCACCGGCCTTTGAAGGGGGTTGGAAGGGAATCAAATGTGTTTGCACTTCAGGTGTGTCAAGGAATTATTCTCATTGTTATTGGGAGGAAGGTTTGAATCTCGGAACAGTGACTTTGAGCTGTCAGTTTTTCTTCTCTACTGGTTGAAAACGTTTTCTTATCAGAATTTCTCTGAAGTTAAGCTTGTTGAATTTCGATTGATTCTTGTATTACAGAGACGCATTGAGGCATTGATGAGGGAAAACTCACTGCCTTACTGGAGCTGCTTGACTGGATCACCCAGGCAGAGGAAGCCTTGGGCTCAGAGCAGCCAGAAGCTGAACAATCCACTCCTGTCTCGGATCAACTGGAGACCCATACGGTATAGCCCATTAATCCTTAATTCCACAGCGACATTTTGAATGTTTTAAAATCTTAAAGTCCCATATCAAAAACTAATGCCATTATTTAATTCTTTTTTGCTGTGGCCAAACGTTATGTTTTTTAGAATGGCTTTTGGATTGATTTGATATACTTTTTTTGTTGTTGTTGCAAACAGGTCATTCACAATGACATCACTGCTCATCAGCAGCCGGTAGCCCAATGTGTCCAGGACATTGAGGGCTTCCTCAAGCAGTACACCGACGCATCAGTCCAGAGAACGCCACCAAGCTCGGTGATGGCCGTGACAACCTCAAGACCCGCTACGACGTGGTCCTGACCCAATCCTACAACCGCCAGAACCAGCTCACTCCAGCCCTCGAAGACATCGCCAAGTTCGAGACGGATGTGACCGGGTTCGAAGACTGGGTTCAGGAGGCTGAGACCACCCTGGAAGACTTGGTAGATAACGTCGGGACAGAGTACGAAGAGTTGAAGGGACAGCTTGATGAGCACCGAACGTTCGTGGATGATTTGAACGACCAGAAGGGTGATCTGAAGTACATCAACATGAGTGGAGGGAAGTACTTGGATCAAGCCAAGGTAGGTTGCATTATCTCTGCAGGCTTCTTCTTATACAAATAATAAAACTCTCAATGAGAAAATTTGAAAGCAAGAAGTTATAATCTGATTGATATGATTGAAATGTCTTGATATGCATCTTAAAGTTGTCCGTCCCTTGCGGTTTGTAGACATTTTACAAGTTAACATAAACCTTCACTAAAACATTGTTTTCAATCGTCAAATCAAACCACAGAACTACCGTAAGATGCTCGGTGACTTCCGCAACGATGCCCTCTCCCGTCAATTCAACCGCGACTACCAGGAGAACCCTGAACCCAACATCATCCGTGAGCGCACCAATGCCATCAACGCCAGCGTTGACGCCATCAAGACCAAAGCCAACACCCACGGCGCGCTGTTGCGAGATCTAGTGGAGAAGCACCGGTCTACAATGATGCTGTCAACGTCTTCTCGACATGGCTGCCGGAGGCGGAGAGCAAGCAGGCCCTCTTGGAGGAGGAGCCAATTAGTGCTGCCCCACTGGCCATTCAGAAACAAATCGACAGGATCAAGGTGAGTTGATTCACCTGAGAAAGGGATTCATCTCCACAGACTCTTTTTGTTTCAACATTTCGATGGAATTCTTGTACATCAGAGGTGCAATTATTTCTTCGGCAGCATTTCAGTTTTTTCTTTGGTAGAGAATATCAATCTTATTGTAAAACACAAGTTTGAATTTACTTGTTTTCACTTCAGCTAAGTGTCCATAGTGGTTTTTACCATTTACAAAGGAGATGGTTTTGTTAATCATTTTGACATTTCTGTTTCTTGCAGGACTTCAATGATGATGTTGTTGGTCATGCCAGTGATCTTGAGAAGGTGAAATACACAGGCACAGACTTGACTGATGCCCAACCTGTCATCAAACCACAAGTCACTGAAACAGCAGGTAGGTACCCATCGCTGGAAACATTTAACCCTAAATTGTTATGCTAATTTAAATTTGAAAAAAAACAACATAGCTACTCCAGAATGAAGGTTTTTACCTTCCCATGGTTACCAGCCAAAATACCAAGTGTTGTACATTGCTTGTGACTGGTTCCCTGCCAGATTACCACTAAAAGTTTCATAAAGAACTGAAACTAATACCTTTGTTTGATTCTCTAAACATTCAGTTGACCTCCAGGATCGCTTCGATGACCTCGTGGCCCACCTGAAGACTCACCTTACCCATCTGCAATCGGCCTTGGCCGAGTCCCAGAGCCTCCAGGACAGACTGGACTTGCTCCTGCGCTGGCTGGATGAGGCAGAGAGGAACGTTCCACAAGATGGACAAGGGCTCCATCATCGTTGCTAAGAAGGAACCACTGCTGGAGAGCATCGAGGAGCACATGGTAAGTTTTTATCCCAAATCAGGGCCCGATTTCATGGCTCTGCTTACCGCGAATTCTGCGTTTGTGATCACCATTCTTCCCTTACTGTGCAAGCGCCAAATTTTTTGCGCTAGCAGTGTAAGGAAGAATGCCAAGTAACGTGGAGTACGCACACCCACAGGCAAACATTCTCTGCTGACCCGTAAAATACGCTTGACGTAAGCGCGGATTTATCTGCTTCGTAAGTGCCAATTCTTTGCTTACAGTTAGCAGAGCCATGAAATTTGGCCATGATATGTTGATGGGTTCAAGTTTTTTCATTAGCTGTGTAAACACACAAGTTGCTGCATTTTAAGAGGTTATTTTTTTAACAGTTGTTTGCAGTTTGGTCTTCAATCTAAAAGAAAATAAAGGATTCACAGGAACTCCTTTGAAGTTTATCACAGCTTCTATTCTATTCCGCCGAATCGTTAAAGCAATTTATGGACCTTTTTTCCAACCTTCCTTGGGTGGAGGATTTTATGGGGATGGTTAAAGACTTGAAAATGATTTGGAGGTGGAAGAGTTGTTCTTTTTGATAACTTGTCATGTTTCATTTTTGATTGTCTGCTCTGTAGGTGATCCACACCGACATTGAAGCTCACAGGCCAGCGGTGGAATCCGTCCAACAGGTAGCCGCCACTTACCTAGAGACATCCAAGCCCAGCGAGGCCAAGATCGTCATGACCAAGCTGGACAGCATCAACAGCCGCTTCGCCACCATCAGCGACGTGACCGACAAGCACGGCGACCAGCTGCGACTGCTGCAGAGCAAGCTGAACGACTTTGACCGGGAGGTGGACCAGCTGGAGGACTGGGAGATGCCAGTCATAGAGGCACTGAGCGACGGGATGTCATGAAGATGGACATGAACCAACTCAACCGCAAAATCACTGTAAGAACTAGAACCAGAAATGTGTACAGCTTAGGAACTCAAGAACCAGATTGTATTAGTTCATAACAGTTCCACGAAACTATGTCCAGAAAGACTTGTTGACAAAAAAACATGTTACATACTGATATTTTATTGAAAATAATATGTTGCATATTGATATTTTACTAATAATAAAATGTTGCATATTGATATTTTATTGATAATAATATGTTGCATATTGATATTTGATTGCATTTGTAGGACTACACCACGCAGCTTGAGAACCACCGTCCACAATACAAGCTTATCCATCAGCTCGGTGAAGACATCGTCAAGAGAACCAAAGCCAAGGACACCAGCCAGTCAACGCTGTCCTCAGCAATGTAGACACCAACTGGAAGACAACCTCGGATCTCTTGGAGCTCAGGTAACTTGAACTTCTATGCAAATACATGTAGCCAAACCGAGGCTGGAAGGGAAAGAGTCTGGTACCCTGTCTCATATTGCAATTATTTCTTCAAACGTATGGAGAAACTTTGAATTGTGTTAATTGATTTAATTGACCTTGATTAATACAGGAAGAGACAGCTTGATCAGAAGCAGAAGGCTACTGCCAAATACAACGAGGGCTACCATGACACTACCGGCTGGCTTACAGGGATGGAACGTAAAGCTCAGCCAGCTACAGCCCGTTGCTATGGACAACAAGACTCTGGACAGACAGGAGAAAGAACTCAAGGTATAGCTGAAGACATTTCATATGTTTCTTGTGTCTTCCAACTGTCTTCGATACAGTGCCTTATCTAGAGGTCTTGTTCACACTAAATGATAGGATAAGTCTACACCTCAGCAATGTTATGTTATTCATTTCATTTTTTTCTTTGAACAGAACTGACATTTTAGATGACCTTTCCAGAGCCGACTCTTGTTAGTGCATATCAAAAATATAAAAACCTTTGTTTTTATCCCGAAAAATCAAAGTATACTTGCTGTACAAGCCCTTAAATAAACACCCAAATTAGGCTTTTGGTCCAATTATATTGGAAATGTTAGCTTCTATACCAGCTTGTAATGGCCCCTAAGTTCCCACAGTTGTTCAACTTCAAGTAACTCTTTAATTTGACTGTTTGTTTAAATCTACCATCCCACAGCCATTCCAGTTGGAGGTAGGCACCTACCAGCCCAACATCGAGGATCTGAACAAAGTGGGTAACGGCCTTAGACGTCCTTCTCCGTGAGCTTCAGGCCCCCCTCTCCACCAAACCTCACTACCGCTCTAACCAGCTGAGCTCTACCATGACTAAAGAGAGATGGAACGACGTGAGATTCAGGACAGGATGGACAAGAGCATCATCCAGCCTGAAGCACCAGGTCCGTTTATTCATCACTTTCCTTTAAATAGTTTTAACTCTAGCAATCCTGAAACCTTCCAAAATTCATATTATGGTGTAGATGTTTGTGGCTGGGCGGTTAGAACATTGGACTCAATTCTGGTTTGCTGAGTCATCGGGGTGTGGGTTCGAATCCCCGTTCATGACAGTTGGTCTTTCACAAGATCACTTATTGCTTACTCTTTCACCAGGGGTAATTACCCACGTGAGGCTAGATGGTATTTATGAATGAATTAATTTGTGCGCTACATACTGTGACACAGGGGTATATTCCAGGAAGGCTTGAGAAATTTCCAGGAACTCAAAATGCGCCTATGAAGGTAATAATGTATGTTAAAGCATTAGAATTACTACCTTAACAATGAGCTCTATAATGAACTTATTAGCAAGATACATATCTTGTTTTTTGTTTTTGTCAAAATAGGATATCTTATTGGAATGATTTGTGAGGAAAAAAAAAAAGATTTCTGTTAATGGGAGATACGTTTTTCTAATTTCTGGATAAATTGATTTTCACAGAGGATTCGACATTCAGCGCCAGTTGTTCGACGTCAACCGCCGCTACGACGCACTCAAGATCACGATCACCGATCGCAAAGACGATATCGAGCTGGCTCGTCTGTTCCTGGACCGACTGGGCTTTGTCAACAACCGCCTGGACTGGTGTGCCACTGTGGACAGCCGCTTGATGAAGAAGAAACCAACGAGCAGGGAACTGGAACCACTCAAGAAGGAGTACTCTCAGTTCCAGGTAGGAACCTTACAATTCATATTTCAATTCAGGCTCACATTTGTTTCCATACTCATTTTCGAAACAATACATACAAAATAATGATTTTTAAGAAGCAAGCATCAATCCAGTTTTACAAGACAAATCGAATTAAGTTGGAGCATCTTCTAGAATCGTACGAGTTGTAGAGGAACTGAAGACAAGGCAGGACTTAAATGGAAATGTGGTAAGACTACATCAATAGTCTCAATTGATGAGTTGTGATGATCAAACAAAACAAGTAATTGGTTGTGGTGGTACTTCTCTCTTCTGCCCAGGATGTTCATGAGAGCATCGCATCCAACAAGCCGCCGTGCTGGAGACGATCGTGATGGGAGAGCAGTTCCTCCAGGAGAACCGCAACCGCCTCTCCCCGGAGCAACAGGAAGAGATGCAGAGAAAGATAGACGAGCTGAGGGGTTACTTTGACCAGGTGGATCACCGCAGCGAGAAGATCAACACAGACACACAGCAGACCATTGACAGGCTGGAGAAGGAACTGGAAGAAGAGGTAAAGAGGACGTTTTAAGATGCACCTTCTTGAGTAACCAAAGCTAGAGCAAACAGGGGGCTAGACAAAGTGTTTAATGCTTCCCTTAAGATGCCTTGCTTAAGTTTTGGCTGAACAATTTTATTACAGAGGAACAAATGTTAAAAGAGTGTTAAGGGTTTTGTAACAAGAAATATTTATATTTCTTTTCTTTATGTTTGGCTTTTGATGTGTATACAGTGGCTGTTTACAGTAATCTACGTAATATAAGAGGAGATTTTTACCATTGATATTTGTAACGCTGCAGGGTTGTTTCAATGCTATAGTTCCACATTGACTGATTTGAGTTGTTGCTAGTACCATCCAGTGCTCTCATTGAACTAAACAAATGTACTGAATACAACTGTTTGAAGTAACGTTTGTTTTTAATTGGTTTTATTCATCATGAATTAAGCAAAGTATACACACCTCTAATTCTTCATATTCAAATTAACAGCAGAAAATGTTTAAAATTCTAGAGTAAAAATTATCAAAAGAGTGTTAAAGGTTGTAATTAAATATTTTTGTGAAGATGGACTTGGTGATGTTAAGAAGAGCTATCACGAGAATGTCTCTACTTTTCCTTATCAGATCCGTCTGCGTAAGATGTACAATGATTCCTGCAATGGTGTTGTGTCTCTGATTGACTGGGTGACTGAGGTCCAAAACCGTCTCGCTGAGGAGCAACCACAGAGTGAAGACGTTCCAGTGCTCAGCCAACAGACTGAAGAGCACAAGGTATGCAAAACTGAACCGTCAACGTTTCCATGAATAATCAAACAAGTTGTTTGTATAATTCAAACCCTTTTTAGTAAAGACCTTATACACATGATGTAATTTGAGTAGGGCCCCCTCGGCTAGAGGTCAAGAGAAGATATCCCATTGGCTAATCCTGTGCGCTGAGCGTATTACCTGTGCGTTTCCCTTGTTTCGTCAAGTTTTACCTCTAAAGATGGCGGCTGATAGTCATGCAAGGTCTTGTAAAGGGGATGGTCGTTGGGAAAGAAAATTCGTAATGGAAAGAAAATCAAAGAAAGTTAAGGGTGTTGGAAGAGGAATGTAACAAGACAAGCTGGAAAGTAAAAGGTCTGCTAATAGAGGAAGAAGCGTCTTCTGGTGATTCAACCAAGGCACAAGAGGATAGACAATGACATTGTGATATAGCAGAGGGATTGCCCATATGAAGAGAATTTACTTTCGGAGTGTTTCAGAGGAAGGTTGGAGGGTATCTTAGTGCAACCTTGCACCTTTGTCAAGTTCAAACCACCTCCCCAATCCCCCTTGATATTTCTTACTTTGGTTTAATTTGATTTCATGACTCCACTAATCGTTGATATTTTCACCTCTTCCAGTCTCTGCATACAGACATCCTCTCCCGTCAACAACCTGTCATGGAGAACATCCACACAGCCACGCAGCTCCTAGACCAATACAACAACCGCCTCAAGGACCAGGACATGTTCAAACTCCGCAACTTTGTCAACGACCTCAAGACACGCTACGACGGCGTCCTCGGCCAGTCCTACGGGCGCCAGAACCGTCTGTCCTCACAGACGGAGGAGCTGAAGCACTTCGAGGATGACAGGGACGAGATGGAGACGTGGCTGAGCTCTGCCCAGGAGACCATCCAAGAAGCCCAGAACAACGTCGGTACCTCGCCGAAGAGTTGGAGGAGCAATACAACCAGCAGAGAGAGTTCGCTGACGATGTGGTCAACCACGGCGCCGACCTGAAGTACCTCAATAAGACCGGGGAGAAGTTCTTGGACAGCTCCAAGGTTAGTCTTAGGTTGAGTAGCTCTAGCCTCTTTGGTATTGTGTTAGGTGAAGTCTACATAGTAAGAGACCAGACTATTTTGATCATCAAGCCTCACTTTGGCCACATGCTTTTATATAAAAGGAAAGCAAGATGGCTGCTCTCCTCTGTAGACAATTTAAAGCACTATAGAGCAATTATTGGAAGTAGATAATCTTACATCCTAAATATGGCTTTGCTTAACATAGCTAAGTTTAATTTTCTTTTTGTCACCAACAGAGCTACCGTGAAGATTTGGGTGACTTCCGCTCTACTGTCCTGACCCGTGAGCAGCAACGCGCCTTCGATGAGAACCCAGAGACCAATGAGATCCGCGACAAGGTAGGCGTCATCAACGACTACTACAACGACCTGAAGATGGCCACCAATGACCACACCAACCGTCTGAACTCACTGTTGGACAAACACCGCCGGTTCAACACCAACGTGAAGGGTACCACTAAGTGGTGTGACGAGACTCGAGTGGATCTGGATAAACTCCTTGAAGAGCCGATTGCCGCTGATCAGGTCAACATTCAGAGGCAGATCAATGAACTCAAGGTACACAGCTTTAGTCAGTCATGTTGCATTTTGAGGTTCACAACATTCCGTTTCTTTCCCTGGATTTTTTTTCTAGGCTGGCTTATTGGGAAGCTTAATATATATGCCGTCGACAGATCTTTTCTTTGTTGCACCAACATTATGGAACAATCGCCCACCTACACTCCGTTCTGCAAAATCATTGAACGTTTTTAAGAAAAACTTGAAAACATGCCTTTTCCCATGTTGATTGTTTGCTGTTTGTATATATTTTCATATTGATTTGTATTGCTCTTGCTCCAGACAATATCATCACAAATCTGTGTGATCTCGATGGAATAGCGGTATACACAAATTATGTTGTATGTATGTATGTATGTATGTATGTATAACCTAGATCTCCCAACTACCAACTACAAAAGCAAATTCCTTGAGAGATGATTGAAGTTTGAAATCTTGTTTGTTGACAGACCCTGCACGATGACGTCGTCCTTCATGGGAAAGACGTAGAGGCAGTCAAAGACACAGGCACTGAGGTGACCGAAGCTCAGCCAGAAACCACACCAGCAGTGGACGCCACCAAAGGTATGAATGCTTGAGAATATCTGTCGTCTTTTTCCTTTATAGGTTAGGGATGGACACAAAACTGGAATGAGCAAAAGTTGAATGTTTTGCTGTACCGTTTACTCCGTGGTGCGCAGAGTGCTTTGGCAAATTGTCCTGCAATTCCGAGAGAAGAAAATTGAAAAAGTTTGGACCAGGATATACAATTTTCTACAAACCTGACTCAAATCCTGTTTATTTTTACTTGTTTTTCCTCAAATTTTTCACACTCACAAAAGGCTGCATTGGAAATGAGCTGCAATTAAGAAATTCTTACATTAACAAGTCCAAAACAAAATTTCATCAGGCAGAGTAAATCTTGCGTCAAGTAAAAACTAGCAACCATCATATTTTCACTTGTCTGTTTGTTTCTTCACATTTCCCCATCACAGACGAGGTACAGAAGAAGTACGATGAGCTAGAGGGCGACATTGCAGAACGCATGAAGAGACTCCAGAAAGCTCTCGCTGACTGCCAGTCCGTCCAAGAGAGCCTAGACGGGCTCCTGAAGTGGCTTGAAGACAAGGAGAAGGCACTCCTCAGGATGGAGAAGGGAACGGTCATCGTGGTCAAGAAAGAACCCCTGGTGGAGAACTTACAGGAATACAGAGTGAGTTGGCGTTGAGTTTTTTTTTTATATAACCATCCAGAGACCATTAGAAGTAACTATAAATAAATAGTTAACTTGCGGGTACAACAATGTATTATATCTCTTTTGTGGAGTGTTGGCTCTGAAAATAGCCATTGTGGTCTCGACGTTTCGAACAGTATACTCTGCTTGTCTTCAGGACAAAGACATTCAGAGACCGTTTTTCTTTGTAGACATTATTTGTTGATTTTTTGTTAGTTTAGGTTTGGCAATTTGGACAAAAATTGGTTCTAGCTCTCTGGACATCTTGAAAGCTTTAAGACTCTTTGTCCCACATAATGATTGAATAAAGTGAGAAATGTTTATTCTCCGATTTACTTTCACCGTTTACACTTTTGATTTCCAGCTTCTTGAGAAAGACATTGAGAACCATCGACCGACCATCGACCGTGTCATGCGCTCCACGGCTGACGTGATCCGCCAACTCAAGCCCGAGGAACGTCGCATCTACCAAGACAAGGTGGACAACTTCCAAGACCGGTTTGGAGACATGACCTCCTCGCTGAAGACTCACGGTAAGATCAACAAGATTTGTAGATGTCTGTTTATGTTTTTTATTCATTCAATTATTTCATTTTTTTTATCAGGGTAGCCTGTTTACAAACAGCGTGGTCGCCCAAGGGGGCCCTGTGAACAACAAAAACAGAAAAGATAAAGTTACATGCAGAATAAAGGCAGCAAATAGACAATCATATCTCAAAGTAAAACTGTCCAAATCTCGAAGCTGAATAAAATTTCAACAAATAAATATGTGCACATTTATCTATAGTTACATTAAAACAAATTATGTAGGTCTATATAATGAAATAAAGTAAAGGAGAAAAATCAATATATATATATAGCCTTGAAATACCAACCTCATTTTCTTGCCTCACAATTGGAAAAAAAACACAAACAGATTGTTTACTCACTAAAATTTGCCCTGCATTCTCTATCGCATGATGTATGAACCAAGCTTTAAACAAATATTTATGAATGACTTCTTTTTTCAGGTGAGGTGCTGCAGTTCCTCTCTGCTGACCTTGTGGACCTTGAGAAACTACTGGACAACCTGGAGGAGTGGCTGGTGCCGTTGTTGGATGACCTGGAATCAGCTGACTTCAACCGCAAGGAGATCCCTGAGTTGGAAGAGGTCTTGCAGGTACGTAGACAAGAATCTGAGGAGTGGCCAAAAGTCATTTCAATTTTGCCAGTTTGAGAAATGGTGGACACATTCATATTTCACCATTAGATTTTGGTAGATTTGTCTGTATAGACCTTTCTATTGCAACGCCACAGCAAAATTATGCGTACAAGAATACCAGCCATTTCTGACTGGTATCCCGCTATTTTTTGCACAAACTCTGTAAGCGAAATTGTCTTGGTAAGCAGCTCTATGAAATCAGGCCCAGGGATCAATTTCACAGTGCACTTGAGATTCATCTCAAGATGAGTTGTCAGTTTCACCATAGTGATTTGTATTGGGACATCACACTTTACGATTGATTCGCAACTAAGATCAATCTTAGCTCTTTGTGAAATTGGCCCTAACCCCAGGACTACCTGTCCAGCTCTTTGTAAGTTTGAAAACAAAAATTGCAAAGAAGCTGTGCCATTTTGAAAGATTGTGCCATTCTAGTTTAGATTAAAAACCAAAACAAATAATGATAATCAATGGTTGACTATTCCGTAATTGTTCATGGTGATTTATAGGTGATTTCCCAAGACGTAGAGAGTCATCGTCCAGAGTATCACACTATCCATGAGCTGGGTGAACAGTTGATGAAACACCCCAAGGCAGGAGATACTTCATTCGTCACAGCCGTCCTGACCAACCTGGATCAGAACTGGCAGTCACTGGATGATGTACTCGCCAAACGGTAAGTACAAGATGGAAGGACGGGTATAAGTTGGGGATAGGGGTTACTTATATCTTAGTAAATCCCCGGCATACTTCATTTGATACAGAGTACTAAGGGAGGGTCTGAAAAGTTTGGTACGTTCTTGTTGCAAAAGAATGTTTCCCGAAGTACAGGAGCAATCCTACACAAGTGAATACAGGCATTAGTATTGTGAACGTTTCAATGGAACATTCCAGCAGTCCAATGGAACGATCCATGAGCACGCGCTATAATACTTATCTGATCCAATTAGAACGCTCCCATCATTCCAACTTTTGAGACGCTCTTTAATTTGAAAATTTTGCTGCAAGTTAATATTTTTTCTATGTGAGACTTTTGAACGCTAGATGGCAGCAGACACACCAGGTGAAATTCCATTGTTTACGCAATTCTAAGCATGCGCACATAGCCAAGAACAATGAATTTACCTGGTAAGTCTGCTGCCACCTAGCGTCCAAAAAGTCCCTCATTGCAATGTTTTAAATATCTGCCCCTCGAAAGATTCTGTTATGGAAGATTTTTTAACTTTCATGGAAGTATGGAAACCAAAGTGAAGTTAAATTGAGGAATTTAGTTGACCAAAACTGATGACCTTGTTTCTGCCCTTACAGACTCCAACAGCTTGAGGATCGTCAGCTGGCTACCAAACGCTACCAGAGCAGATCCAAGGAGGTAGACTTCTGGTTGGACAACATGGAGACCAAACTGGGCATGCTGGACCTGACCGTCCAAGAAGCAAAAGCTGTGGACCTACAGATCCAACAGCTAAGGGTGAGTGTTACTACCCATCAGTCAATACAGCCATGTTGTTCATCTCCTATTTAAATCAATGTAACCAAACTGAGGCTGGAAGGTAAAATAGTCTGGCCCCTTATTTGAGAACAAGTACTCATGATAACTGTTGCATACAGGGTACATGACTATAATTTCATTTCCAGCACACACCATTCCAAGCCCAGCAGAAAAAGGTCACTATTTGAAACACTTTGTAAGCACAAAAGTGTTGCTTACCAGAAAATAAAGGTTACCAGCTAAAATCGATGTCATTTGTACATTTGTGACTGGTTCCCAGTGCATTTTTCCTATTAGGAGTACTTATTAGGCAAGTATTTTCTGGTCTAGGGAAACGAACCCTAGATGTAATGTTGAACTATGCCTTTGAATTTTGTGAAATGCAAGGACAATGATGAAATAAATATTATAATAATAATAAAAATGTCATTTAAAATAAAAAAAGTTGCATCCCCTTAAGGTGATCCCATGGCTGCCGCTTCCCAGGTTGTATCGTAAACTTTGGTGTGATCCCTGGCTACACAGCAGTTAACGGTTGCATGGCTTTTGACTGGCACCCCCGAACAAAAATTGACAAAATAGGGAGACCGCCAACATAGGGCTAGATAGCTCCGTTGGTTGGGCGCTGGTATGTTAATCCGGAGGTCGTTGGTTCAAATCCCGCTCTAGTCAAATTTCTTTGTTCAACCCCAAACAATAATAATAAAAATAATTAATGACATTTATTTCACTCTCTTGCAGCCCCTCCAGCGTGAGATCACGGACTACCGCCCCAAGATTGTGGAAGTCAACAAGGTAGGATCAGCCCTAGACAGCTTGATCAGGGAGGTGATGGCTGCATTGGATGCCAGACGTCATTACTGGTCATCTCAGATTGGTGCTACTCTACAGACAGATTGGCTACCACAGAAGGCTAAGTCCAGAGAGCCAACAGATCAACCAGACAGGGGCTTCCTTGAAGGTAGGAAGAACTACTGATCTCCGTCCAACAATGGAGACAGTCTGATAGTTGTTTTTGGCATGCATCATATTTTTCCTGATACTTTACAGAGGCAACGGAGGCAATTGCCTCAATTGCCCCAGGTCATTGCCTCGGTGCCCCTCAAAAATTTCCTCATAGAGGTTCCCCTTTAAACAAGGAGAAAACGCCTTGGTGCACTTGCCCTTTCAAGAACATTGCATCAGACCTATATTTGTGTGACAGACATCATAGTATAGCAGATAGTATGTCACTTGCTTTTAGGAACAAAGTTAGAATATCAAGGTTGATGCTACGTGTCTTTTGGTATGAAGTATTTTACGAGATGCTCTGTATAAATGAATAGATCGTCTTCTAGTTCTACATTTATCAAGACCATAAAGTCAATTGAGATCCTTTTTTTACTTGTGTCTGCAGAGGACACTGAAGTTGAGAAAGAGCTGGAAGTCACCAACCGTCGCTATGATGATCTTGAACGCCGCCTGACCGACGTCTTGGAGGATCTGCGCATCGTCCGTCTCTGGGCTGACAAGGTGGAGTCAGTACAGAACATGCAAGAATGGGTGTCCTCTGTGGATATCAGACTGACCGAGTCCAAACCTACTAGCAAGGAACTCATGCCTCTTAGTAGAGAACTAGAGAAGTACCAGGTAGGAGAAGAAGTCTTCTGATACCTCCCCCCCACCCCCTTCCTTTCCTCTCCAAGGTAGAGGGTAAACTGTAGGGTGTCATGGCCGAGCGGTTTAGAGCATCGGATTCTAGTTCTTGTGTTTGAGTCATCGGGGTGTTGGTTCGAATCCCAGTCATGACACTCGTGTGCTTGAGCAAGATGCTTTACTATAATTGCTTCTCACCCAGGGGTATAAATGGGTACCTATGAGGGAGGAGGTTGATATTGTGTTTGAAAAGCCCTCAGAGTGCCACGGCAGCACAGGGCTGTATACTCCCAGGAAGCTGAGAAAGATTACAGGAATACTATTGGCCCAATGACCAGGGCACTAATGTAAAGTGCATTGATACGCTTTTGTAAAATGCATTATATAAGAACTAGATATTATAAAACTTTCAGAGATCTTAAGGAGGGTGTATGGCTCCCTGCATGAAACCAGTTCAAATAGAGGCAGTTACCCTTCAAATTTCCCTCTCCTTGATTTTCTGTTGTCATTACTTGTCCAGATTGTCCCAACATGTTCAAATATATTCAAATCTTTCACCCCTGTCCCTTATGGTAGGCAAGCCCTTATGTTCATATTGCAATTTTTCCACATTGTTTGGATGCCACTGTTGCTGTTGGTTTCTTCATCTAAATTGATGAGAGATGTAAGTCTCGCTTTATTTATGATGATTTTTTTTGCTTTGGGGTTGGGGTTGACAGAGAGGCTACATTTGCCAAATGGAAACCTCTTATTTGAGAATGGCCACGCCATACTTGGTACAACTCAATCTTCAATGGGACCCCTGGACAAAGATATTGACAAAATAGGGAGACCGCCAACATTAGGTAGATTAAGGGTGCCTGCACATTAATCCGAGGTCATACGTTCAAGTCTTGAGTCATTTCTTCTTTGTTCAACCCCAAACGAATTAAAAACTCATTCTTGACGCACAGCTCTTTTTATTCTGACTCTCTCTCTCTCTTGCAGCCGGTACAAACCGAGGTGGCCGACCACCGCCCGATCATCCTGGAGGTAGTCCACAACGCCGAGCAGTTCCTGAGAGACCACCGTGATCGACTCTCACCAGACCAGCAGAACAAGCTGAAGGTGATGACCAATGACCTACGCGGGAACTATGAGCAGGTATCGGTCAAGGGTAGCGACTGGTTGAAGGATGCCCAGATGCTGATGGATACACTCAAATCACAGGAAGATCAACAGGTGAGTTTGCTGATATGGAAAATAACAGAATATATCAAACAGTTTTGCTGAATCTAAAATAGTAGCAAGTAACATCTTAATGATCAAATCAATCGCACAGATTAAGGAAGAATGCAAAATTGAACAAGCGGTAATTCTGAAAAGAGCTGATGGTGCATTAGTGATACTAAGTCACCATCAGCTCTTTTCAGAATCACCACAACTCATGAGAGATATTTACACAATATTTATTAATACTTGTTGTATTTCAACTTGTCAATATTTCAATTAATGTAGACTGAAGATGATCAGAGCATACTTGTAGACAAATTGACTTGGCTCACCACCAGCTCGTTTTTAGAGCTCCACAATGTCTAAGAGATATTCCTAGAGTGCTGGTGCAGACTTCTCCAAATCCATTTATTTAAATCAATGTTTAATGATACTTTGTCTCATCTTTTCCCTTCTTCTAGGTTGAGATTGATGACAAGTTGAACGACACTGTGAAGTCCTTGACTGACAGCTGGAGTGGGTGACTCAGGCCGAGAAACGTCTGGGATCACAACAGCCAATGAGCCAGGAATCCCAGCCGTTGATCTCACAACAACAGGAACACAAGGTGAGTCCAAGACTACTGCCTCTAGAAATTGATCGCTCAATCGCTCAATTAATTAATCCTCAATCAATCGATCTCACTCAATCAATCAATCAATCAATCAACTGACATCGACATTCTTCACAAATCCAAACTTAGAGAGTCAATAAAATAACCCCCTTACACTGGAAAAACCAAATGATTTTTCACATGAGGAAACACCAAAACTAGCGATACATGAGTGAATTTGTGGGCCAGGGTACAGTTTCATAGAGCTGCTTAAGTAGAAAACTTGAAGACTAGACAAAGTTACCGGCCAAAATTTTGAGTTTGTTACTGGGCTCACACACATTTTCACAGCAGAAGTTTGTTACATCAACTAACTCTATAAAATCAAGCTGAGAGTATAACCTATGACTCTATCTCCTTGGCAGGCAATTAATGAGGATATCCAGGCCATCAGAACCCTGTCCTGCAGTCTATCCAAGAATGCCAGGCCCTCCTCCGCCAGCACACCCAGAACCTTCGCCCAGAGGACCAGACTAAGCTCACCGAGCTACAGTCGGAGCTCCGCAGTCGCTACGACAGTCTATCCACTGACTCTGTCAACCGCCACAACAAACTGCGCTTCGCTGTGGAAGACCTCCCTAAGCACGAGGAGGAGGTGTCTGACATCGAGAACTGGCTTCAGACAGCTGAGCAAGCCTGGAGACATCTCTCGCCAGCAAGTCCAAGGCCCCCGAGGTGCTGAAGAAGGAGTTAGGCCAACAGAGGGCCTTCACAGAGGATGTGATTGCTCATGCCGCTGACCTGAAGTTTGTTGTGAAGGGTGGACAGAAGGTGCTTGATGCGGCGAAGGTAATAATGCCATTTCCAGAAATCGTAACTTTGGTCATGTATGATATTATTTATTTATTTATTTATTTCTTATTTACCCTGGGGAAACCTCTCAGTGAAACACTGTTTTTCAGAGGTGCCCAGCAACTACAAACACAATTTAAAATTGTATTAATATAAAAAATATTTATAAAAACATATTGATTAAGAGCAATATTAAAAATAAAAAACCAGAGAAAAATAAAGACTACGGACATTCGACAACAGCTCAAAATCTTTACACAAGCAAAAAATACAATAAAGGTTAAAAATCTGGTCCAGCCAGGAAAATGTAGAGAAATGTTGCCAGTTTTGTGAAGTTTTGTATTTCATCATTTGTTTTTATGTTGTAGTAAAATGTTATCTCATTGCATCAATTCTCAGGTGTATCGCCAAGATCTTGCTGTGTTCCGTGATGCAGCACTCCCACGCCAATTCACTCGCTCCTTCCAGGAGAACACAGAGACCAACGTCATCCCCAGCAAGCTCTCAGACATCACCACGCGCTACGAGCGCCTGAAGGCAGCGCACAAGTGAGCATACCAACCAGCTTCGGGATGTCGTGGAGAGGCAACAGAAGTTTGGCGACATGACGGATAACTTCGGTAACTGGCTCCAGGACAAGGAAGGAACCCTCAAGTCCTACCTCAGGGAACCCATCGGGGCTGAGCCGAAGGCTGTGCAGAAACAGATCGACAGACTCAAGGTAGGGCCAAGTCATTTGAACAAAAGGGAGCACTTAAAAGGGACTTTCCAAAAGGGACTATTCAAAAAGGACTACTCAAATGGGACTACTCAAATGGGACTACTCAAATGGGACTACTCAAATGGGACTACTCAAATGGGACTACTCAAATGGGACTACTCAAATGGGACTACTCAAATGGGACTACTCAAATGGGACTACTCAAATGGGACTACTCAAATGGGACTACTCAATTGGGACTACTCAAATGGGACTACTCAATTGGGACCACTCAAAGTACTCTAATTCATACAATTGTATGTGTGTGATTTATTATCATTCAACAGTAGGTCTATAAGAATCAAAGGAATTTTTACCTTTGTGGGTAAATGTTGTTCGTTTTCAATATGGGCTTTGAGTATGTTCACCCTGGGATGATCTTTATGTACTACCCACTAGTCCTAATATTACTCTGTGAGTCAGGTAGATCAGGGTGGAGCTGTCTTATTGTCTATAAGGAGAATACAACCTCATAGAGGCTTTTTTATATCTTTCTCTGATTAGGTCATCCATGACGAAGTGGTTCTTCATCTCAAAGACATCGAGAAGACCAAGGACTCTGGACGAGACTTGGCCGACGCCAAACCAGCACTGCAACCAGACATCACTAAACACATTGGTAAGTCACAAACATCTTGCCTAGTGTTTGAAGATACACTGTCTTGGCAGCTTTGGCAGCTTTCTTGAAGGTTAATGACAATAATTTAAAGAAAAGAAGAAAATCTGTAACTAGGTCAGAACATTTGATCTCAGTAATCTTTGCTTAAAGGCTCTGTACACTATTGGTAAGATCGAAAAAACACAATGTTCACAGATTCACGCATAACTTACATGATTTAAAGTAAGTAATGGTAGAAAGGGTTCCTTAAAATATTTCTGCCTAAAATGCTATCGTTTCTGAGAAACGAGTAAAACAATAGTAATTATTGCGCGCGATAATTTGAAAAAACAGAAAACACGATGACCAATTGAGCTCAAACTTTCACAGGTTTGTTTGTTCATGCATATGTTTAATCACACAAAATGTGGACACTGAGTTTGAGCTGTTACCAAAAGTGTACAAAACCTAAAAGGTAGAGTCATTCTTAGGTAAAAAACTCCAAAAGAAATTGTGTAATTTTTTTTCTGAAAGCCTACTTATTATAAAGATGGTGATGGTAGTAAGCATCCTGCGAAAATATTTTGTCTGAAGTACCCCCTTTAATGAGAAATCATTGAGAGTATGTTGAAGCAAAGATTTTTTTCAAATGGGTTCATGCTCAAATGTTTTTTTTGATGGCTCACGCAGATGACCTCCAACGCCGCTACAACGACCTGGACAGCCAGATCAAGAGTCGCAGTCAGTTGTTGCAGAACGCCCTGACCCAGTCCCAAGACATTCAGGACAGTCTGGACTTGCTGCTACGCTGGCTGGATGAGGCGGAGAGGAACGTCCACAAGATGGAGAAGGGAACCGTCTTGGTCATCAAGAAGGAACCGCTGGTTGAGAACATGCAACTGCAGAAGGTGGGTTCAAATCCTCATGAGGGAGCTGCAGACAACTGTCCTAATTCTTTTTATATGTTGGTAACATTAAGAGTAAAACTCTTCACCATTGTGCAACCATCTTGTTATTCACTCATTAAAATCAAGTATTAACCAAACTGCGGCTGAAGGGTGAAATAGTCTGGCACCATTCCCGTAGAATGAGAATCATTAATCATGATTGTAATCGTGCATAGGACACAAGACAAATAGGTTTTCAGAAATGTACTCAAAGATTGTTCAACAAAAATAGATAGGTTGCAATATGACGCAAATCGGCCATCTTTACGGGCAACTTGGAACACACATTCATGCGTTTCATGTCAGAATGGCGTGTAGCACGTGCACATTTCACAAAACTCATTGCATGATTGGTTGATGAACATTGCCATTGCGTTAATAATTTGAGCGCTTAACGCACGTGCAAGCCCAATTTGCCCATAAAGATGGCGTCTATTGGGAACTGTCTATAAGGTTTTCTGTTGGATTCTAAACACTCACTCAACCAATTCAAAGCATTGTTATTCTCTTTCGTTCCCATGACCTTTGTATAACAGAATGTGGAGGACGACATCGTCAGTCATCAACCCAGCATCCAGACAATCAACGAATCGGCTTCTGATCTGATCCAGACCAGTGAGCCTAAGGTTGCCAAGGCCCTGCAGACCAAGTTGGACACGCTCAACTCGCGCTACAACAAAGTCAGCGACACCACCACCAGGCACGGCGAGATGCTCCAGGGGATGTTCGATCAGCTCAACAACTTTGAGAGTGAGGTTGATCAGTTTGAGGATTGGGTGCTGCCCACCATTGACTCGTTGGAGTCACGGGAGCTGGCTCGCCTGGACCTGAGCGAGTGTGACAAGAGACTCAAGGTGAGTAGTCAATTTATGGTCAGGATTTTGACATTTTACTCTGCCAAACAGAAACAAATCCTCAAATTTGAAATGAAATTTATTCAGGGATGAGAAATTTCAGACTATCAACTGAATTCAGACTATTTTTATGTCTGCCTGGTAAACAAAAAGCATCATTTTTTTCTCAAAATAAAATAAGTCATGCTTTTTGATCTACTTCTCTAGCACTGAGGATACTGTTCCGAAAAGCTTCTTAAAATCTATAACTCCAGGGGTTATCAAAAGGACGAAATGCCATCATTTCAATGTACCTCATAAGATCTGGATCCCAGTTTCAGACTTTTTGGGTCAGCAATGACTCTCACCCCTAAAAATTTCAGAATATATATTTCTCAATGACTAATACTTATGGATTCATTAAACCAAACTACCAGTCCCCTGAGATTGACTTGTATGTTTACTTTGGATCTCCCAGGCGATCAAGCAGCAGCTCGGAGACCACCGCCAGACACACAAGCGGATGCACCAACAAGGAGAGCAGCTTATCAGAGACCCCAAGGCCAGCGACACATCCTACGTCACGGCCGTCTTGACCAACGTCGACGCAAACTGGCGTACCCTGGAAGAGATTCTTGTCAAGAGGTTAGTGTGGGACAGAGTGTTAAGGTCAAACTGTTTTCCCCCATTCAGCATTGCTTTGGTAACCCTAACCCTTTGTGCGCCATTTATTTGAGTGATAATTTGATCATATGGACACATGGATTGTTTACTCAATTTTTGCACAGCGCTTCCCTCTCAAAAACTGGTCACAGTAGCTTCTTAGGAGTCCTTTATTCTGAAATCTGTGAGGCTGTAGGATATTTTGTTTGTTTGTTTTACAACTTTTTTCTGCATGTATTTAAACCTGTCGCTAGCGACCGATCGGTGCGTGAAAGAGTTGATTTAAATGGAGAAAAATATAAGCGCTGAACGATGACTAGCGTTACTTTAAAAAAAAAAAAAGCATTGAAGTTGTTTTTAGTTTTCTTTGTTTCCATTATCTCTTGGAATAATGGAAACTCTTGCCTTGATGTTTGGATTTGAAAGTGCCAAGCGTAGAGTACATAATAACAACATTGATGAAAGTGAAATCAGTGTATTATTCAAAGTATTCTTCTTGTTATTTCTTCCAGGAGCAAACAGTTGGATGCCAAACTCAAAGCGTCCAAACGCTACGGACAATCCAACAAGGACACCACCAACTGGCTGGACACCATGGAGCACAAAGTCACCCAACTGCAGCCAGTGTCTCATGACATCATCACACTGAATACACAGATAGAACAAGTCAAGGTCAGTCTCTAAGGCCAAATTAAAAAACAAACATGTTTAGCCTCCCCGCCCGCTTCCTTTTTAGAGGCCTCCTTTTAAAATTTTTTAAAATTATTTTTTGTAAAGGATCCATTTTTACGATCTCTGACAACAAAAATTGAATCTAAAAAACTTAGACATCGTATTTTTGACTATAGCACATAGAAAAAAATACACAGAAAAAAGCTGGCAACCATCTTTCAAAAAAAGCTTGGCCGGTTGTCTAGAAAAATGTGTCGGGTGGCCATTTAAAAAAAAAATTATTGTATCGTAGTCTTGCAGGCGCCTTGGGCACTCTATCGATGGATAAGTTTTGCTGTTATTAATATTATTATACTTGGCTTTACATCGCACAAATCTAGCAGGTTTTTATCTTGAAGGCAAAGTTCATGAGTGCAAATACTTTGCAGGAACTAAAAGGGGTCTTAAAATTGTCTTTCTTCATCTACTTCGTTAAAAACTGTTGTCATCTTTAAACATGCCTGTATTTCTGATAATTCTACCATCAGCCATTGAAGGCCGATGTCATCGCCTACAAACCGAAGATCATAGAGGTGAACAAGCACGGCCACAACCTGGACCGCCTCCAGCGAGATGAAGATGTGCCCATGTCCATCCGGCCACGCTACCGGTCACTCCAGATCGGTTCGTCACCCTCATCGGGACAGATGTCACGTCGGTCGTACGAGACCCCTGAAGCTAGCGACTTCACCAGTGATGGTGAGTATCAAGAAGGGTTTTTGTATCTACATCCAAAACATCCAAAATAGAAACAAACTTCATTAAAAATTGTTGTTTCATACACTCAAGGGAGAACATTGAATTCTAACCTGGGGTTGGACCTTGTGGGCCTTCTCCAGGAAGCAAGTCATTTTCTGAGTTTATTGCACATGGCTGGGTTTTATCACCAGCATCTTCATGACCAGAGCAGGAGCTAGCAGATCATGCCAGCAGGACAATGAACCAAATTATGTCCGTGTAATCCCCCATTAATCCAGTAATAAAGTTTGACCTGTTGTATTAATGATTATTCATGGCTCTGGCTTCTCCCCTTCACAAGCTCTGGAGACCTACAAGCCTTGAGTTACCCAGAGGACCCTTGAGGTAAAACCTTGTGTAAGACTTCGATGTCTTCCCCAAGACATAACTTGATTATCAAACCGGGGATGTCTGGGCGTGTGAACAAATCGTACAGATCTAGTTTTGTGATGGAGGTTTTCTTCTTCTTGCTCACTTTTATAGAAGAGACAAAGATCCAACGTGAGCTGATGGACATCAACAAGCGCTACGACGGCCTGAAGGTGAAGCTTGGAGATCGAGATGAGGAGATGGATCTCGCCCTGTCCTACCTGGAGAAGAGTGGTAACATGGGAGGCCTGATTGAATGGGTGACAGTCACTGACGCCAAGGTGGTTCAGTCGGCTCCAAGGAGTACTGATACCGATCAACTGCACAATGAACTCAAGGCAGCCAAGGTAAGGAACATCTTACATGGTGTCACCGCAAACCTCTCTTAGTTAAAGGAACATCTTGAAGTTATTTAAGGTTAATACAGGCATGCAACTTTTCCTCGGATCAGCTGATTTCCTCTTTTTTTATTCTCAGTTTTACCATTCAAAATTGAAAAATACTGTACAAAATCATAGAAATTTTGTAATTTCCTCTTTTTTGTGAAGTTACAGTTGCATGCCTGTTAATAAGGGGGGTCTGGTTGGCTCTGTAGTTCTTTACCTGCCTTTCACCTCTGTGGACCCCGGTTCATATCCCATCTTAGACCGGAGCCTTGTATGTGGATTGGGTTTTCAGTCCCTATCTGATGGCGTGAAACTTCCCCATTGGGGGTTTTCCTCCCACATCTAAAACTGAGCGTTTCATCTCGTACTCGTCCTGTTATTGGCGCTAATTGTGCTGTTGGATGTGTAATAATGAACCCAGACCCTTTGTTTTGTAGAAGTGGAAGTGGTTCAGGTTTTTTAAGCCATGCCCTCCCATTTTGTAAATAAATTTGGTACAAAAGAAAAATAAAGGACAAGCAACTGCTCAACAAACATTGCACTGTCTTCAAAGTTTTATGCAAGCTTTAGTCGGTCGAACAAGAGTCGTTTCTGTTAGCAGGATTGCAGGTAATCGTTGCGTTAGATTGACATGTCTTTCTTTTTATTTTTGATGCAAAAGTATCATTATTTTTGGTTTTGTTTTTGTTTTTCACTCAAAAAGTTTTTCATTCGTTTCTCAGAACCTGCACGAAGAAATCGACAGCAACAAAGTGGCCATCCTGGATGCCATCCACACCACAGATCAACTCCTGAAGGACAAGCGAGGCAAGCTCACCCCCAAGCAGGTGGAGGATCTGCAGCAACGCAGCAAGGAGCTCAGGGCTCAATATGATCAACTGACCAAGAGATCGGAAGAAGTCTGCAAGACCATTGAGATTCTCCTCAACCAGCTCAAGATTGAATTGGAGGAGAAGGTAAGATTGTACTTTTATTTGTTTGTTTATCATAGTGCTTTTTGTTTGTTTTGATGTCTTCAGGGAGGTAGGGATTCTTCTCAACTAGTTAAAAATAGAGGTGAGGGGAAAAGGGTATTTTTCCTTTGCCGAGTGTTTTTTTTGGTCTGAACAGATCAAATGTTTTCAAAACCAGCTCAAGATTGAAATTGTTGAGATTTTTTTGTTCACTTGTTTATTTGTTCATTTGCTTAAATTGTGTTTATTTGTTTTCTTTTGAAATCTGCAAGCAGAACAAGGCCCAATTTTATAGAGATGCTTAAGCAGAAAATGTTGCTTACAAATGTTCTGCTAAGCAAAAATGAGTTGGATACCGGTCACAGATTGTGCATGTGACATGGTATTGTAGCTGGTAACCTTATTCTGGTAATCATAATTTTGTTAAGCTTAGCTACTTTATGTGCCTAAGTAGCTCTATGAAATTGGGCCCAGGTGTCTTCCCACCTGGTTCAAGATTTGAGAGCACAGGTTCATCTGTTTGTGTAATCGTTGATTTGATGTATTGTTTGCTTTCTCTGTTCAGACGAGACTGAAGGTAGACTTCGATGAGCTGACCATCCAACTGAATGAGCTTCAAGATTGGGTTACCAAGGCAGAGCACCAGCTGGGATCCGAACAGCCACTCAGCGAGCAGACAAGACCACTGACTGATCAGTACAACAAACACAAGGTATGCCATTGTCTTGGCAAACATTCACCGAATATACGCCGTTTTCTCTGATATATATATATATATATATACTTTGATTGGCTAAAATTTTCCCTCTTTTTTCTGGAAACCTTCCAATTGTTCTTTGCCTCTCTTTTTTTGCTATAAATGGATATGTTTGTCTATGCTTGTTTATGCATCTGACGAAGGTCCGGTTTGGATCGAAAGCTAAGGCCATCTACCCTACTAAATCCATATATAAATATATATTTATTATATATTTTTTTATGAGATGTTTTTTCTGATAGGCAGATTTTATGAATACAAAGAGGGTTTTTGCTTGGTTGTTCCTTGAAGCTGTTAGATGATAACATCGTTGTTTTATTCTCATTTCTTGACAGACTCTCCATGAGGACATTGTGTCTCACCAGGGTCCCGTCTTGGAGACAGTCCAGGAGGCCAACCAACTCCTGAAGCAGCGTGGAGACAAGCTCAGCGAGGACGACAGTAGCTCCCTACGCTACATCGCCGACACGCTCAAGGCTCGCTACGAGACAGTCAACGTACAGTCCACCACGCGGCTGAGCGCGCTGCGCTTTGCCAGCGATGACCTCACGAAGTTGGAACCGGAGGTCGGTACCCTGGAAGAATGGCTTCGCATGGCTGAGCAGGTAGGATTCAATGAAAAATTGCTTTACTTGAACGGGCAACCAGCCAAATTGGAATGTAATTCACAGTGATGCAACTGGTGCTTTTTATTTCTGTTAAAATAACCAAAAAGGTTGCTTAGTAAAAGTTTTTTTCTCTCTAGCTCTCTATAATTTCATAAAATTCAGTGAATTTAATTTTATTTAAAGGGACCACCACCCTCCCCTCCCTCTGTAATTAACATTGATGTTGGAGTCTTATATAGTGGCCATATTCACGAATAAGGTGCTCAAGGCGCTTGAACAAAGACAAACACATTTTAAGATGGGGTTTGAAGTTTATGAATTATGAGACCCACTTATGTAGCACCTTATAAAAAGGGTTTACAAGGTGCTGCTGTTGCACTTGGCAGCCACTGCAAACCCTTTCTCTTGAGGGATAAGTAAAACTGGGTTTTAGTCTCAGTTTGGTTACATCGGGTTGAATGGGAGAAAAATATGATGGCCCCCACCATGATGAAGTAGAATTTGAGTGCAATGCTTTCCATCATATGTCCACTCTTGCATTCGATAAGATCTGATAAGAGAGATTTCAAATGAGATTGTGTTTTGTCATCTCGTCTAGAAACTGGAGTCTTCACTGCGGAAGATTGAGTCGGAGCCAGACGTCCTGAGGGATCAGTACAGCGGCCAGCGTGACCTGGCCGAGGATGTATTGACCCACGGTGCTGACCTGAAGTTTGTCAACATGACTGGCCAGACATTCATCAACAACGCCAAGGTAAACAGCTTTGATGTCAATTTGTCTTTTTGGAATACACAATTAAAAACTTTGTCAAGAACTTGACTTTTGAAATCAAAAAGTTGCATCCCCTTGAGGTGATCCCGTGGCTGCCGCTTCTCATGTTGTATCGTAAACTTGGTGTGATCCCTGGCTAGACAACTTTTTATGGTTGTATGGCTTCTGACTGGCACCCCCGAACAAAGATATTGACAAAATAGGGAGACCGCCAACTTGAGGCTAGATAGCTCAGTTGATAGAGCACCGGCACATTAATCTGGAGGTCTTTGGTTCAAATCCTGCTCTAGTCAAATTTGTTTTGTTCAACCCCAAATTAATATAAAACTTTCTGGAAGGTTTAGTCAGATATTCATCAACGATGATAAAGATGATCAAACAAGATTGGATTCCAATTTCCTTTTTTACTGATGAACATGGCATAAGAACCTTCTAGAGAATGAAACATGGAGGTCCATTATGAGCTGTGATGGAAACTTCTAAAGGGATTTTAAAAACTCAACATAATTTATGTTTTAATGACAGACTTACAGAGAGGATCTCGGAGACTTCCGCACCTCTGTCCTGCCACGCCAGTTCAGCCAGACCTTCAGCGAGGCACCAGACTCGCACACCATCCGTGACAAGCTCGGCAACGTGAACAGTCGCTATGAGCGTCTGAAGACCCGCTGCCTGGACCATCGCAACCGCCTGGCCGACATCCAGGAGAAGCAGCAGAGGTACCGCAACGAGGTGGACCCCGTGCTGCCCTGGTTGGACATCTCTTACGTCACCCTGGGCAAGATGGTCCAGGAACCGATCGCAGCCGAACCAAACGCTGTCAAACAACAGATCGCACAACTCAAGGTATTTGCAATAATTCAGCTGACGATTCCACGAAACTTAGTGTGACTGTGTATAAGTCCACTCATGCAAGATTTCTTGTGTTAGTGGAGCACAACTTAAGCAATAAATGTTGCACAAGTGGACTTAAGCTGTTGGGTAAAGTTTCGTGAAGCTGGTGGGTGAACTGCCAACTCTCCCTGATTCTGCGGAAAGTTTCCTGAAAATAAACCAATCATTCCATGTTCTGATGAACAAGTTTGAAAATCTCCCAGATTATGGACACTTGCTCCCTATTATGTTGAATGTGATTCTAAGTTTCTCCGTGATGGCAAGATGCAAATGTTGGCAGCTCTGAATAATCTCAATTTAGCACCCCAAAAATAAATAATAAGGATCCACTTTTTAAAGCTCCTAAACACAAGAATTTGTGGTTAGTAATAAATGGACATCAACCACGGCGACATCTAATGTACATTTCTAATGAAAGGTACAAACTCCCTTCTCCCATCCATCTGGCATCAAACCATGTTAAATACTCATTTGTTCATTCTTTGTTGGTTCATACAGCACTTTAAAAAACTGTCATTGTTATTGTTTTTATTCCTCAGTAGATTTTAATAAGTAAATGGATTTCATTATTTTAATTCATGTTATACTTAAAGGCAAAGTATACCTTTGGTTTGTTTTTGTAACCGTTCGATTGTTTTAATCCTATACAAATGTAGTTATATACAATAAAACTAACCTGTGAAAATTTCATTTCAAAAGGTGGTAGCATTTTTGAGATTTTTTTATTGCCATAAATTTTTAGAGTGATTACCAGTCGTAAACCTTCCCTTAAAGCAATAACATTTATATTTGTGTATTTTTTAGGCATTCAGCGATGACGTGCTCCTCCACAACAAGGATGTGGAGAGAATCAAGAACACTGGTAGAGATCTGTGTGAGATCCATGAAGATGTCAAGAAGGACGTCAGCAAACAGATCCGTAAGTTACTGTACAGATTCAAGAACAGACATGGGATTTAATAGGATTTTGTCCTGATTCAAGGATTTTACAATGATCTCCCTGCACCTTCAGATTTTCTTGAGTGAGGCAAAATGGCCATCACAGAGATGGAAAGATGTTGCCCTTGTTGTGACCAAACTATTGAGATATCAGAAGCATAAATCCTGTGGGGGATACAGGGTTACGACTACCCCCTGCAGTTTTGTAAGTTACTGTACAGATTAAAGAACAGACGTGGGATTTAATAGGATTTTGTCCTGATTCCAGGATTTTACAATGATCTCCCGGCACTTATGGCCATCACTGAGATGAAAAGACGTTGCCCTTGTTATTGGTCATTTAGAAAAAAATTAGAATTCAAATGGATTGATTTATCTTGAAATGTTTTGTTGATGTTATTAGGTGATGTGAGTGACCGGTACAGCCAGCTGGAATCCATGATCGCTGAGCGTAGTAACCTTCTACAGACAGCACTGACCGAGTCGCACAGTGTCCAGGAAGGTCTGGAGAGTCTCCTGGCCTGGCTGGATACTACTGAGACCACGCTTGATCGTCTGCAGAACAGGACATCCATCACCCTCAGGAAGGAACCCCTGAATGACCAGATGCAACAATACAAGGTAAGCATTGTTGTATTAATTCCCTGTGTGTATTTAGTAAAAACACAAGGTAGCATTATTGTCTAGTTCCCTGTGTGTATGTAGTAATATGTAGCCTGCCACATTAACGGGCACCAACCTTTTTTTTTAGCGATATCCCTTCTAGCCCCAGTTTGATTATATTTAGGCTGTGTTTGAATTGGCGGCTGAAGCTCGATTGTTGCTTCATCGTGCATTGAAGTATAGGGCGTCCTTAGCAACACCCTGAGCAACAATCGTAGCCGCCAATTTGGATACGGCCCGATTTACGTAACGGAAAAACAAGATGGCCGCAGTTCAATAGATCAAAGAGTGACATTACGTTGCTTTGCTAGCTGGGTTTAGACTTTGATGAGTTTGTTTTATATGATGCAAAAACATTTGGTTTAAGCTTGAATGGCTTTCGCTTTAAAGAATATTGGTTGAGCTTTGTTCAATATAAATTGATTCTAAATCAATGTTTTGACTTTGAATAATTACAGACACTCTTGACTGATGTGCAAGCCCACAAACCCAGCGTGGACACCGTCAACAAGGCAGCCGGCAAACTCCTCAAGACCTGTGAGCCGTCAGTCGCCCGCACCATTCAGACCAAGCTTGACAACCTGAACACCCGCTTCTCCAGCCTGGAGAAGCCGTCCAAAGAAGGCTGTGAGTTCCTCCAGCTGCTGACCGACCGGCTCAACCGTCTCCAGGACGAGGTGGACAAGCTGGAAGACTGGCTCATCCCAGCGCTGGACTCCCTAGAGGCACCTGACATCAACAAGAAGGACATCACAGAGCTTGCCAGCATCTTGAAGGTCAGCTTTGATGCTCAAATTTTGCATAAAGGCATTCACTAAGCAACTTATCATTTGGTGATGGTGGGCAATTTTAATTAAATTTTTTTGGTTAATGAGCAAATGGCTCAGTTTGAGCTGTTTGTAGTAGAGAGAGCACTGGTACATTTATACAGATGTCACAATAATTTTATCTTCGTTCATGCCCAAATTGTCTTAAAGTGAAGTTATGAATAACTGCAGAAGGGTTGCTATCCCTAAAACCTTAAATGTAATTGCTGACAAAAAAGCAAGAAATTTCTCTTTGACGAATCCCGCTTCCTTTCCGATGTACGTTTCATAAAATCTTATCCTCTACTTCCTGCCCTCTACAGGACATACAAGACCAGATGGAGAGGCAGCGTCCACAGTACCAGTTGATCCACCAGCTTGCCAATGAGCTGACCACTGACCGGAGGGTCAACGAGCCCGGTTCAGTCAAGCACATCGTCCGCAACGTGGACGACAACTGGAACGCTCTGATTGAACTCCTTCAGTTCAGGTAAGCCTCTACATATGAAGTCTCTCCAGGCTGTCGACATCATTTTTATTATTATCATTATTATTATTATGGTTTATTATTAAAAACAAATACATTGTTGGCAGCCACTGGCTGAAATAACCTTGTTTACAAGTGAATTTTTTTGTTATTAGATTAAAAGATTTTGTTCATGACTGACTCAGAAATGATTCAATTTCACAACAAATACAAATTTTTCAATTTATTGAAACTCCTTGATAGAGTTTTCAAGCGTTCAACTTTGCATCAAATATTTACTCCAAAATTTTGAAAATTTTTGTGATTTTGATCAAGGCTTTAGGATTTACAGAAATTCATCACAATTGTATAGAATTTAGACAGTTTGTGTGACATTTTAGCGATGCGTAAAAGGTATAAAATACATGATGATTTTCTTTACATGTTAGTATTTCTAACTGAGTGTTATTTGTTGTCGTTGTCACCAGGCAAAAGATGCTGGAGGAGCGCCGCCAGGCCCAGAAGATGTACAACGATGACCTGAAAGAAGTCAGCACTTGGTTGATATCTACTGAGCGTCGCTTCAATCAATTCCAGCCGGTGTCCAAAGAGATGGATACCATCAAGTCACAGTATGATGAGCTCAAGGTAATTAATAAAGCCCTATATTGGCGATTACAGCTACGGCTACAACTGTTGCTAAGGGTGTTGCTAAGGACGTGCTATACTTCAACGCATGATGATGTGGAAGTCTAGCCGTAAGCCAGAACCACTTTAACTTATTAGAAGAATAACTACAAAGTGTTACTACAAACTATAGTTCCTAGGCTTCCATTGAAATCTAATTTTTTGCCGGATGATTTTGAAATAATTTTGACGGAAGAATGACAAAGTCAAATGCATAAACTGTAAGCTTTGATAAAAAAAATCTAAAGTGTGTTAATAGCTTTCATGGAAACAGCCATGAATGGGTCAAAGATTATGATTACACTTACGTGCACAAAAAGGTAATTAAGTTGAAATTATAGCTTTCATCATTTATCTGACAACGTCTTGATCCGTAATTTTAAATTTGATAAAAATTTTCCTCCACAGCCACTGAGGCGTGACGTTGTTGAGTACCGACCGACCCTGGATCATCTGAACGATCAGGGCACCAGACTGGACACTCTGATGCGTGGTATGACCACCGCTCCGAGCAGGCCTCATCGCCGCTCATCTCAGATCATCACATCCACACCCAAGGCTGATCAAGGCCCGGCCAAACGAGCAAAGGCCAAGAGGCCGTTTGAAGAGGCGGACATCAGTGGACTCATTGAAGGTGAGAATTGTAGTGGATAGGATGAGTGGATTGATTAGAGAATGAGATGAGATCATTTGTAGTGGATGGATGCACATTTGATGGCAGTAGGTAGGATAGTGGATGATTATTGGATGAGATTAGTTGATGGGATTATTGAATGAGATGAGATCGTTTTTAGTGGATAGGATAGGTAAGATAAGTGGATGATTATTGGATAGGATTAGTGAATAAATTGAAATCATTTTTAGTGGATGGGTTACCCAGTGCATGGCAGTAAATAGGATAAGTGGATGATGTTGCATTTCTTTATGGAAGTTGAGGGATGATTATTGGATGGGATAAATGGATTAAGGTGACATTCCAAGATGTTTTTGGTTAACGAAACAATTGAAAGAGAAGAAGGCCATTATCTTCAACCACACTGTAATAATAATACTTTAAATTTATACCATGCTCATTGCTACGTTTCTAAGCGCTACAGTATTTATCCTGGAAGCTTGAGTACGGTGTTCTTATCCGCTCGGCCACGCCACGCCACATACTATACTAATACGTTGATTTGCTCACTGAGTAACTTCTGTTATTTCCACTCTGCAGAGGAGTCCGAGATCCAGCACCAATTGGCCGACATCAACCGTCGCTACAATGCCCTGGACATCAAGATCGACGACCGGGATGACGAGTTGGACACTGCCCTGGCCCTCGCTGACCGCACCAAGCCAGTGGAGGACCTCTTGGACTGGATGAATACAACTGAGATGCAGATGGCTCAGGCGCCACCCATGCCTGGCCTCAGCCCTCTGGAGGAGATGGAGCAGGAGCTGGAGACTATCATGGTGAGTCATCCAAGTCTTTTCTTTCTACACATTTGCGCTGGATGCAGTCAAACATGACAAACAGTGCTGGTAGGCAATGTAAAATCTCATGAAAACCAAAACTCAAAGCAACAGGCTAGGAGCACACACAACAACATTAATAGGACTTTAAAGAAAAAAGCCTAGAACGTGCTGGGGCTACTCTGAACTCTTATACGTTATTATAATAATAATAATAATAATAATGGATTTATAGAGCGCCTTATGCAAGCCCCAAAGCGCTTTACAGTAAAGCAATAAGTAAACAACTAAAATAAGAACAATGCAAAAACATTAATATGAAATTCAAGCGAATTTAAGGCAAAAAGTGAATGAAGCAGGGGACTATGTACGGGCATCAAAAAATTTGTGCACAGTCTCCTTAAAAACACTGAGACCCCTCCTCTGAAGGTTGCCTGATGGCATCGGGGGAAGCCTGTTCCAGATCGTTACAGCGGCTGGTAAGAAGCTCCTGTTCTAGTCCAGCAAGGTCATGGCTCTTCTAATGACAGGAGGGAGGGGATACTGTAGGGATGCACTGCAGCAGAGGAACTAAGTGCCTGTCAATGTTTGTTGGGAATTACAGCTCGTGCAGAAAGAAGACCTCATGATAAGGGACGGGCATGAATCCAAGTGCACTCCAAAACGATGATTTCAGATCCACTCTCCATTTTTAATGTTCACTTTTCCCTGATTATGTTTTAACTCTTAGGCTGTGGAAGAGCAAGTCGTGATGAGCCAAGCCCCTGTGGTGGAAGCCTCCGCCGGCGCCCTCAACCTGATCAGCGAGAAATCCAAGAAGCTTCGTCCTGAGCAGCAAGAGCAGTTGCAGACCAAGAATGATGACCTGAAGAATCGCTACGATGACCTGTCGACCAGAGTCAAGTCTCGTAAGCAGGACCTTGAGAGTAACATCAACAACATGCGCACTGAGCAAGAGCAACAGGTAGGTTGGACCTCTCAGCTGCTACTCTGTTTACGATTCGTCATAGTTTGAATAAGGTTCACCAACCAATGAATTCCATTTAGCATGTTTATCTTGTATGCCTTCTCGTCTAAATTGCTTACTCACATTTTCTTTAAAAAGTTTAATTTTGTATCCATCAGAACAGACTTTTTGATTTTGGTGAATCGTGTTTTTTGTTTCAGTCCAACATGAGTCGTCGTTTGGCGGACGTTGGAGGTTCTCTCCAGGAACTTCTCGACTGGATGGTACAGACAGAGCAGAAGCTTGGATCTCAACAACCCATCAATGAGCAGACTAAACCACTCAGTAGCCAACTGGACAGACACAGGGTGAGTTTGGCACCAGATATCATCACACTTTGGTCTGGTACAAATCATATTTAAACTTTCAAGGAAAATAAACTTGCCCCTATATTTCATTTCCTTATAGTTCTTAAGTTTCAGAGTGCATCGGGCATTTTTTATCTGTGATTTTACAAGGCAAGTTATTATAAACTAATTTAATTTATGTTTTTGTTTTTTACCCCGAAAAGGTGCTCCGTGAAGACATCGTCGCCCACGACCAACCAATCAGCAAAAATGTCAACGATCTCGCCATCCTCCTGCGGGAGTTTGGCGGCAAGCTCAAGCCGGAGGACGAGTCCTTCCTGCGCATGGGGCTCGACGAACTGAAACCTCGCTACGACGAGGTCAACAAGCAGTCCATCACCCGGCAGAACAAGCTGGACTCTGCTCTGGACGACCTGGAGAAGTACCGCGAGGAGTTTGACGAGTTCGAGGAATGGTTGAAGGAAGCGGAGAAGACCAATGAGACGATCCAGAGAGCGCCTGGGAAGGACCTCCAGGCCCTGAAGAAACAAGTGGAAGAGGAGAAGAGGATCATGGAAGAGGTCAGTGACCACAAGGGTGACCTCAAGTTCATCCAGAGGTCAGGCCACAAGTTCCTGGACAATGCTAGGGTAAGTCAAATTAGTGGTGCTGGCTTGTTTGTTATTATTTGGTTTTACCCTTTCACCGATGTGTGTAAAGCACTGTACTTCCCCAAGTTCTGTCAAATAAATCCACAGGCATATTACTCAGGTGGGATTCGAACCCACGACTTTTGCCTTCTAGAGCAGATGTCTTACCAACTAGACCACCGAGATTGCCCGGTAGCTAGAGGCAGTTTGAATTCTATATTGCTTGTATGTTGTTGTTCTTTGTTAGTAACGTTTTCAGAAAGGATAAGCAGAGACTGTGCTTTTTTCTGAATAAATAAACAATTTGATTTGATTTCATCATGGTATACAGAACTACAGAGGGGCACTGACAGACTTCCGCACTTCAACCCTCCCCGCTGAATACAACCGCACCTTCGCCGAGGCTCCGGACTCAAACATCATCCGCGACGAGCTGACGGACGTCTACGACCGCTACACCAAGCTGCGCACTGGCAGCCGCGCCTACTACAAGCACCTGAAGGAGCTGACAGACAAGCACACCAAGTATGGCAACTCCTGTTCTGTGGTGCTGCCATGGGTGAATGAGGCATATGCCAAACTGACCAAAGAGCTGCAGGAGCCGGTGGCGGCCGAGCCCGACAATGTCCGCAACCAGATGGAGAGAGTCAAGGTTGGACCCTCAGTTTATTTTGCTGAACATGATTTTTTAGAAAATAGTTGAAAGATTTCGCTTGACATAGAATCAGTGTTTTACTTTTAATTGGGCTTTGAAACTGTGTGTGGTTTTTTGTTTGTTCAGAAATTGCATGACGACATCGTGCTGCACACCAAAGATGTTGGCAAATTCAAGGAGCACGGGAAAGATCTTGCCGAGCTACAAGACACCATCAAAGATGACGTCCTACTAACAATCAGTGAGTTCAAACTAAGCCATGCCCAAGGGGCAGAGGGTACCCCCTAATGTTCCCATACTTTAACACGCTTTTCCTCTTGAACAGAAGTCCCCCCCCCACTTACACTTAACTCCTTTAAAGAATTCCTGAGATTGCAAGCACACGATGAAGACACAATAGAGAGAGAGGGGTGGGGTACCACGGGGGGGGGGGGGGACCACCATGCCCCATATCAAGCGCCAAAATGGTACAAACCACTCATCAGTTTATGGGTACTTTTCTCTCATTGTGTCATAGTCATCATATTTGATATAATTTTTGTCTTGTTCCATGACTCAAAGTGACAATAAAGAATACTGGTATTTATATTTTCAGTCCCAAGTTTGTTCATTCCGGGCTTGATTCCATATTATCTGATTCAAAGTGGAATAAAAAGTTTATATATCTAGGCTTTGATTTTGCACGGTCTCACTCAAGATACCCGTGGATTTTTTGTTTCCGAAGGACTCTGAAATCCCTGAAATTATAAATTATAGTGCTTGGCAAGAAGAACAAAAATCATATTGGTTTGGTCGTTACGAAAGATAAAACCTATTTGCATCTACCAAAATGTAGCGAGGCAATTCTCTGTCAAAAAAGAACTTCCATTTCTGCCACCACATTCAACTGTTCAATTGAATCTTCTCCCATCAGGTGACGTCTCAGAGAAATGCACTTTCATGGAATCGCAGCTGGCTGAGCGCAACAACCACCTGCAAAGCGCCCTCACACAGTCCTACAGCGTCCAGGAGGGTATAGACGGACTCCTACGCTGGCTGGATGTGGCAGAGAAGAACACCAACAGGGTGGTCAACACACCCATTGCTGCTAAGAAGGAAGTACTGCTGGAGTTGATGCAAGACCAGAAGGTTGGTTTTTGGGCGGGTTGAAGGCGGGGCCGCGGGGTGTCATTGCCGAGTGGTCTAGGGCGGTGGACTCAAGCTCTGTAATTTACAGAATGTGGGTTCAATTCCTGGCCTGGTCAGTCGCGACACTTGTGTCCTTGAGTCACTTATCATAACTGTTGCTCTCCACCCAGGAGCACAAATGGGTAACAGTGAGAGCTAGGGAGTAGCCTGCACCGGGCTGGCATCCATCAGGGAGAATAGAAATATTTTCAGTTGTTAAATGCCAGTGAAACCGGATCCCTGATGAGCCATATTGTCTGAGGACAGACTTCAAATTAAAGGGCGGGCTGGAGATCCGGGTGTGGTTTTTGGGGGAAGGGACATAACACACCCTCTAAAACTACAAACTACTTTAAGACATTTGTTTCCCCCATTTTTCCTTCTCAACAGTACGTGATGACAGACATCGACAGTCACAAGCCCACGGTGGACACCCTGAATGAGACAGCCAGCAAGCTGATGAAATCCAGTGACCCCGCCCTCGCCCGCAACATCCAGACCAAGCTGGAAGGCGTCAACGCTCGCTTCAACAAGATCAGCAACAGCACACGCAACCATGGTGACTACCTGCATAAGATGTTCGCCAAGCTGTCACAGCTGGAGGACGACGTGGAGGCATTTGAAGACTGGCTCCTACCATTCATTGAGAAGGTCACCTCCAAGGAGCTTGGACGTGTGGACATTCTAGAAATGGGCACCAAACTGCTGGTAAGTGGCCATTCAAAATGCTCAATGTTTAAAAATGTTGGTCTTTTTTCGTAATTGTTTTTACCACCCTCCCTCCCTCCCTCCCTCCCTCCCAAACCAAATTTAGATTTTTTAATTATTGACTGACAGAGTTCTGCTTCCCAAAATAGATTTACTGTTAACGATGGAGCTGCACAGACTGTTCGTTCTTCTATGAATTGAATTTAAACTGAATTTCGATTTTCAGTTTTTTTCTTTTGATGCATAATTTCGCTAAAAGATCGACACTTTAAAACATTGATTTTTTTCTGAATGGCCCCTAAGGAAGACTAATAAACATGAATGAGACATTTATTTTATTTATTATTTTTTAAATCAGACAGAACCAGGCATATGTCATTACCAGATTTGGTATCCAAACCAGTACTGTCTTATTTCTTCTATAAAACCCTGTTTGACAAGAAATTAACGTCCTATTCATTTTTTCAACTAACTGAATCGCCAAACTATTCAAGAATGTTTTTTTTTAAAACCCCCCAATTTTCATTTTCTTTTCTAGGAGATGCAGCGTGACATCGACGTCCATCGCAGCCAATACCAAGACACCAAGGTATTGGGCAGTGAGGTGACAAGAGATCCTAAGGTATCGGACAAGGTTCGAGTTGTTGACACCCTGGCCAACCTCAACAAGAACTGGGAGTCCCTTGAAGGGCTCATGCAGAAGAGGTGAGTTCAAAGTTCAGAGTTCAAAGTTTATTTGTTCAGTCTCATCAAAACCAAGTACATGTACAAGTATAGTCATTGTTTTTATTTGTTCTACTACCGCGGAGTAGATAATCGGAATTAGGGAGACTTCTCAGTTCTGAAAAGAACTGTCCTGTTTAAATAATTACTACCTGGGCGGGAGGTAGGAATTTGGCCTGGACTTATTACTTTAGCTTTGCGGATCGGGGGACTTCTCGTAATTAACTGCACTGCCGCGGAGTGGGTTCTTTTTGGTCTCAAGTAATAAACTTGTTTTTTATGTAATATTACATAATTCTTCATTTTTTGTGATATCAGGAACCGACAGTTGCAGGAGCGCCAGGATGCCATGACAAGTTCCAAGCACAGCTCAAGACCACCCTGGACTGGCTGGAGAAGATCGAGGACAAAGTGGATCGCCTTGCTCCTGTTGCAATCGAACCAGAGACCATCATACACCAGCAAGACACCTTCCAGGTTAGTTGTGTCTCTTGGTGTAATCGTTATATCCGAGAATAACAATGATAATAATATAAGAATTTATAATGCGCCATCTGTCCTAGTGTACAAGACCCTAGTCCGAGGTGCAGCACATAAAACACATAACAAGCAACAATAGAGAAGTATATAATACAAAGATACAAATCATAAAGAGAACAAGCTAACACACATTAAGGGACATGTATAAAATCATAATACACATGTATATCCAATATACCAATCTGTAAACATGACCAATCCTGTACTTGTCTTTAAAGGCCCTGTACACTATTGGTAAGATCGAAAAACACAAATGTTCACAGATTCACACATAACTTACATGATTTAAAGTAAGTAATGGTAGAAAGGGTTCCTTAAAATATTTCTGCCTAAGATGCTATCAATTCTGAGAAATGAGTGAAACGATGTTTGAAAAAACAGAAAACACATGAGGTCTTTTTTCACTATTTTCTTGTGACCTCGATGACCAATTGAGCTCAAACTTTCACAGGTTTGTTAGTTCATGCATATGTTGAATCACACAAAATGAGGACACTGATTTTGAGCTGTTACCAAATGTGTACAATGCCTTTAAACAGCCTTAAGAAAATGCATGAATGGGTAAAAAGAACAGCAGCTTCTTGTACTGACAGGTAAAGTGTGCCAAATTTTAGGTGCACAGAAGGAAAAAGCACGATGGCCATATTTTGATGGTGTCCTTGGGACAGTTAAGAGAGACTTAGTAGAAGAACGGACAATAGATTTAACGTGTATATTCTTATATGAATGGAAACTCAAATTGCAATTTTCTGATGACCAACCAACCCACAGCCGATCCAGACGGATTACGACAACTACCACAACAGCATTGAGGACATCAACCACCTGGGCATCACCCTGGAGAGTCTGTCCCAAGACCCAGAGCTGCCGGGCATGAAGGGCTCCCCCATCAAGCGCTCCAAACAGTTCCTGACCATGAGGTCTGACACGCACAGCTTCGGTTCTCGCAGCCTCAGCTCGTCCCGTCGTAGCTCCATCGGCTCTGACCTGGATCAGAGTGCCTTCATGCTGGATGATGGTGAGCTCTTGTCATTTTTGTCGCTAGCAATATGCTGAAAAATGTTACAATCTTCTGAATTGACTTCACATCCCACTTCTGATGGTGTTTGAATGTGAAGATATTTCACTTTGAGCCGGTAGAGAAATTTACATTAGTCAGTTTTCCTTTTGACATTTGACATAAAAAAGTTGCAACCCCTCAAGGTGATCCCCTGGCTGCCGTTTCCCAGGTTGTATCGTTAATCTGGGTGTGATCCCTGGCTACATAGCAGTTAAAAGTTGTGTGGCTTCTGACTGGCACCCCCGAACAAACATATTGACAATAGGGAGCCTGCCAATATTACGACTAGATAGCTCAGTTGGTGGAGCACTGAAACTTTATTTCAGAGGGTGTAGGTTCAAATCCCGCTCTACTCAATTTTTCTTTGTTCAACCCCAAATTATCAACTGGTTCCACATAATATCATCAAAAATCAGTCAGTGAAAATAACTGTTTAAATGTGTTTTTTTTGTTCTCCTTTGTAAGGTGTCATGCTAAAAGAAGAAAATATAAAATATTTTTTTAACTCAACCAAAAATCACTCAATGTTGTCTCCTTCTTGTCTTCAGGCATGAGTGAAGTCCAGCGCCACATGGCTGACATCAACGAACGCTACACATACCTTGGTGACAAGCTCGCCGAGCGTAAGTTTGATCTGGATGGTGCCCTGGAGAAGGCCCAGACCTACCGGGATGAGGTGACCAGCTTCTTGGGCTGGTTGGACAAGGCCGAGGCTCAGCTGAAGGAGGAGGTCATTCCTGGACCCACAGCAAAGGAGGCGCGCAGAAAACTTCAAGAACACCTGGTAAGATCAAAGCTCAAAGGTCAACTGTCAAAGTTCAACGACACTGTAACCTTATGCGTTGACGTCATCAAGCTGCCATCTTAGAGTTAAACCGATGATGAACCAGTATCAGTATGCGTTATTGTGATTGCACACTGGGAACTTGACAGTCAAACTGTTTTGATAAAAAGACATTAGAGAATCTGTAAATGCTTTAAAATATAATGTGGCGTGTCATGGCCGAGTGGTCTAGTTCATCGGGCCAAGCTCTGGTGTTGTCAGCAGCAAAGTGTGGGTTCGAATCCCGGTCATGACACTTGTGCCCTTAAGCAAGACACTTAACCATAATTGGTTCCTAAAAAAGTTGGGAAGGTAGTGCATTCTGCTCTACCAGCCAGGCTCCCAGTGGATGATACCCATGCCTACATCCTTACAGACTGTGAAGGGGGTTAACCCTGTTTCAGCCCCAGGAGTAGGTGGCAACGTGCCCCTGGTGACAGTTGATTTGGGTCAACAGCCCAAATCAGTTAAGTGTAGCCCTCACCTTGGAGTGGCCGTCCGGCCTTGTGAGTAGGCGATATCTCATTTAAAAAATAACCCCTTCGGATTTGATCTCTATTCCAAGGGGAAACATTTTTAGTTATCCATGATTTTGTGTGTTTGTACAATTGTACTCCAGTAGAATCACTATTCACCTGTTTGTCCTTGTTCTTGATTCTCTATCAGGTGTTCGTCAGTGACATTGATGATCAAGCTTCCAACGTCTCCACCATCCGAGGCCTCGCTGATGACCTGACAGTCAACAAGACTCACCAACAAGGAGCTGACAACATCCTGAGCCAGATGTCATCACTCGGTAAGCCAGTCTTCTTTTATTTTTGATTTCTTAGCCTACTGGGCCCAATGTCACTAAGCTGCTTCAGCAGGAGAGATTGCTCAAGAAATTTATACTTGTCAAGTAATAAACCACATGAGAAACTGACTGGGTAAATTTAGAGTAATTTGGGGTTGAACAAAGAAGAATTGACATTTGGAATAAAAAAAAAGTTGCATCCCCTTAAGGTGTTCCCCTGGCTGCCTCTTCCCAGGTTGTATCGTAAACTTGAGTGTGATCCCTGGCTGCACGGTAGTGACAGTATGTATGGCTTCTGACTTGCTCCTTCGAACAGAGATATTGATAAAATAGGGAGACTGCCAACATTAGGACTACATAGCTCAGTTGGTAGAGCGCTTGAACATTAATCCGGAGGCCGTTGGTTCAAATTCTGCTCTAGTCGATTTTTCTTTGTTCAACTCCAAATTATAAAAACATTAATTTTTACTCATAAACAGGAAACCAGTCACAAACAGTAATCATGATATGGTATTTGGTTTGTACTCTTTTTCTGGTTAAAGAAACTGTTTTGCGTTTAGATTATTTTTGGGGGTGCTGAAGGAGCTTAGATATTGGGCTCAGATTGTGAATGTGAAGTGAATTGTAGTGTCAGGAACCGAGATTTAGAATGAAGTTTCATAAATCTGAGTGTTTTGAGTAAATTGTTATATCGAGATGAAGATTACAAAGATGATTGGCAGCTGATGAAGATCTCCCTCGAGATGGACAAAGCGGAGATTCACCTCGAAGTTTCAGTTAAATCTGAGTGTTTTTAGTAAATTGTTACATCGAGATGAAGGTCAGGAAGATGATTGGCAACTGATAAAGATCTCCCTGGGGATGGACGGACAAAAAGAAGTATCCTTAGAGAGTCATCAAAGCATCTTATTTCCACTTTGCAAAACAATTTCTACAAATACAGACCCAGTAAACTATTATTAGATGAAATGGTCCAAACTTTAGAATAGAATAGAAGAACTTCAAAATTTGGTTTGGAAAGTTGTCATCTAGAAGTGATTTGCGATCTCCAAGAAGTAGAAAGACTTGGATAAGTCTAGCCAAGATACGGAGACTTCTCTGCAGTTTTCCTACCACCATCTCCCACTCCCTTATTTATCGATATTAATTTGATATCTTAAAACCTGCCTTCTTTCCGTACCCCAAGAAGAAACTGAACATTTTTTTCTTCTCAAATAAATTACTAAAATCAACATGAACATTTTAAATAAATAAATGCCTGGTTGTCTCTTTGGAAGAATCGATTTTGCTACTTTGATTTACACTGAAATAAAATAAACAAATTTAGATTTTATCGGACTATCAAGATTTGGTTGTAATATTTGCAGATGCGGGGAAGAAAATGTTCAGTTCCTTTTCCTTACAGCAGCTTTTCTAAAAGAGTAATTTGCCTCCATTGCCTTCTTGAAACCATGGCTTAGGCTTCATTAGTTATTTTAAGAATGTACACTTTCAGTACAGGGCTTTAAACAGGCGGACAAAGCCCTCGCCAGGCTGTGGTTGTTTTTGAAGTGGCCATAAAAAAAGAACTGTTTGTTTCAGGCATTCTATATTTGACACCTGCTATCCCAGTTCCTTTAAAACCCTGCAGTTTTTAAAAGTCTATCTCTACTCCTTGAATGTCAAGTTTGTTTTGCCGCGTTGACTTTTCTTCATATTTTTGAGTGATTTGTGATTAATGTCATTGAGGTTAGTTCTTCTAGAGAAACTTTGTAGAACTCACTGAAGAAGCTTTTGTCCTGTTGATTAAAACAATTAATTTTGGGGTAGTCTTATGAAGAATGTTAGGTGGTGTTTATTGCTGACTGCTCAATGTCCTGTGTGGAGCTAGTGAATAGTGATGGAACTCAGGGATGTATGGAAATACACCAAGTGTGCTATCTCCTTCCTGGTGAACAAGTCACGCAAACTAGCCAGTGACAAGAGCTTTTTACACTGCTGCCTCCGCCTATGGAAGGGTCTTCCTGTCCCAATTTTAAAAAAAATGCTCAGACTGTTTTATCCTTCAAAAAGGGTCTCAAGACTCACCTGTTCTCCAATTTGTAGCTGGTTGTCCCATTACGTTTGTCTTTCTCTTTCTCTCTTAATAAGTGCCTTGCATCCTTTTGTAATTTTGCGCTATGTAAATTCAGTTATTATTCTCGTTATTATTTTAGAAGATTCAAACTAGAATGATTTTTGCGGCAGAGGAGTTGATTCTTGTCTGCGTCAGTAGAAAATAAATCACCATTGTAAAGAGAGAAATAGAGGGATGGCTTACAAATATTGCTCTCTTACCTTACCCCACCTTATGCAGCATGACTCTGTTCTTATTGATTACTTATCCACACATTTAGTTTCCTGGGTTCCCTCATCATTTTTTGCCCATTAAGATCTGAGCTATTTCCCCAAATGAACTATTTGCTTGTTTTTACTCCGGACTACTTAATTTAGCCACCGCTTTTTTCAACTTCTTGTCCTGCAAATTTCCCTTAAGTTTTATTCCCAGTTAGATCCTCTTGATCTGTCTTTTTGTAAATGACGTAGTATGCTGTTGTAGGAGTCTTTTTGTTGAAAATGTGAACTAATTAAACAACTAGTTATCACTGCGGAGCGTTCCATTTAGCATATTATGACCCGCCTATATTTGCTGTCTGTCTGTGACACCGTGCCCTGTGCCTTCACACACAGCTGTGAGTGTGTCATTGTTTGTACAATCAATAGTCCAATATATTCCCTGTACGAAGGTGCCAATTTAATTACGAGCTAGTTAGCATAAAATTTAATCAGTACTTTATCTAGGATGAATCTGTACAAGCAAAACCAGTTTCCCACGTTTATGGGATGGTGTGCGGAAAAATCAATTAAAGTGCCATTGAGTTCAAAAACATTACTTAAATAATAGTAATAGTTAATAAAGTAAACAATAATTAAGATTCCAACGTTTAAGAAAACAATCTTTAAATAATCACAACACTGGAAGATCTTGATGATGTATCAGTTGAAAGACCTTCTCATTTTATGTTTTTTTTTAAAGGATTTTACCACATCATGTACTCTACAGAAAACATGAACTTCTTTTTCACAAGACAAAATGTTTTGCTTGTATATCCTGCAGTCAACAATTATTTGTTTAAGCATTTGGGATAAAACAAAAAAAAATGGGTCCATCTGTCATCTGTTCTGATTTATTGTAACTGTGAAGTTTGTAAGTTGTTTTAGTTTGGCTTTCATCCAGCAATTTTGATTCACAAGTATTGGGACAGTGTTACAACTGTCCTCATTAAATCTGACATTGTTCATTTTGAAATGAACGCTGAACCTATCAATCCAATTTGAACCACAGAATATGGGAATTACCCCAGCTGTTCTTAGTCTAATAAAAGCAAAACAGAAAAATGAGACTAAAATATCTATAGCATTACTGCAGCTTAAGAAAATCCATGTGTCATGATTTGTTTTCACATGCAAATATACTGATTTGCATAATGATATGCAGAGAATATTGTATGGAGGTGATATTTAACCTGTGCTTGGAGGAGTCCATTTTGGAAGAAAGGGGTGTGGTATATTTTCCGGTATCCCGTAGGGGCCTGTGAATATGCACAGCAGCTGATGAGGTCACCGTTGTATAGAAATTGTCCCTGACAGGTGTACAGGGGTCTTGTACAATGCATGACATACTATTGTAGACTTGTATTTCAGTGTGCTATGTACACACAGTATAGACCATGAATAGCTGTGAATTGTAGCCATGTGTGCGTTGGACGTTTTAGTCGTTATTAACTGATAAGTCGCTATAACACGTGCGTGATGAGGTACACCCATCTCATGTTATGCTAATTTGATGTTGTATGTGTGTGTGGCATACACAACGCTTTTGATACGTCAGCTGTGTGTGTTCATCGGGACGCTTTTGACGATGTCCATGGTGGTGGGTCTACGCTAAACGTCTTGACGGAGTGACACCTCCGGTGGGTTATCTAGCTCAATTGATTTTACGCTTCATTCATCCAATTTGTCTTTACCCGTGTAGGGCTATTTAATCTATCTGTTGCCCGTGTGCCTAGGTTCATTTGTCTGTGTGTGATTAATCTCTGTATTGTTTGTATACTGTCGTATGAGGATTGAGTGAAACCATGCACAGATTGAAACCTTGTACAAGGCACGTGTCATGTTATGAAGGTCAATAAAGGTCATGTCATGTATGGTAGGGAATAAGTGACTCATGAGTTTCCATTGATCAGCGTGGACATAATGATTCAAAGCTGGCTTCCGTTGTGGTCTTGGGGAAAGCTTGGGAATTTGGTTTGATCCATGGTTTGCTGTCACGGTTTATCTCTGCCTCCTCGTCGGATATCATACAGGTGTGTATAAACAGACATGTCAAAAACAAAACGGAGATAATCAAATTTCAGCTTCATATTCCAATCCTGTATTTGAAGTTTCACAAGAAAATTTTTACAAAAGTCTTTATGACATGAATGACTCTGAATAGCTCAGATGTCAAATGAATTATATTTCAATTTATGGAGTAGTTTTCAAATGCAGTTGATCCTGTTTGTAGTTTGCAAGTAATCTCCACTTGTTAAGTCAGTATAGATGATTAAAATTCTGCTGAAAATGTGGATGTTTTTAAATCAAAAGTAAATAAATATAACACTTTTTCTAGAGGAGAATTTTACTCCTGTACCCAAAGAGAAAAAACCAACACCAAAACATGAAAAACAAACGATGATTTAAAAAAAATTGGGGAAATAAAAATATTCGTCAGACGATTTTTATTCTGGAGCTCCTCTGCATCATACATTTAGCATTTCTTGTTTTATGAGCGATAATTTATGACCTTTTTAAGGTTGGGTAGTTAACCTTGATTAATTTTAAAAGAAATTCATGACCATGCATAGCAAAAGCCATTTAGCTGGATGGGAATACGGTGGTTAGATTACTGAATAATTTACTGTGATGGGATGATCAAGTAGTCAATTACAAAACAAAGGCAGAGATCTCACATCATCGTTATTGTCCATGGTCCTTGGGGTCTACTCTGATCAAAATGGTCAACAGAAAATACTTAGTAAGTTGAGACGATTAGCAGGGAACCAGTCACCAATGAGATACATCACATTGCGTTTTTGACTGGTAACCTGTACCTGCTTAGTAAGCAGGATTCGTCTTGACTTAGCAGAATTTTTTGTGGTTTAACTCTGTGAATCAACCACAAGGTTGTTTCCATGGGACAGAAGCCAAAATACAGGACATTGTCTATCTTTACGACTGGAGCCCACTTGCAGATGCTTGATTAATTACTGACGGGGAAGCGTTTTCAAATTTTAAAGTACATCGAACTGAAAGTTAAGGTCACTTGTCGCTTCAGAGATAAATGACACTCGTCTCTGAAAAAATTGCTGGCTGTATGGAATATCAAGCGTTTATTCCCACACAGTTAACGCAACAAGTATTGTAAGTCGGAGTCCATCTTCTTGAATTGTTGTTGTTGTTTTCTTGTTGTTGTTTTCTTGTTGTTGTCTTGTGTTGTTGTTGTTGTTGTTTCCTTGTGTTGTGTTGTTTTTCAAAGCGTGCATCATAAACAAGGATTTCTTTTTCAAACGAGCTACCATCGTTTGGTTGACTACCATCACCTTCTACCATTTTTATGTGAACATAGAACACCATTACGACATGCATAAAGTTATGACGGGATTTAATATAAAGTGCTGTAATGAGATTTTGATCACTGAACTGAAATGGTAAAACCGTCATTCATTTTTTATTAGTTTACTCTCCGAACAAGTCATAAATTGCTGACAATAGGCCTGATTGTCTCGAAACTGTCAGTTGTTTTTTCAAGTTTCAGTCTGCTGGTATTTTATTACTAATTTATTTCAAGTCCATTTTGATCCAGTGTGCAGCTTGTCAAGTGACTAGTGAGCTCTTTACAGATTTTATGCTGAATAACAATTTTTGATGGAGGTATTATGGGTTGCAGTTTTGGAAAAAAAATAAAATATTATAACCTAATTGGATTCATAAAGGGCAAATTACATGAAATCTTCCAATTTTCAAGAGCATACAGGAAGGAATGCCTTGCATCAAAGGTTTTTGGAAAGCTGCCATTCATTTTAATCCACTATTTTTCATGATGATCAAAAATTCCATTGAAAAAAGGTACGCACTGTTTCAATAAAATAGTGTACAATTGAAATAAGAGTAGATTCCAGCATACATTTCTCAAAAGATAATGCATTTTTTAACAAGTAAAGATAAAAAACTCCGCAATTTACTTTACCGGCATTTATCAATTGTACCCATCTAGGGGAACAAAATATTCAATTTGTAGTTTATTCAATGAAGGGGTTGGTTCTGAAAAGGTTCAAGAAGAAAAGAAAAAATCACCCAAAAAAGAGGGGGAGATATTTTATTGTTACAAATGAATACAATTTCAGCCTGAAATCGGCGCCGAAGGCCAGAGGCCCAACCCTTTACCATGGATATGGTTCCGTTGAATTCCATTGACCCAAATCAATTCACAGCGCTCCACCAACCCATAACGTCCCAGACATGTTTTGCATTCTATATTGATTGGGGACCAATTCAATTGTTATACCGCTACACTCCCAGTGTCAAGTAAGACAATCCGACTGTGTTGGGTTTTGTATCCACACCATGTGCTCTTACATACAGTGGTGTTTTTAGTTAGACAGTTAGAGAGAATAATACATGATCTACATCATGTTCAGTCATCATTCTTGTACTGTTACCTGATGTGCATCGGTGAGTGGTTGCTAGGCACTTATGTGTCCGCTAAGTGTTCCATTGCAAATGCTTTATGAGGTATGTGATATGTGATTAGTGTGTTATCAGTCATCTTAAAGGCAAAGTATACCTTTGGTTTTTGGAATCGTTCGATTGTTTTGTTCGTATGTATAGATATAAACAATGAAGCTGTAATGTGCAAATTTCGTTTCAAAAGGTGGTGGCGTTTTTTTGAGGTATCGCCAAAATTTGTAGTGGTTATGTCCACGCTGGAAGAATAATCCGTAATTGGAATACAATCAGAGAATCGTTTCATGCATGAAACGTTTCTCAGATTGAAATTGTTTTTAATCCTTTTCTCTAAAACCACATTCCTTAGGGAAACGTTTCTCAAAATGTTATTCGTTACCAACAGCTGCAGTGATTCTTACCAAGTTATTATGGTCATACATTTTTGGAGTGATTACTAAAGGCATACCTTCCCTTTAACGTAATTTAATTACAGTAATTCACAATGCTCTTTTCAATTGAAAGTGACGCAACATGATGGATGCTCACAATAAGTCTCATAGAATGTGCGTACAATCCCACTCTCGCAACATTTTGAAGCAGGTTTTGGTCTTAGATATTGATATCAAAATTTAGAGTCTTAGATCTTGTCCTAAAACAAAAAATTTAAAATTTATTTGCTGTCGTTGGCCGTATAACACGATATCGTCATGGAGGAAGGACCTTCCTCTATGATATCATCTTTATGTTTAGGTCAATTTTTTTGTTACATTTGAGACCTTTTCAGGACGATTTTCCAGCATGCCTCTGGTGTTTTTATTTTTTTTACCAAGCTAGAGATAAATAGCAGCTTAGCATTTCAGTTAATCGTGAAAATATTTATTGCGTTCAAACTTGTCTGTGAAAATATGGATGTTTATTTTTCTTTAGATATGAACAGTACTTGTCAATCCCAAGGTTGTTTGAATGATACTCCTTTTGTGCCAAAGCCACCCTCTCCAAAAAAAAAAACGATCCATGCTTTTATTTTGATTCATTTACTACAAGACGTTTACGTTGGCTTAACTGTTGAAATTTGCTCTCCTTATGGCCGCAATTGTTTCTTTGTAAAATGGAAAGCTTCCGGAACGATGGGAGGTTGCTGCTCACGCCGGGCGGCCAAGAAAGAGTTGAAGAAAGAGGAGGAGGGTGCCGCACCAGAAGGTGATGATCAAAAATGCTTGTGTCTTGTATCAAGTCTGCTTTGAGTGATTTTTTTTGTTTTATTGTCTCGCCCGCTTCTTGTTTATTTTGTTTCAAAATGTTTGTACCCTGCTTCCTTACCCCCCTGAGCTCTTGCGGCAGAAAGTATATCCATAGGTTGTGGTTTGGTTTACTTTTTATTAAGGTGCTTGGTTATACTTCATCAGTAGCGTAGCTAGGGTTCGTGGCGCCTTGTGGGGCAGGGGTAGATAATGGTGTCTCTTTACTCACTCAATCGAAAGCCGTCTCCCTAGCTACGCTATTGTGTGTAGAGGGACTTCTAGCCGTCATCGTTTGAAAGCATCCAGCATTATGGAAGATTTGATTTGCTACCTGTAATTACACATAGGCTTTTGAGTGATGGGTCAATCTTTCTATCTCTTGATCGTTTCTCTTGAATATATTTTTCCTACTTTTGTTGTATCTGTCGGAAATTTTGTTTCCTTCCTCCCTTGGGAGATTAATAATTTTATTTATATCCACGTTGCTGATGGTGAGGTTGTAACTGTAAGAAATATAACTCATAGATCAAATTCTCGTTGAAGATGTGTTTTCAAAAAATTACATTTTCTACTGAACACAACTTACCACATGACCTTAATCATAATAACCATAATCATCAGGCATTTGTAGAGCGCCCTCATTCTAGTTGCCTATTCCGAGACGCTTAGCAAAGTGAAGTATTTTCCTGCAAGGTATTGTGGAGCTATGTATGAGACCTATTCCTTTACATAGCACCATGTAATGGTTTACAAGGTGCTGTGGGGCAAAATATACAGCCAATCAAACTAGGAACACCGGGGCAAACCCCTTCTCTTTTTGATAAGTGCACTGGGTTCTTTAACGTGCATTACACAACACACGGGACCAACGGCTTTACGTCCCATCCGAAGGACGCATAAATAATGGTTAAGTGTCTTGCTTAAGGACACAAGTGTCACGACCGGGACTCGAACCCACACTCTGCTGAACAGAAACACCAGAGCTTGAGGGTGGTGCTCTTATCCGCTCTACTACGACACGCCATTAAGCAGGGCTGTGTCTTAGCTGATAATATTGCTGTCAAATTTTTCTGCTGAGCAACATTTTGCAGGGAACCAATCACAAGTATTTTACACAAGGTTATATTTTGGCTGGTAACCTGTTTTTGCTGAGTAAGACTTAATTTGGTAATAAACAGCTTTATTATATTGAGCCATTGACGTGTTAAGGTTGATATGGGTTCCATTTCATGAGATGAAAGTAATGATAAATTGTTTGATTTATTTCAAACTTAAAAAGAAATCACATTCATCAGAGTGAAATGCGTCAATTTACATTGAGTTAATTATTATTAACCCTCCCGCCCAGGTAGTAGTTAATAAGCAGGACAGTTCTTTTCAGAACTGAGAAGTCTCCCGAATTCCAAAATTCTACTCCGCAGTAGTAGAACAAATAGCAAGACGAGTTCTCTAAAGAACAAAATCTACACAGCAAAGTAGATATACACATGGTGTTACCGCAAACCGAATATACATTGTACATTGATACCTCACCATGCAATGCCTCAAAAACCATATATTATTAACATGTTCACCACAAAACAATCAAGGAATTTTAACTAAAAAAACATTCAATTTCATGGAAGACTAAATGACATTTTTTCAAAAAGGGGTATTTAAAAATTAAGGTTTAATAACGCATTAGACCTGTCATGAACGGAATAAAATGCTGACATAAAAAGCTCAAGAAACAAACAAGCCATTATGGATGTAAAAGCTAGTCATGATACAAAGCAACATGGAAACAGATTGTCCCGTTCCTTGTGCAGGACTCCCTCCCCTGCCAGTATTATTAGTATTATTATTATTATTACAGAACAATTTATTCAGATTTATTCAAATCACCCAAGTAGAATGACAGGACAAGTAAAATAATGTACACCGCAGGCCACAACAAAATAACAAGAAATGATAAATACAGCTAATATAATTGAAAGTAATATAATTAAAGATATATAAATACATCAAAACTAATGATGTAGAACAAGACAGAGCAATTAACAACCAGAAAATGCAAGCAGGTTGACGACTGAACAAACAAATTCAAGATCTGCTGATGAGGCAAAATGTAGTAGGAAAAAAATGCATACATGATGTGACATCAGTTGTAAGTCAAGAAAACCACAATGCAGTGATGTCATTATTGAGATAATCCGTACTAGAAAATGTGCAGGCGATCTAGTGCTCTAAAAGTGGCCAGTTGACATCGTCCTTGCACAAATATGGGTCATGGAAAACATTACCCTCATATGCGGGCATATATATGAATTAATAAATGTCATTGTGATTAATGAATAACAACAGTATGGAAACAGTGGTACCTAGAAGTAGGTCACCTCCTTGAACATCAATATGTTTTATGAAATTGTGATGATCTGGCAAAAATGGTTTTGCAACTTAAATTCGAAGAAAAAAAACAGGAAGAATATTTAGGTCAGGCTTAATAAGTGGTAAGCAAATTAGTCTGCTTAGCCAAAAACCACTTTTTACCTGCATGCCTTATGGTTATTTAAACACTTGGTCTTGAATTGCCCTTAAGTGCTAAGCATTTCTGCAGAGGAAAGGTCATTTAGAAGCTGGAGGAGTACCGTTCCTCAAGATTGATCAACTGTAACTTGACATGAATAGCAATAAAGACTGGCCCCCTGTCTCTCACCTGTGTTGGAGATACAGGCTTCTAGTGTTAACTTAATGAATTTTATTGGTCAAGTTTGAGATGTGTGTGCTGGTACCCATGCTTCAACCTGAAAGTCATGACCAGTGAAGGTCGAAGTTGAATGTTCTTAAAACTAAGAGGCCAGTATTTGAAATTTTTCATCAAAGCACAGTTATAAAGCCGCATGACAGTAATAGCATGATAGTAATAAAGGCAGTCTGACATATTCAGAAATCAACAACCTACGCAAAAACCCTACAAACAGTTTCAAGCATAGAGTCTTCAAGTATAACCAGAGCTGCCAACTCTCCCTGATTCTGCAGAAAGTTCCCTGAAAATAAACCAATCTTTCCATGTTCTGATGAGCAAATTTGGAAATCTCCCTAATTGTGGAAACTTTTTCCGGGTTATGTTGAATGTGATTCTAAAAATCTCCCTGATTGTTGTGCAAAATTTTCCTGATTGCAAGATGCAAATGTTGGCAGCTCTCGACTGTAACCCAACTCATCCAATTGCCAAAACGGCAAGCTTGGTATTTTGCATTGTCTGAATGACAATCATTTCAAATGAAACTATTCGTTCATTCTAAGCTTGTACCATCCCTTTGTGGATTTATGAGTCATTTTTTATCCATTGAAGTCCAAAACAATGAAAATCACCGGTGACACAAATCATCTGTTAGACCCAGAAATATTGTCAATATTTGATGACAACTGTCTTACACTAATCCAAGAATTCAATTCAAACCTTCATGACTCACAACCTGGTGACTCTACTGACTACACTCTCTCCATGCGCCTCTGAACCTATCACTCTGGATACACAGTGTCTGCCAGAATGTACACAAATCTGTGTCAAGTAAAAGAAAATATAGAAAATAGAATTTTCCCACCAACCAAAAGGACCTATGGTATAAGTGCCAAAATAAGTTAGTGCCCTGATGTTTTTGACCCTAGCAGAGTCTTTCTCGAGGGTTAACAAATTAGAACGTGCAAATTTTGCTTACACCCCTTTTTTTTTTACAGGTTAAGAAATGAAAAAAGTAGGGGAACTAGATTCATCAGGATCCAATTCCAAAATACGCTGGCTAACGCTATGACTTGGTATACTTCTTGTTTGAATTGACTATTGTTGTGTGAAATTGTTCCGCCACAGAAATGTAACTGCAACTTAAACGACTAGTCTGTACCCCAATCCAAGAATTAAAATTTAACCCTGTCTATGACTCACAGAAAGTGATAAATGAGTCGAGACTCCAAGCAGTCAGACCCAACTCTTTGGATATACTACTTGTAACAATTGATGTCTTTGTCGTGGTGCTGTTGCATTTGCTTTGCCCTCTTTGCCGGTTGAAATGACAGTTTGCCTTTGCATGAAATTCTTTTTTATATCCAACTTAATTAATTATTTTATTTATTTGTTACATTTCTTTACCCAGAATATTCCTCAAATTGGTTTCCATTGGGGGTGCTGCATACATTACCTTACTCAAATCAATATTTACTTCATGCATAATTAAATATATTTACTTTGTAGGCAGTCATTTGTATAAGTTCCAGTAGAACTTTAAAATATTGGATATCTGTCCATCATCTGCGTTGACCAGTTAACTTTATCCGCGTACGTTTTGGTTGGTCTTTTCTTAATTGGTTCTTTTTACGACACCGTTAAAATTTGTGAATGTAATTCAAAGTTGAATTCTTTTATTTGGTTTTACCCTTACACCGATTGTGTGTAAAGCACTGTGTACTCAGTACTCTCTTGAGTCCTGTGAAAAACAAAATCCACAGGCATATTACTCAGGTGGGATTCGATTTAACATCTATTAAATTGGATTCTCCTCAGTATGGACAAATTGTGACTAGTCTAGACACTTTTGTTTATACTTTCTTGGGTTGAAATGCCAGTAATATAATCCCATTGTGAAAGTTACAGATTCCCAGTGTTGGTCAAACTCACTGCACTTAAAGGAGGTACACCATTGGTTGTAGACGAGTAACTAGTTTCTATCCTCAAGTGTTCACTAAACACACCATTCAACCGATCTATGAAAAGTTAATCAAAGTTGGCAGTTATGCTTTAATGCAAACTTCTAAACACTTCAGGGATTCCATACATTTGTGTCAGGCTTATTTTGATTGTGGCAATCTAAATAAGGAACACTGAGTGGTGTAGTCCCAAACGCTATTTGCCGGACTGTGACAGTACTTCACATATATAAATATTTCTCTGTTCTGGTACAAACTTTATAATCGCCGAGCTTTCCAATTTTCAAACATGACCAATCCTGTACTTGTCTTTAACTTGGTACTACACACCTTCCCACATTCCATCTGAGCAGTCTATCATCCCTATTTCTGACCTTCACACTTCACCCTGCATGTCACCACGTAATCCAAACTCTCCTTGATAACCAAGGTTGATTTCGTGTTAAACTGCTGTCGCTCAATAATTTGATAATTTCCTTTTCACTTTTATTTTGGCATGAAACATGAAATGTTTTTTTTCACCTACCCTATTATTTCCTGGATGTGGATGCATGTTTAGATAAGTTGGAATTTACAACTCGGGGCAGGGGGTGGGTCGAGGGGAGGAGGAGGGGGGAGCCTGTAAAAATGACTCCCATACATAGCATATTTTATGACTTATGGAATGTCTTGAGGCATACAGCCAGAAAATGTTAACAACTTCTTACATCAACTTTCCGAAATGATTTCCTTTTGAAATTCCTTATTGCCACTCCACCCCACCTCAGCTCCCCCTAAAGTTAGTACTCTTAAAAAAAAGAAATGTATTTGATGATTAGGGTTTAGATAAATATTTTGTCTCATAAAAAAAAACTCAACCTAAGGCACCTGCCTCTGAGTTTCGAGTGAATGTTTGATCTCAGTTTGAAGCTGCTGAGAGTAAGGTCTCCCTTCCAGCTATTAACACTTCTCCATGGTTCTGAAGCTACATAGGTCCACCTACCACCCAGTGTAGATGTTCGTACTAAAGCCCTTTTCACACGACCGCAATTTAGCAGGGGTCCCTTGCTAATAATGAGAAATGGTTTGTGAAATTTTACAAATTGCACTTCGTGTGAAAGGACAATTACAATGATTGGGATGTTCAAGGTCCCTCATGAAATCATCTCAAATTTGCCGTCCTTTATGGACAGTTTTAACCATTGTTGTCCATTCACACAAGGTGCATTTTGTAAAATTTTCTCAACCATGCTAAAAAGTAAGCGAGGGACCCTTGCTTAATCGCTGTGTGTGAAAAGAGACAATCAGGTCTGAGAGGTGTCATTTGATACAACAAAACAAGATGAGATAGACATCCCATGAAATATGTAGAGAAGTTACTGTGTTAGACATGCAGTAGTCTCTGCCCAAGACGTCTGTGATCGATAGTGGATACTAGAGGGCGCACTATTACTAATTACTACCAGCACGTTGCACTATCCATTATCGATCACTGACTCTTGGGCCAAGACTAGACATGCAGTGGATTGTAAACGAGATGGTTTTGTAATGGGATATGTTGGCTTCTTCATGCGGTATATATCTGTAAGATGAGGTTTCGCTTCGGGGAGAAATTACTCGGGAACTTCTTTAGTGATATTCTCTTCTGTGAAGATTTGTTGAGCAAGAGAGAGTGTTAATCTCTTTGTTGACATGCTTTGAAAAGCACCTATTGCACATTTTGCATAATATTTCACAATTATTGTGCTGCCATTTTGTTTAATCTCCAACTCAAATCAATGTAACCAAACTGAGGTTGGAAGGGGAAAAATAGTCAGATGCCTTTTGTTATATTGTACATCTGTATTCCTGACTATTGTTGCATACAAGGAACATGACTAATGAGGTGGCAGTAGTTAATACTGATAATAAAAATACAAGATATTTATATTGCGTATAATGCAGAGCTGCCAACTCTCCCTGATTCTACACAAAATCCCTGAAAATAAACCAATATTTCCACGTTCTAATAAACAATTTATAGACCTGATTATTGAAACGTTTGCCCTATTATGTCGAATGTGATCTAGTATCTCCTTATTATTGTACAATATCTCCCTGATTGCAAGTTGAAATGTTGGCAGTTCTGATAATGCAAGGGCCTTTTATGCGCAACACAAAACAAAACAATGAAGCAATTTGTTGCACAATGTAGATTCAAACAAGCGAGTCTTTAAAAGTCCCTTGAAAATTGGAACAGAGTCGGCTTGACGAATATGCTTAATGTTTGCTACTATATGTTTGCTTAGACAACAGTAGGCAGTGGTGTGTAATGACAGTAGTTAATCATTACGATGGTGTGATTGAAGATCCATAGAGCTTTGAAGTGTTGAGGGAAAAACACCACAAGACACCCCGTTGTCTTTTTCATCTGCTGGCCGGAAATTATATTCCAACCATGTACTGTCTTGCAATCAGTCAGTTTATACTGGGTCTATAGTTTAGAATTGCAACATTCTGTGATAAAAATCACAATCACTGTTTGTTGTTTTTGTTTTTACTCATGAAATTCTTCATTCTGAAATTTAGTGGGAGTGTTTCTTGATCATTAAAAAGTAAACAAATAAACTGCTACATAAATGTTCCCTAGTCTGCTCACAGTAGAGCTGGTAATATTTTGGTGATAATGCTACGATCTTTGTAATTTTTTCATTTCCAACAACGTTTGTGAATACTTCATTCCCAAAGAGAGGGCCAGACTAGGTTTGCCTACCGAGCCTCGATTTGGTTACATGGGTTTGAATGGAGAATAAGATGTCTGCATCCATTACGAAGGTGATCTGGCATCTGTCAACTTTCACTATGTATGCTAGCCTGTGTGTGGTTCATGTTGCATGTCACGATTCTAATATTTGGGTCCACCTTGTGAAGTGAAGAGTGCCCTCTCTTGACAATATTGAGTACATGATTTTCCTTGAGGTCAAAGTAAGTTTATTTGGTTGGGCGTGCTAGAGAAGTGCAGAGTGATTGCTGTTGCCGATATGTTGATAAATAAGAGCGTTTTTTTTTTAGAAACACGGAATCCTTTTCTTTCCAGTGGTAACACACATCATGACGACATTGACTTGTTTACATTGTTTGTTTACTAGTTCTTTGTTGATACCTACGCACCCATCTTCCTGTGGATAGCTGTCATCCGTTTCCTGCCTCTTTAATCTTTTGTTTTAACAATGTGTCTATAAATAGAATCTTGAGCAAATCAGTGCACAAACTTGGCAGATTTGTTGACATATATGTACCAAATGGTTGCGAACGTCTTCACATAATCTCATGAACACAAACACATATTGGACTGTAATTAAGACTAATTGAAACCCCAATTTTTTGTTCAAAAGAAGTTTCAAGAAATGTTTTCAGATTTCCAATGATTGGTGAACAGTAATATTGAAGGCAGCAACTCTTCTGCTGATTATAAGCCTTCCATTTTTGTAATTTGTTCTAGCGCCACACTTCTTGTTGCTTCCCCTCAAATATAAAGCCATACACAATATAATTATAGTTGATTTAATTTTGAAGTAACTTGGGGTTAGAAAAATTGACTAGAGTGGGATTTGAACCAACGGTCTTTGGATTATTATGCAGGCGCTCTACCGACTGAGCTTTCTAGCCCTTTGTCGGCGGACCCCTATTTTTTTCCAATATCTTTCTTCCAGGGTGCCAGTCAGAAACCATACAACAGTGCATTCATTTTTACATTTGAAATTGGCATAGTTTATTAGGAATAAGATACATTCACATCAATATTAATAAGAAAAAAACAGATAAAGTTATTGACAGAATTAAAGAATTTAAAACTGAAAATCTCCTATAAAGAGAAAAATATTCTGTTTAAAGTGATTGATGAATAGAATCTTTAAATGAAAAAGCTAGGTACTCTTTAAGAGGAAGTTACCCACGGGGGTTGGCCGTACAGTGCGTCCTGCCTTGCTGCTGTTGTAGTTCCATGGCAAGTTAATCTAGGTCAAGTTATTCATGTTGTAACATCAATTAATTTATGCAGAGTCAGTCGATCAATTTAACTCACTGACACTTCACCACTCCTGGGGTGTTATTCTAAAAAATGCATGACCGATTTATCCTCGCTTCTGATAATTAAATTGTGCGGTATATGGCCAAGATTGAAGACTTTTTTTGTTGTTCCTTATCATAGCCGCAACTATCCATAGTATAATCGTTTCAAGCTGGTATTTTTCGACGGTTTATACATTCGAGCCGAAATATTATTGCTGAATGACAGAATGACAGAAATATTATTGACATTCAGCAAATTTTTATTTTATTTTAAATTCATTATGCTCCATCAATGGTCTATCAATACTTTGTCTTGGTAGCAATTATATTAAAAGCCATTACTTTGATTATAGCTATCTGAGGAATGATATGATTCTTTTTCGGAAATAAATAAATAAATCTTAGTGCGATATTTGAAACTGAATTGAATTGACCTTAAATATCCGTTGAGTTTGAAGGACCTTGTCATTTACGTGATACTGCCTTTTAAAAAATTCTTTTATGTGCAACTCTATACCAGAGAGACTTCGTTGTTTTTTGCCTTCAGCACTCCTGGAGAGTGCACAAAATATTTCCGAATTCCCTCAGGGGTTTAACTAACCTGGTTGCTCCTGCTTGGGGAAATAGTTCAAGAAGCAAAAAAACAACAATTACCAGCACAGAATAGTGACTTCACAGCTTTTATTTTAGGTCATTGTTATCAAGTTGTTTCTTTTTTTTTTGGGGGGGGGGGGGTGGGGGAACATTGTTAGAGTTTGAAGGCAATGTTGAACCCCCTTTTTTCTTCGCGCCTGAAGGACAGAAACAAAATTTTCAAACTGATTTCTTAGAGTCGTTGAAGTATCTCAACAAGTTTCTTAGAGAAACGAGAGGTTTTGATTTGAACGATAAATCAAATCAAATTAAAAGCGTAGCAATGAAACAGAAATAAGAGCTCTAGATATACTTTCCTTTTCGCAGACGATTGTGTCACTCACGATTATCAGAGCTTTAATTTGCTGGAAATAATGAGTCGTAAATTCTCTTGTTTTTATGAGTCGTTATTGAGCAGGTGGGAAATAGCCGAACCGTTACTTCTGTCTAAATTAATCTGTCACGGTTCAAATTAGTCTGTCAAGTGTAGAAACTAATTTCCCTAAACGAAAAGTGATTTAGATAATTGTATGAAATATCAATTTTTATCGGGAGTATCAAATTAAGGAACAAAGAAAATGATGTATAGGTACAGAATTAGTATTTTGTATTTATGAATTTTTTAAAATTTATTATTGTTATTCTTATTGAGGGGGGGGGGGGCATTAATTTGTGAGATTGATTTACAATGATATCAATTTTCACCAGATGGTGATACTTGTTTTTATGTGAGTTGTATAGAATGTGTTATTTTAGTCCACGATAAATTAAACTTGTAGGTGGGGATTTCAGTTCGGCAATTGATTTATTGTATTTTTCTAATTTCTTGCATGTGAGAAACGGTAACATAACCCACAAGGCAGATTTTGTGACCAATTTCCTAGATTGGTACCTGGAATTTCAAACAACATGACTTTAAGGGACGATGTTGTTTTGGTTCCTCTCTCGAAGAATCGTTGTATTTACTTTCTTTCCCCCTCTAGTTTACACAACCTTCTCAGCACGAACATAATAAAAAATCGCACGAAAACATGTATTTGTCAAACTCCAAAAAAAAATTCCCCAACCCAAAAATATTTGCTTTCCTCATAATGGTTAAACACAACCTTTTAGCATAAACATGGCATTGCTATTTACACATGTATTTGTCCAACTCCAAATGTCCCTCAAGATGAACATTTCTGTTTGCTTTCTTGCAGTAAACATTACATTTTAAAGGATAAACACGGAACTCATGTTTACCCCTCTACAATAGTGACGAGAACGGTAATTGTCCAACTGCAAACAAATTTCCTCTAATGAAAAGTCGTGCTTACCTCATTCTGGCAGTGCTGCACGACCTTTTAATTGTAAACAATTACAGTAGGGTGTTACCGGGTTTGATGGTGTACATGGTAAACCACTTCACTTTTTGATGTGTGTCCTTGTCTGGCCTAGCCTTCTGTCAAGGCCTTCGTGGCTTGGACAAATTCGACAAAAGGCTATGTATGTCCCAGTTAAGGGCTTTCTGTGGGTTTTATTGTTTGTGGCAAGAGACACGCCTCCATGAATGGGAAGAGGAAATGAGGCTATGTCATCCTGGGATCCTGTTTATGTTTATGAGATACAAAGGATGCAAAGCTGGGATAGGAAAAGAGCTAATATAAGTTAGTGCTTTTTAAAGGGTATTTGGGGCATTGGTAATTATTTCCCACACTGTAGGGTTGGGATGGGGAAAGATGTTATAAATAAAAATTGAAATTATTTGGAAAAACAACAGGGGGAAAAAAGAAATAAAATTGAAATTACTTGGAAAAACAACAGGGGGAAAATCACAAAAGTCCCTCCCACTGCAAAACAAAAAATAGTTTTGTTATTTTCTGTTGTAGGGATCAGTACCCTAAACCATGGAGGAATTTCTTGCCTAAACTCAACAAAATTCTGAGAAACATGAACTAACATTAGTGACCAACCTTTATCGCAATGACCTGCCTAACCTTTGTATTTTGTGAGAAGATAACAAAAACAAACGGTCAAGATTAAGGTCAACCATCAATTGAATAGTTCTCCAACTGTTTAAGCTGTGATTTGTGTCAATTTACAATCCTCCAAAATGCTGTTTGATTACTAATCTAATACACGCATTTGATTTCTCAGTATTTGTTCCGATTTCAGGATTTTCTCAAAATCTTTATGAGCATTTAAATGTTCCTGGAAGAAGTGAAACAGTCACCAAAGGTAGAAAGAAATAGTCCACATTGTGTCCAGACCTGTAGTTTTGTATTTCTGGTGATGCGGAGAGGCTTTGAACCTCCTGGATTGTGTTCACCGGGAGGTTCTGGGTCTAGAATTTGGGGGAACCCAGGCCTGCAAGCCATTGCCATCAATAGTCACACTTGGCAAACCCCATCCCTGCTAATACGATAGCACACTGGATTAGTTAGAGGCCAACCAGCCCCCCCCCCTAGCAAATGACTGCCACACCCCTAATCAAATGAATCTCTGGATCTGCCCCATCACCATTGAACTGACAATTCTTTACCAGCAAATTTGTTGTAAAGAAATTTGTGTCATATAGTATTAATAATTCTTACTCATAATCATAATCCGTGGCATTTTTTCATAGCTGTGATCTATTGTGCGTGTCAGAAAAAGATAAATGTAAATTGATTAATTATTATTAATCACTAATAATAGTCCACCAAGGACGTGTCAGTTAAAGGGAATGCTCTGTTGTATCGGAATATAAACAGTGAAGGGTGCGACTCTTGTACTAGGAAACATGTAATATAGCGAAAGGCAAGAAGTTTAAGATAGATAGTTGTATATTCACAAATAACCATGAGGTATAATAACATTTGTAGTATTTTTTGTACAGAAGTTATTCTGTGAAAACTTGTATGTGGCGGCATTTAAGTCACAAAAGAATTTTTCAAACAAAAGAAGAAGAAGTCAATTAGTTATTCAGATTGAATAAATCCTTGAAACATATTACCTCAACACCACCATCTTTGTCACGTTCCCTGTTTGCAAAAGCAATATTGTATACTGATGCCTGTCATACCAAAAAGGTGCGCGATTATTTTAACCCTGCAGCCTCAGTTTGGTTACATTGAGAGAAAATTGGGAGAAAACCCAATATGACATCACTATGAATGTCTGTACCAGGTCCCAATTTCATAGAGCTGCTTAAGCAGAGAATCTTGCTTAACAAGTTCCTGCTAAGCAAAAATGAGTAGAATATCAGTCACAAACGGTACCTGTGAAACTGTATTTTGGCCAGTTACCCTTCTTTGCTAAGCATAATTTTAATGTGCTTAGCGACTTTTAACTTGGTTCCAACACTTAACACACATACAATATGTGTCATGGTTTAGTAAGCTGAGACTTCTACAGTAAGCTGGGCAAACTGGCTGGAGACTTCCCCTTTAACTTTACCAACATATGTTAATGCACCCACACACCTGTGAATCAGAATGGTACGGTCCTATATCAGGCCTACACACAGTGAATCCGAATCCTGACCCTGCCACTGGTCAATGCAAAAAGAGTTATTGTTATGATGGAGAGTGGGGTTTGTACATTGGACGTCCATACATGCACTCAACCATGGGCAGTCATTGTACAGCGTGTGATCCACCGTGTCTGGATGCCATTTAAACTGGGATTTCAAAAGCTGAATGGCGAGGCTGGATTTCATTTATGAGTGTGGTGTACTAGCCTCTCATGTCATGTGGGTCTGAGAAGCACACATCCAGGAAGCGAAGAAACAGTCAACGTGGGTTGTTTCTGGAACACGGTAGCTGGATCAACCGCAAGCAGGAAGTCTTGTCATTTGCATATAACAGTACAAAAACACCTACAGGACTAGGAATGTGTAGTGATAATGCACACACATGCTGTGACAATGTGCAGGTAGCTTTTATCAATACCGTACGTGCAATACAGAATCTGAGTGGTAAACCTTAAAACAAGCTACAGTCATTCAGCTCTTCATCTTTTTTGTTGTGATGGTCGACAACCCGCATGAGTGGACGCTTAGAATTAGAGCAATTGTTCTCCTTCTACTTTGGTCTTATGTTTGTTGTGCAAGGAATTCCTGGGAAAGTTATTATTGATCCTGAGCCTAGGTAATCCACTTTCTATTGACATCAACACTGTGAACAGATAAAGGGAGGATTACAGCGGATTGTTAACTCATGAATTGGGATTCTGCAAGTGGGACAGCAGTTTCAGCTATGTTTGTCAAAGGCTCCCTTTAAATTGTGTGATCCATTAAGGAGATTGCAGGTTGACTAGACTGGCTATATTTTTATCGTCTGCACCAGTCCAGTTGAAGGAGACTGTCTATTATACCCGATGCATTTGTCGGAGGACAATTTCAGTCCTGTATGTCGTATCCTATTTTTGAAGATCGTTTTCTACCGTATGTGTGTGAGAAATGCAGCGAAGGTGTTTTTGTAGCCTGTAGTTATTCCAATATCCATGTGCCTTCTTCGTATACTTTTCTACCAAAAATGAGCTCACCAAGGATATCACGCCAAGCCGTGGCCAACGATAGTGTTACCAGGCAGCTGGGCAAGCAGCAACAGAATGGGCTGCCAGGAAGCAGAACTCACAGCTCCTACCCTCCCAGTCAACAACGTCCAGCTGGACTCGGCATGGCTGGACTGGGATCTCCAGTCATACCCTATCACTCGTTCCCCGTCCGGCATCAGAATGGTAGCCTCAACGGCAACGGGGACGTTCCTGACACGACAACGCCGGCCAGACGGGCGTATGTTACTGGTAACCGCAGCGGGCCTGTGGAAGTCTCCATGACGTCGCGCAAGAAGAGCTCGATCAACGGGCCCACCTGGGAAGCGGTGCCCAAATTCTCCCGCGAACTCCGCGACACCGAGGTGGATGAGGGCGACATTGTGTGCTTTGACGCGCAGTTTGCCTGCCATCCCCGGGCAGATGTACGTTGGTTGAAAAACGGCACGGATGTCGTCAAGACTGACTGGTGTTTGATCTACACCAACCACAGTAGTAGTATGCTGGTCATATGTGATGTAAATGAAAGTGACAATGCGGAGTATAAAGTAATAGTCTCTAATCCCGCTGGGAAAATAACATCCACGGCAAAGCTCCTTGTCTACGTCAAAGGTTTGAGTCTTTCCCTCTTGCTCATTATTTTCAGATTCTGACATAATTTTTTTGGCTTTCGAGCTTACACCGTTTGACGCTATGGTTAGATGATGTCTTTGACTTGTACTACAAGTCTTTGTAGTTGAGAAGAGATTATTCAAATACTAAGTTTATATCACTAAGAAGAAGTATGCATTTAATTTACTGTGAGTTTGTTTACCCCTGCATTTCCAGTATGATGTAGTACTGCGGGCAGGATGCTAGATTTGTAGATCGTAACTAAGCAGCTGTTTGGTGTTTTTATCTTAATTGGTGCAGGATGCTAGATTTGTAGATCGTAACTAAGCAGTGTTTGGTGTTTTTATCTTAATTGGTGCAGGATGCTAGATTTGTAGATCGTAACTAAGCAGTGTTTGGTGTTTTTATCTTAATTGGTGCAGGATGCTAGATTTGTAGATCGTAACTAAGCAGCGTTTGGTGTTTTTATCTTAATTGGTGTTACGTAACAGGGAATGGCCAATCGTCTTGCCCCATCAAAGATGAAATTTCAGACCTGAATTTTCATCCAATAATTTTGTACAAATTTAACACATACATACGTGTACTTCATAAATTCAACATACCAAAACACACCCTGCAAAGTTTCCCCACAACAGCATGCAGTCTAAACACAAGTTTTAAAAACCTTTCAATTTTTTTCATCATTTTCACTTCCGTCTGCATTGTGCATTTCCTAACATCTATTGTCAACACTTCTGCTCCAATGAGAATTTCAGTTTCAGTTAATGTTAGTCCCATTTTTCATGTTCTTATCCCGACCCTTGTGTAAACTTCACTCAAATGGAAATTCTAAGGCTGCAGATAACATTATGTCAATTTTGTTATAGTCTGTGAGTTGGAAAGCAATTTGTCCAGTAGCAGTCATGGCCTTGACATAAGCCACCACAATGACAGGTACTTTGCCAAAATACCTGCTCGGTCTTTTCTCCGGCAAGATTAATACCTGACAAAACCACCTAAAGAAAAAAAGCACACAAAACGTTTTGTGAGGGCTACCCTGGATTGGACCTACGTGGTAGTTTCACTCCCTGCCTGGTTGAACTTGATACAAAGGGCACACCTTAATAAGCTCTGAAGCATTACAAGGAAACCATGTATAGGTGGTTTGTTTTTCTAAATGGACACAAATGGGGGAAAAAGAGGTGTGGATAACCACAGGTGGTTCGTGTTTTTATCCTAAAGCTGTTTTGGGTCTGCGAGCAGGAAAAAAATACCATATTTTCTTTCAAGGGTTACTTGGTATTCAGGGTGGGATGGTCTTTTATATCATGAAAAGTGATGGGGTTAACCTTGTCAAGTGTTGTATAAATCACCAAATGTGATGCATTTTTTTGTATGCATCCAGATGTTGTTTCTGGCAGCATAAAAAAAAAATAGACAAATAACCGTATAACTCAAACATCAACATCAATAAATATTTTGCTTTGGAATAAAATATGGCCCCAGGTCTCTTTTAGGAAAAATCCCAAAGTACTCCTGAAGAGAGTATATGCTTATTCAATTCTCTTAACCTTCACAAAATGTATTCTATTTTGGAAAAGGTTTTTCTAGTTTAAAAAAAAGATATAGTGAGTTATTTTGTAAAGGAGTGGTACATCATTGTTTTGGGGAAGAGTAAATTCATTCAAATTTAAGAAACATCATAAAGGGATAATACATAATTGGTTATTGGAAGAGTACATTCATTCCAATGCTCTAGTTATCAAAAAAACATTTCATAAAGGGATTGTACATCGTTGGTTATTGGAAGAGTACATTCATTCAAATCCTCTAGTTTTCAAGAAAAAGAGGACAATAGTTCCAATCCTTGAGTTTTCAAGAAGCATCATAAAGGGATGGTAACTCATTGAACTATTAATAATGCAAACTGAGTAATTTTATCTAAACAACAACAACACACAAGCTCAGCATATGCACTGGAAACAGTAGCTCCGCTTTATTCATCGCAATCATGTGAATAAATTTGCATTGATTAAAAAAAACACAACAGTTAAAAGCCTTCAGCAGGTAGTGTGTATACATCACTGCAGCAGGATTGTGCAGACGTGGTGGAGAGTTATTGATTACGGATGAATAGAGTGGATCCAATTGTTAAAGTGTACACTGCTGCTAAATTTGGTTACATCTTGTTTGTCTTTATTTGAGTGGATTGCTACTGTGGGCTTTGGAGCACAATGAGACATTAACGTGTAATTTTACATGATTTGTAAGGACTGAATTGTTAATGTAAATAATGCACCCCGAAAAAAGATATTGACAAAATAGGTAGTCCGTCAGTATCAGGACTGGATGGCCCAGTTGGTAGAGCGCTGGCACATTCATCCCGAGGTCGCACGTTCAAGTCCCGCTCTAGTCATTTTTTCTTTGTTCAACCCTAAAGCAATAATATCTGTCACAAATACATTATAAGCGGGTTGAATCTTATTCACATGAATACAGAATTTGTCGAGAAACGAAAAATTGGTTGACTATATTTTTTTTGAATCAGTTGGGATTCATTTCCTGAATTTTTGACGTTGAGTGAAAGACTCTTTGCCTGTAAAAACACAATCTCATCGAGAACAGCTGTTTTGACATAAACAGGTACCAATCAAAATGAAATGGGATGTGAAGGTGTTTCTAACTGGTCCTCTTCTACGTTGTGGTTACTACTAGAGGCCATGTTCGCAGCTGCGGCTATGACTGAGGGTGATGCTAAGGGTGTTGCTATGGGCATCCTATACTTCATCGTGTGTTCCCATGACGATCAAGCCATGAGCCACAGCTGCTCATTGGGAAACAGCCACCTATTGAGCTCGGCAGTGTTTTCATGCTACTTTAAACTTGCCAACAAAATACATTCAGTAACATTACCTTTCATGTCTCTGTTTGCATTTCGCTAGGGCCCCTGCAGTTGCCTTTCATGCATGGAATAAGGAAAGTACAATTTAAGGAATGTGGTTTTGAATCAATTCTGTTCCCAAACAAAACGGGAAAAAGATGTCATTCTCTACTTTTACACGCAACATTTGTGATGAAAAAGCTGAAGGCCGAATTGCTTACAACCGAATAACAAAGAATATCATTATTGGTAGTTTGTATTGCCAAAGACATGTGGAGAGACGACGATTGTGATATTGTAGCTGAAGGCTTATCCAGACAGCCAAATCTTTGAGTTGAATGTTGAGCTGAGACCATTGACGTACTTGGTATTAACTACCTGTAGAAATTCAAGGCACTGTTACAATCATCAGCTCTGCAGTCTTGTGTAAGTGCACAGCCACAATCATGGGTACACTTTTTGTTACAAAGACACCAAATGAACAACACACACATATTGAGTAACTCTTTGCAGATCTTGTATTTGACAAACTCAAGTACTTTCTACTCTTCATTTACTCATTGCTAGTTAATTAATTTACAAACAACATTGAAGTAACTGTTAAATCACTGGTTTTCAAACTGTTGTTCTAAACATGGACACAAAAAAATGTCTACCCATGATTGTGGCTGTGCACATAAATGAATGTGGGTGTTGCTTAAAAACTTGCATATTGTGGTCTAGCATTGAGATCAGTGTGTTTCTCAACATCATCTGCCATTTTGTTTGGCTTTTCGATTAAAGTTGCCAACACTTTGAGAGTCCCCTGGAATCCCCGACTATAGTAAGGTGCAGTGAAACACCAACAAGATCAGTTGAAGTGCTTATGAAGTTGATTCCGGGATGGATCAGGTTGTGAATTTGAATCATCCCATTGGTCACGGGAAACATATAAAGATATTGACAAAATAGGGAGACCGCCAAAATCTAAGCTAGATAGAGCTCAGTTGGTAGGATGTTGGCACGTTCATCCGGAGGTCGCAGGTTCAAGTCTTGCTCTAGTTAATTTTTCTTTATTCAACCTCAAACTATTACAAAATTCACCCAGTCAGTGTCCCTTTTGGTTTAAAACATATAAAGGTGACACCTTTTAACTCTACGGCTCTTCAAGTTTTATCGCCATATCGGGTAAATGACATTCTATCTGTTCACAGTATCCTCTTCAAAAAGTTCAGGCAAAAAAAACATCAGCAGTTCTGTTGAATAGAAGGTGTGTACAGGAAATGGTTTTGAAACCCAAGTAAATGTTTATACAGTTCCTGTACAAACGTTCCTGTTTAGAAACCGATCCTCCAAACAGCTTTTGATGAGCTTGTAAAACTACCCATAAACACCGGAGTTCTTTGAACCATTGATTCTCGCATTGTCATCGCTTTGTAGTAAAAACAAAACAAAGATACCTCGGCTTCCTTCTCCTATCACATGCCACCGCCGATCCCCAAACCTTGAAGAACAGCAGTCATAACTTATCCTTACTTTCTGTAATTGCACGATTGTCTCTTTCAAAGCACCATTTTGAACAAGATGTTTGCTGAAATGATTACTGAAACCGATTAAGCCCTTTACACACTACGAAGCCAAATCAGATTATGGACAATTTTAACCCCACAGAGTCCAAGAGATGCCTATTCTGTTACTATGGTAGCAGAAAAAAGCCCCTTTAACTGGCCGGCTTTTAGCAGATAGTTAAAATGATGAAACTCTGACGACTGACAGTAAACACAATTAATCATATATTCATTTCACGAATGCAATCTCCTGAAAACTAGAGGAATTGGAATGAATGTACCGATTTCAAGTTAGCATGTTTTATACAGTGCAAAACATGATTTTCATGTAAAATTTCAAGTACATGATCAAATACATATTGGCATCTCATTCTAACACATGCCATAAATGTATTTAGTATTAACTCAGATAGTCAAGTACCGTGCACACCTGACTACATAGGCATATCATTTATGTACTTATAGCGAGTGCTAAACAAGAAACACCCTCCATGAAGTCCCATCAAAACATAACTCGCCAGCATTTATGTACATATGCTGCATCTCTACTATTGACACTGATTAATTGTGTTTACTCTCAGTCCAGAGTTTCTTCATTTCAATTTATCTGCTAAAAGCCAGCTAGTTAAAGGGCATTGACTGGCAAAAACTCTATGGCTTTCTTTGGGTACCATGGCAACGGAACAGGCATCTCTTGGACTTTGTGAATCATCGGGCAATATCGTATTTCTTATTTAAATAGAGACCTTTTTTTTCACCTCTTGGCTTGAACTCCCAACAATCACTCATTCTTCATGTATATCTTATCGGGGTTGTAAATATTAAATGTAACACCTGCGTCATAGTGTGATGTTTTGAAGCAGGGTGTTTGTTGTTGTTGCAGGAAGGAGTACTGATTGGGAACAATTGATATCTCCATTGGGGGTAGAGGGTTACACATCGGGGTAGAAGTATACCCCAGTTTGGACCGTTTGTTTGACGGTGACTGAGGCAGAAAACCATCTCTGTACCTAAATTGTCCCTGATTGGGAATGATTAATATTCTGATTGGGTGACTATGATTACAATCAAGGTACATGTATACCTCAAATGGGGGTACACTGTGATTGAAATGTACTGGCAAATGTCAGTGTAGATCAAAACAAACAGTCCTCTACTACCCCCCCATAAAAAATAACAATATATATATGTATATATAGGGCCTATATATAAATACAATAAGATAAATAAATACATAAATTAAAAGTCAATAAATAAAAACATAACAAGATTAAGATAAATAGATAAATAAATAAAAACACATATCCAACAACTTTTCAAAGTATATGGTTTGTTATGAAAAACCAACTGCATAAAAAAAAAAACATTCTACGACAATTTGAAGCTGGATTCTCGTAAGATATATAAAAGCATCGAACGGCATTCCACATGACACATTATTAAACATGGCATCACCTTGAATTTGTCATGAAGCGTAAAGCAATAAAAAGATGCAGTCATGAAGCAAACATGGCTGATATCTTGGGTGTGCCCTCATTTTATTATCACATGACTCATATCAGGTGGTCTATAAACAATGTCCTTAACCTGATGACCTCACAAAAGGTAGATTAAAGAATCGTAAAACACCAAGATTTATGAAGGTACTAGTGTGTCTTGTGTTGTTAGTTCACAGGACTTTTTTGTTTTATTTATTTATTTAGGTGAAAATGCGTGTTTGGATCAAATATTGACAGTTTTTATGATCAATTAATACGTGTGTGATATCGGGCGTAAACTTGAGGCCAGAAAGAGTGTAAATACCTGAGGTTTTTAAAATGTGTATTGTTATTTTTTGTTTTTTGTGGTGGTGGGGTTTGGGAGTGGTTGAAAATAATTTGAAATTTAAACATGTACTTGTTCTATGTAGTTGCAGCAGGTAGCATCACATAAGCTGACATGGTGGAGTTAATGTTTGGTTTGGTCTTAATCTCATTGGTTCATTTGGTGTACATTGTATTGCAAGGCACACATATTCCTGGCACCACCCTATTCTCAATCCACCTACCCCACCCACATCCTTACCCTCTGACCCAACCCAAGATCCAGTCCTAAAATATGGTCCAACTATGGTCATTTCAGCTACCTGAACATTTTTAGCCCAACTGTTTTCTCTTAGTTTAAAAAAAAAAAAAAACACCAATAACAAAACCCTGTAATATTTAAACAATGAAAAGCTCAACATTTCAAGAGAAGAAATTTAATACTACGGTACTTCAGAATGGCTGTGTCATTTTTCAAGAGCTATCTTTTGTCTGCCTGGCCTTACACATATAAAAAATGCATAGCTAAAAATTCATCGAATTATTAGCATAGTCTCATTGGAACAGGGACGATAAACTTCACTGGTCACTAAGGATAATTAGTACCAGCATGACTGATTATGAACTGTACCCCAAGGCTATGGCCATAGTGACCTGCTGATAGATGGCTCTGTTGTACATCTGGGGTTAGTAAGGCTCCGTATTTTGCAAATTCAGATGACTGTCTAGACAATGGTGGTAGTTAAAATCAAACTTTGCATATATTGTTATTTTCAAGCTTTACAAGCCGACCTTAGTAACTCTTTTTTTGCCACATATTGGAATTTATGTTTTTTTTTATAGATTTGTCCAAATAAGTCAAGGTCAGCAATTCATTGTATGGATTTTGAAATTCATTCGAAAAAAAAAAGTAAGGTTGCTTCATGTATTGCAAACTGCTAAGGGAATCAAAATGACCTGTGGTTCAAAAACAAAATGTAGCGATGGTCCACGTGTTCCAACCCTATAGAATGATCTGCCAGAGGGCCGTGATGATTTGCAGATGGCACAAAATAAAGACAACACATACAGAGTGATTAATAAATTGGAAGTTCAAGAACCAATCACCCAAAGAACTCATTCCACTTGAAATGCTGTCATATCTTTATGAGAAATTGTGACAGCAATATTCGTTCAAGCTTAAAAATTGTGCCGCACCGGAAGTCGGAGAAAGGTGTGCTTGTAATTAAGGCTGCCCCAGTTTTTGTTGTCCCTGTTGTTTTTCAAGATGACTTGATGTCGAAACAATCAATGAAATTTTTTGTAAAAACTTATAACTATTGTAATATGGCAGTTGTACACGGGTTGTCTGCAAAAGTAAAACACTGCAATCAAAGACGTGTGCATTCAAATCCCTGTGAGGCAAAAAAAACATGTTTAGCGTCCTGCCTTTTTGAAAAAAGGAAGGAGAAGGGCCTTGTTTTTCCTTTTTTTTTTTCAAGACGACCGGCCGGGCTATTTTCAAGATGGTTGCCATTTCTGTGGTTTTTTGGGGGGGGGTGTGCTAAAAAATACAATCTTATTTATTTTAAAATGTATTTTTTTCTTCAGAGATCTTTAAAATGAAAAATGACAAAAAAGAAGAGGCGGCTTCTTGGAATGGAAGCGGGCGGAGACGCTAAACATGTTGTTTTTAAAATTTGGCATAAAATATGCCAGAGTACTTCACCATTGAGAAAGTCACACATTCTGACATGTGCTTGTGTTAAACTTTGACTTGGTAAAGGCTGATCTACTTTCGTTATGTTCATTTTGATTGCGGATTTGTGGAAACGGGCAAAGGGGAAGAGAGTTGTGGTTTAGGTCATGGTACCTGGTTTGACCCTTATGACCTTGCAGATGGGGTGGAGAAGTGTGTGGTGTGTGTAGTGTGGCTGCTTCCGCCATCAACTCCAGTAGGATCCCTGCAAACTCACCTAAATAATTCCTGAATCTTATGAAATAGATCTACAAATTTCTGTAAAAAAACATCTGGTCTGAAGAGAACAATTCAAACATTCATAAATAAAAAGAACTTATCTTTAAAGGTAGTGGATACTTTTGGTAGTTACTTCAGAATTGCATCACCATAAAAACTTACTTGGTAAGGAGCACCTGAGAGCTGCTGATAGTATAAAACATTGTAAGAAACGATTCCTTCTGAAGTAATGTAGTTTTTGAGAAATAGGTAATTTTTCGCTAAAACATTTTAATCTGAGAAAGGTTTCAGTGCAGGCATTTGAAAGCCCACAATTCTACGCAACAAGGTTGTTTTTTGTACATTATTTCCTTGCAACTTCAATGACCAATTGAGCCAAAATTATAGCAGGTTTGATATTTTATGCATATGTTAGGATACACCAATTGAGGATACTGGTCTTTGACACTTACAAATAGTATATACTGCCTTTGAATGTGCTGAAAATACTAGTTACAAAGAATCAAAATAATGTATATATAAATGTCATCCATGAATCACATGCTGTTAATTGTTCGAGAAATTGCACTTCAGATTATTTATTGAATCCTTTTTCCTTAATCCAGAGGAGAATATAACCTTAAACTTCTATCATTTATATGCATTGTTTTATAATTGATAATACACAGTGGCAGTGATCCTTCACTGTAGTAGCAATGCTATCACATGAGCTAGAAAATGACAAGAAGAATGCGTACAGTGACAGGACAAAGCGGACAAAGCATGTATTAAGACTAAAATATGTGCCTACACAGAACAAGATATGCGCATACATAAACATCTGGGTGATTGCTCATATCCCCAGTGGTTTAGTATCCATTGTCCATTCCATTCACGCGGTATTTGACTGTAGTCACGAAGTAGAAAGGTATTTCTTTTTGGTTTTGTTTAGGAAAGAGATAAACCGGCCCATGAACGTTAAGTTGTTTGACATCAGTATTTTTTGTGTGTATCTTTCGATTATATTTTGTACTTGGGATGTGGTGAGTGCAAAGTTTGTTGGAGATACATGGATCGCTAAAGGTCTCTTGAGTCAAAGTTCAAGCAGGCACAAACTGTACACAAGCTTTGCACTTTGTTGTGCGTAAGTTGCAGCCACTGTACACAATTGCATTTTTGAAATGTAATGCCGTTTGATGGTGATGACAAATTCCTGCCTATTGTAATCACAGATCCTTGTTAGCTTAGCGATTTTGCAGAATAGCCATTTTAAAATGAGCTACTATACATTTGTGTTAATACCATGGAGAACTGGAATAACTGTTTAAATGTTCATGCAAGGCCTAGAATCACATGGAGGCCATGGCTCATTTCTCCCCTGGTCTTCTTGGCCTTGGTACCCCTTCAAAAAAAGTTGCCCATAGACTTTAAGAATCCAATGGAAATGCCCTTTGCAAAATGAGAATGGCCTTGCCCTCTCTCTTGGGAGTGTTACTCATGTAAACAAGAGTAGCTCACTCCAACAATGCAACCTTGGCCCAATTTGTAGAGGCATGGGAGTACAAAGTTAGCTAAGCATAATTTGTAACTTTGTGTATCAAGACAACAAATGGTCACCAGCCAAAGCCCCATGTCATACGTGCTATTCGAGACCGGTTCCATGCATCTTATTCCTCAGTTCTTTAAGGAGCTGTATTTAATCTTGCCAAAGATTCTTTTTTGTAAACAGTGTAAAACCTTCTATAAATACCCAGTTAGTCACCCATGAGGTATTCCTGTAATCCCTTTAGTCTATTTACTGATGTACTCAATGGTTTAGTTGCGCAAATAGATCCATTACTCTGATAGCCCTGACTAGGTTCAGGCATAGATGAATGGATTAGGGTAGCGGCTTAATAGAGATGGGATTTCCTGTGTTGATTGATTAGCTGAAGACTTGCTACTGTTGGGTAGTCATCACCCCCCTTCAACCCCCGCCCCCCTCCCTCCCCCTTACCCCCAACCTAAAAATAAACTTACTGGATGATGAAATATTCAAGCAAATACACACTGAAAGCCAAGAGTGAAAGCGTAGAGTGTAATTTGTAATAAATAGTGAGTGACTGTACAACTACAAGGTTAAGCTTAGTGCCCAGTCATCCGCTGTTTGCTAGATAGGTGGCAACTCGTGATGTTTCCATCAATTAGAACCCATGGAACCTAGAGGATTGGAATCAATAAATGTTGCATCCTTCTATGTTATATTTCTTGAAAACTAAGTGATTGTACTCTGCCTTGGCTTATAACAATGATGTACAAGTACCACTACTCTGAAAGGCAGGGTATGCTTTTGGTATTTGTCAAAGACTAGTATCCTCACTTGGTTTATCCCAACATTATACATGAACATTTGGGCTCAATTGGTCATTGAAGTTGCACAAAAATTGTTCAAGAAAAAACACCCTGTTGCATAGGATTGTGTGCTTTCAAATGCTTGAGAAAGGCTTCACATATTTCAGTAAGAAACTACCTCTTTCTCAAAAAATCAACAGCTTTCCATTGCTTGTTACAAGTCAGTTTTTTTATGCTAACAATTATTTTGAGTAATTACCAATTGTGTCCAGTGCCTTTAAAGCAAACAGTTTTTCTACTGGTTTTATTTCCTTGCCCCTTCAGGAATGAAAGCCATTTTGGTTTTAGGTTAACCCTTGTAAAAGCATTTTTTATTGAATTATTTCACTGATACATGGGGGTATCTGTGATCAGTATGTAATTAAAGTCAGTAGTACCCTCATGTTTCCAATAATCGCAAGTGAACTTTCTTTTCTTTCAAGTTCATGTAAACAAATCTCTCTAGACCTTTTTAACACAAAAGCTGAAGGATTTCAATAAACAAAAGTAGTATTACTCATTCACCTTAGGTGTTACCTGGTGTTCTTGACGAGAGTCAACGTTGACACACTATCTCCCCAGAGAGAGCAGTAACCTGCAGCTAGGGATAGATTCTTTTACAAGTCTCGACCCCGCTCCCATCACGGATCCAAGTAGAGGTTTCGTGCTCCTATGGAGTTTCAGGGAGTTGACTCAAGGAAAACACCTTGATCGGAGATATCTCGTTACTGCCGATCTTTGCTGTTGTTTTGTTATTTTAGCCATGTAATTAGCCCGCCTTGGTGTTAGTTCATGTGGTGCTGGGTTTGTTTGGACCACCTGAACTTACAAGGCTCACCAAGCCTTGCTTGTGGAACACAATATTGTCCTCTGCAAGAGTATAAAGTTCACGATCATGGCTGAGTTACACAAACAGCCCACCAGTCTAAACTTAACTTAAAGCCCTTTCACACGATAGCAAATTAGCAAGGGTCCCTTACTTGATTTTAGCATGGTTGCAAAATTGTACAAAATGCACCTCTTGTGAACGGACAACAATGTTTAAACTGTCCATAAAGGACGGCAAATTTGGGAAGATTTTACTACGGATCTTTGACAGTCAAAACATTGTTCTTTTACACAAAGTGCAATTTGTAAAATTTCACAACCATGTTCAAATCAAGCAAGGGACCCCTGCTAAATTGCTGTCGTGTGAAAAGGGCTTCAGTACTTCTAAAACAAAACTTTCTTTTATACCTAGCTAGAAATCTTACAAATTCTAACACCAAAAATCTTACAACAAAAAAACTATTCTATCAAGAAACAGTAAAAGAAGTCCAGTTTCTGAACTTCAACATACCTTCACGAGAAGGATATCACAGCCTAAGTACCTGATGGGCATTTAAAATTCCCAACGGAAACTTTCAAGCTGTAAATCATCCACTTTCAGACTAATATAAAAGTGACACTCCACTGGTGTGAGGCTGTCACCCTGAACATCGCCTCACAAATCTAACTCTGTAAAACTGTTTGAATCAATGGCCCTGGAGATAGAATTCTCCTCATTCCTTGCATTTCTGCACAATCCATCTTCCCCTGCTTCCTCTCAAAGAAACCGTGACAGCTTTATAGTCTGACATCCAGGCATTCCTCACCCTAAACAAACACATGTGTTAGAGTGAGGCCGCGACCCGACATCGGTTGTGGAGTCCGGGCACCAGACATGCGTTACTTAAACCGCTATTGTTTTTGAGGTTCCAGAGCTGCTGCTGCGTAGTTGTTGAAACCTTCATCCCTTGTTTGTTTATCTGGACCATCCCGGCATCTCGTCGTCAACCATGTTGGATTGGCTTCTCCTTTACGTCGCTCCTTTAATTCTCATCATTATTATCTTGTGCCTGTTTCCTCCTGGTGATGCAAACCATCAATACCCGCGTCTAGTCTCCTTTGACTCTAAGCTCTTGCCTCCTGCCTACTTAGCGACGCAAGGTACAGCAGACTTTATTCCGGTGATGTCATCATCAATTCGGACTCTTCACTTTGCATGAGCTTCTCTCTGTGATTACTGTACCATCATTAAATCCGTCCATGTATGACCCATCCCATCAACTTTATAAGATTCTAATAGCACTTAATGTATAAAACATGCGTAGCTAACATTTGTTGAGCCTTGTGTGACAGTTTATATCTGCAGCTTGTCTGCAGATTTACTTGAACTTGTGTTGAACTTAATGTAATTGCATGCAGTAGTAATCGTTCATGCAGTAGTAACCATTTTTAAGTCGGTATTAAATAGGATTTGAAACTTTGCATGTTGGAATTGTATCTTGCAGAGATTTGCCTGTGGAATATCTTGTAAGAGTAAATATGTGTCTTCAGTCATTACACTTATTCCTCTGTGAAGATGCTTCAAACTGGTGCTGTACCAAACCAGTGGAGGTTGGAGTTATTATGCCAACACCTTTTGGTATATTTTTTTTATATGAAGTGGTGTTTGAAGTGGTGTAATTTGTATTAATAAATTTGTATTTTGTGTGTGCAGAGGAACGCTGGATTCGACTCCAAGACAAAGCCAAATTACGCACCAAGGAGCTTGAGGGCGCTATCAACAGCCTAGCGGACTTTGAGCAAGCCCACACACGCCTCAAGACATGGCTGGGAGAGAAGGACAAGATGACGGCCGTCCTGGGACCCATCGGCATCGAGCCTGGTATCCTGAGGAACCAGAAACAACAAGTAGAGGTGAGATTTGTAGGCATAAAGTTAGCATAACCATGAATAATTACCTAGAAGGATAAATTGGGATTACTGTGGAGAAACTTATTTTTAACAGGCTGTGCAAGTCTCACGAGTGGTGCAAATCAAAAACAAGAAAAAACAGCTTGAACAAAGACTACTTTTTTCTATGAAACCAAATCTTCTCTTGTTGGAACAAAATTAGAACTTGGGACAAGGATGCTTATTTTTTAGAAACCCTATTTGCCAATCACGCCGATTTTGTGCGACCATTACATAGGTTCAATGATAACATGAACTTCAGTTGGGCAAAATTCTTAATCGTTTACAAGTAATCAGAAACCAGGGTCAAGTCTTATTCTCAGGTTTTCTTTGTTGATTTGTTAGATGTATTCTACTTTCATTTCATGGCTAAATTTTACTACGTTAAACTAAAGTATTTGAAGGAACAGAACCGCGCACACCTAAAACTCAATATGGTTGGGACCAGATTGGTCCCTGAAGTTTGAGTATGCGCAAAGTCCATTATAGATTTGCAAAATCTACTGGTACCCATTGTGAAGTATGCATAAGGTATATTGAGTTATGTATGTACATTATGAGAACTCATATTACGCTAATTTTGAATTTGTGAATATTCCTGTTTGGACAGGCTTCATATTGTCTAGAAAATAATGAATAAGTTACTCAGACTGACTTTGATGGGCTAAAATGTACTGGTACTTGTGTACCAATATTTCTCTTTACTCCTAATATGCCATCACACAGATCACACATACCTTTAGTATCCTGATATGTTCCTCAAAAGTCAAATATTATGCCTGAACTTTACAGAAATTAAGCCACTGGATGAGAGATTCTTCATCATAATTCATACATCATTACTTTAAATCAGAATGCTAACCCTTGATCATGGTCGCTATCATCAGAGACACTTTAACTTTGAACCGTTTCTTATCCGGATAATTTATCAGTAATTTATCAGTGATGGCCGATAAACACACTGTCTAACATTGCCTGGAGCTGTCAGTATTTGTTGATTAAGAACATCTGCTGGTCCCGCAGACGTGTGATTCGCTAATAAGCACTTCATAAACTGTAACCTTTGGAAATGGTTAGATATTAAGACACATTTGCTTTGTGTCTGGCTACTTATGCTCTGTTTGGTGTGAACAAAATACATAAATATATCACACACTAGCCTTAATGTTTAGTTAGCTTGTTTACATACGTGTACTTATTGAAGTTGGATGCACTTTTGTTTGTTTTTTGGGTTCATATTTTGTGGTTTTTTTTAAACGCCTGTCTGGAAGATAACTTATTCTAAATGTCAAATCATCAATCAATATTTATGCTTTTTTGTGAGATGTTTTGATTTTGTTAAAGTGACTGCATTACAGAGTTGAAAGTTCAGAGTTCAGAGAGGTCAGATAAGTCTGGCTCACTAGTATTTCTTTATGCGCCAAAACAATAGGGTCAAAGTTGAAATTCCACCGATCACAGAAGGTTAAGGAACTGATATTATTTAATTTGGGATTGTTTACTTTACTGTCGGCATTCTCTGGGGAAATCCGTAAGTTTAAGGAACTTCCACATTCATCAAATCATACACATGTATTCACTTCTATTCATTTATAGAGTGTGATGCTTGTTGTTTAAGGAAACATGTAAACATAATTTTTTGAAGCTTTTAAGTTTCAGTACTAGAAACTCGTAAGTTGGAAAGTACCACTCTTTCCAAAGTCACAGTTGGTAGAATGAAACCACGAGAGCAAAATTGACTTCAACTTACTTTGTATCGGTTCTCTTTTTAGGTCCTCCAAGATGAATTCAATGCCCATGAAGGCCAACTGGAGAACATCAAGGAGGCTGGCAAGTCCATCCTGGAGAAACAAGACTCCCGCACCCGCACCAACTCGCCCATCCAGCACCAGCTGGTGGAGATCCAACGCCTCTGGGACGAGGTCAAGAAGCGACTGGACGGTCGCGAGGGGCAGATCGACGACATCTCGAGGGAGAGTGAGAAGTTCCACGAGACACTGGCGGACAACTCGGACTGGCTGATTGAATTCGGGAATAAGATCTCATCACTGACGCCCATCAGCGGCAACCCTGATATAGTCAGACAACAGATGGATGAGACCAAGGTAATGGGGCATTTGTATATTTGGGGAGGGGTTAGGGGAGGGGAAAGATTCACATACTTGTAAGTAATTCCAATAGGACATTAAATTAAAGATTTAAGAACTCATTCTGCGGCAGTAAGATAATAACGAGAAGTCCCCTTGATCCACTAAGCAAAAATAGTTAGTTCCAGCCGATTTCCTACCTCCCGCCCAGGTAGCAGTTAATAAGCAGGACAGTTCTTGTCAGAACTTAGTAGTTTCCAGAACTCCGAAATCTACTCCGCGGCAGTAGAATAAACAGCAAAACAAGTTCTCAGAGAACAATCCTACACGGCAAAGTAGATGTACAAATGGTGTTACTGCATACTGAATATCCATTGATGCCTCACCATGCATTGCCTCAAAATCCATAAAAGGAAAACAATCTTGATTTAGCTTTGTCATTAATTTCTTTCCAATATATTGAAGATCAACAAACTTTTTCACTTTGCATTTCTTTCAAACTGGCCTCAGCTCTCCTCATGTCTCTTCTACTTATTGATTAGTTGAGTCGTTAACCACCGGTTCTTTTCAGAACCAACACTACTCAAAAGAGATTTAACATGGTGTCACCGCAAACCTCTCTTAGTTATACTTCCACCATGCAAAGCTTTAAAATCTATTTATTTATTAGTCTTAACATTTTCTGTTTCTTGCTTTGATTTCAAAATGGCAGACGCTACAGAGGGAGATCGAGAGGAAGAAGCCAGCTGTAGAAACCATGACAGACACCCACAGAACACTGACCACCCTCAACCCAGAGACCACTGCCAAGGCTGAGGTGACCCTCAAACTAGAGAGTGTCAAGACTCCATACCAAGAGCTCAGCAGAAAGCTAGGTACACTGAGATTGCGTTAATCCCATGTCACCATAGAATCTGTCTGTCAATGGGGCACGTTCTTCTCTTTTCTTTCATCATCCATCCAGTACGTCATTACTGGGTTGGTGTAGTGCTATCTTTCCTAGCCTTCCACCTCTATGACCCAGTTCGAATCCCACCAGGGGCACTATGTGAATTGGGTTTTTCACCTGAATGTGTGGGTTTTCCCTAGAAAAATTGTCTGTGATTTTCCTCCCACATCTTAAACTGAAACTTCCTTCTTTGTCTTCTCCCCATGGGACTCTTGGCTAGTATAATGATTAAGTTCGCTTTTCTGAGAATCCTTGGTTTCATAACCAGAACAAATAAATAAATAAATAAATTACACAAGCATTTCAAAACAATAAACAAGGCACTCACTATTGTCTTCGAAAATTTCTAAATTGAGTTACTGCTGATACTTGTCTGCTTCTCATTCTGTTTTACTCGGTGCTTTGTTGTTTGTAGATGAGCGACAAGGGAAGCTCCAGGCAGCCCTCTTGCAGTCTAAGGACTTTGAGGATTCCAACACAAACATGCTACAGTGGCTAGACACCAAAGAAAGAGAGCTGACCTCATCCAAACCAATCTCAGCCAAACCTGATGTACTCAGAAGACAACTGGTTGAACATGAGGTGAGGACACAGTTTAAAGTAATTAACCACAAGGGAAACTGACTGGGTAAAAATTTGGGTTGAACAAAAACAAAATTGGTAAAGTCGCATCCCCTTTAAGGTGATCCCTCTGCTGCCGCTTCCCAGGTTGTATTGTAATCTTGGGTGTGATCCCAGGTGATCTGGAGGTCGCAGGTTCAAGTTCTGTTTCTCTTTGTTCAACCCAATATTATTAAGAAAATAATCTTGCATTTTCATATCCTCATTACCATCTCAGCCCTGTGCCAACTGATCTAGCAGACAAACTTTCAGCTGGTTTCATCTATGTATAATATCAGAGTACCAGTCACAAGTGATATGAAGATGTGATGTTTTCGTTGGTAACCGTCTCTAAGAACGACTTTTTTTTACAAACATATTTTTTTTTTTTACAATTCTGGATGCAGACCCTGTAAGCAGTTTGTTAAAATGGCATCAAAATTTTCACAAGTTTTCATCCATGTCCTTTAACAAAAGTTAATCCAATTGTTAATCAGTCATGGAGCTGAGCATATGGTGATGCAGGCATGAAAAAAATAGGAGCAGTTAACATAGATTAGTGAAATATTAAAAATGAATAATTATTTTGCCCAGACTAGACATTTTTATTGCTACTCGACATATGTCTATAAATTATAAAATATACTTTAATGCAATAAATACCACTGTAAATTTATTGTCTTTTTATTATTTTATATATTGCTGGAGCCTTTTTTAATTATTTCCAGATATCATGTGTTTTTAAACACCATATTGTAGAAATTTAATCCAAAATTCAGATCCTAAATTAAATTATCCTTTTGCAAACAAAGCGCATACATTTAAAGGGAGCATACGCTGATTTCATTGTTGTATATATCAAAGTGCCATTTTTTATCAAGATCAGACAAACGAAACCTGGGGAAGTTTTAGTCGTTCATTGTTCTGCTTTTGTGAAATAGCAAGACTATATTCCAGTTAATTTCTGCCAACGAAATCTAGAGGACAACATGTACCGATGTGTTTTCTTACCTTCTTGAATATGTTTGCTCACAACCAATAGGACATCCCCAAGGAAATCGTCAAGCAGGGCTACACCTACGATCGTATGGTGGAGAAGATGGACAACCTCATCGAAGAAGCACCCTCAGGACCTGAAAAGACCGCGCTGCAACGCAAACGCGACACCCTGACCAACAAGTGGTCCGGCGTGAACGACAAGTCCAGTCAGCGGCAGGAGAGGTTGAGAGACGCCAACACCACGGCCAAGCAGTACACGGATGAGCTGAACCAGTTCCAGCCGTGGTTGAGGAGTGCAGAGGACCGGCTATCGTCTCTGGGACCAGTGACCATGAAACCCAACGTTGTCAAGAGACAATACGAAGTGGTCAAGGTAATGATGTTTCTCTGAGGTGGGATGTGAACCGTGGCCCAAAAAGTTGAGATTCAGGACAAGATACCATTGTCAGCAAGTTCGGTGCCGACCTTTCGTCAATATGTTTTTCACTTGAACAGTCAATGTAATTTTGATGGGAAGACATAAAGGATTAACTTACACGTTGACAGAGCAAATTGTTGGCAGATCATTATCATTTTCTCTTTCTCTATTTTTGTTCTATGGAAACCTTACCTCTAAGTTTCTTCCATTACATGTGATCTGTTTGAGTTCTGCATTGAACATGGTTGTTCATGGAAAATTTGGTAAACAAGAACACATGAGTGGGACAGGTTGATTTGATTCAAAAACAAGTTTTAGAGGAGTCCGGTTTATTAGGGATCTGAAAAGAGTTTACTGGAGGTTAACCGTTTGGATTGCTCTTATGTCCCTCCAGCAACTTCGTGACGATGTTGAGAATCACCGTGACCACCACAACGCTGTCAACCAGACTGCCAAAGAGCTGATCAGTAAGACAGACGTGGACCATCCCTTTGTCAAAGATCAAGTGTCAGAGGTCAATAACAGATGGGAGAAACTCCAGAAAGGTAAAATGGCCACTTTGAATTTCCGTTATCGCTACGGATATGTTTGTTTGGTTTGCAGTATAACTCAATTATTGCCGTCAATTTTTGTTACTGATGGTGACAGGGAGGAAGTGTTTTGAAAATTTTGATGTTTGATAAACAGACAGTTGTTACTTCTACGCCATTACTTGGAAAACAATGATGTGTGGAAATTCATCTTACTGTCGCCATCTACGCCATGTTCCCTGTGTTCAATTACATCTATGTGTTATGATTTTTATTGAACTGAATAGGTGCCAGACTATTTAGATTCTTAGCCTAGGGTTATACCATGCTCGATATGGGGTAGAGGGTCCCCCCCCAATGTTCCCATACTATAACACACTATTTTCCTCTTGTATAGAACAACCCCCCCTAAAATCCTCAAAAGAATTCCTGAGATTCCAAGCACCCTCTGCCCCATATCGAGCACCAATTGTAGGGTTATACCATGCTCGATATGGGGTAGAGAGTATCCCCCAATTTTGGCCATACTTTAAGACACTATTTTCCTCTTGTACAGAAGTACCCCCTAAAATCCTTTAAAGAGTTTGTGAGATTCCAAGCACACAATGAAGACACAGTTTGGGGGGGGGGGGTACACCTTGCCCCATATCGAACGCTAACAAGAACTACTTGTATTTTTTCAGTTCAGTGGAAAACATTTTTGTATTTTTTTATTCTGCAGATGTGAACGGCCAGCTGCGTGTCCTTGAGGACCTGTCTGAGAGACTGAATAGCTTCCAAGACAACGTCAACCACTCACAGAACTCCTTGGCCAGTGTAGAAGAGAAACTTGCATCTCATGACATCAAGGGCTCCAAGGATGTGAGAAACCTTGACAAACTCCAGGTAGGTCACGGCCGAGCGGTGTTAGCGGTGTTAGGGTTCGAATCCCGGTCATGACACTTGTGCCCTTGAGCAAGATGCTTTACTATAATTGCTTCTCATCACCCAGGGGTATAAATGGGTAGAGGTTGATATTGTGTTTGAAAAAGCCTTCGGAGCCCCATAGCAGCTCGGGGCTGTATACTCCCCAGGGAGCTGAGAAAGATTACAGGAATGCTATTGTCCCAATGACTAGGGCACTAATGTAGAGCACATTGATCGTTATTGTAAAATGCGCTATATCAGATCTAGTTATTATTATTATCATTATTATTATTATGTGACTCGATTTATCAATTTGTATTTTCCCTCAAAATTTTATATTTAAGATACTTTATTTTATGAACTTATATATATATTTTTTTCAAATTGTTAAAACTTAGAATCTGCAAGACGAAATAGACAACATCGAGAAGACAATCTCTGCCGTCAAGGATCGCAGCGGCGACCTGATGTCTGCAGCGCCCTCTAACGCCGACACAGGACAGATCGTGGATGAGGTGGATGGAGTCAACAGACGCTACGAGAGACTCAAGGCCATGGTTGGCGACAGACGGAACCAGCTGGAGCTTGGCAGTCAGGAAGTCAAGGCTTTCCAGGTAAATACGCACCTCAAAATTTTCATTATGGTTATCGGAACAATTTGTTGTGTACCAAATTAGGTTTGCTTATGAACAAGGTACGTTTTTTTTTTAAACTTAGTTTGTTCATCTGTCACTCCCTGCTAGAACTGTTGTAAATTGACAACATTTTATCGACAGCGGTTCCCCACTCCCAAAGTTTAGGATGTGTTTGTTTAGAAGCTTAATTGACTGGTGGTGGAACACCTGCTTGTCCGCTACACCTGCAGTCAGTTAATGTAAACAATTTTTTTTCAAATTTTGAAGTCATTATAAACAATGACTTGTGATTGTCTCATGAAATAATCACTCATCTCCTCTGACATGTATCAATTTTATGTTTTATTTTCCAGACACTGTTGAACGACATCGGATCTCGTCTGACAAACTCGGAGGAGAAGCTGGAGAATTTTGCTCCCGTTGCTCGTGACTCACCAACCGTCACTGGACAGATTGAGGAGACGCAGGTACGGGCAAAATACTGCGTTGTCCGATATGTTTATATTAAATATCTTCCTACATCAGTGGATGTCAGCTTAACTTTCAATGTTTGCATTATAAATGAATTGTAGATTCATTTATTCACTTTGGTTTTAATTGAAAATACCAAACGACTAGTCTGGAGACTAAAAATATTCAGTTTATAAAAGAGTGACATCAAAAATAAGAAAGATTCAAATAAATTGAGGGTATTCCTTTATTATTGTGTAGTTTGCATCAAGACATTCTTCAACCTTTCTCTTTTCAGTTAGAAATTGTTTTTGAGTACTAATTTCTCCTCACTTATGTTCCTCCCATTTCCTGCCGACTCAACAAACGAGGTTTATGTATCGAATTAAAGCTTATTAATTTTGTTGTTTTCTTTTCAAGAAATTCAACGATGACCTGGATGAGCTAAAGAAGGCGCTCCTGAGTGCCGATAAGAACTTCCGCGACATCATCGACCGTGGCTACATGACCGACCCAGATGGTTTCAGAGATCAGGTTAGTCTTTATACCTTTCGTTCATTTCACAGAACAGCTGAACCCAGAGAGCTCTTGCTCAATGTTGCGGGTTACCAGTCAAAATATCATGCTTTGTATATCCTTTGTAGCTGGTTCCCTACAATATGCTTGTATTTACTGTGAGAAACTCGTTACTCAAGATATCAATTGCAATCTTGGACTTTTGAAGAGGCCTATTTAAGGTCAAACCTTGCTAGACAGTGCAAGCTTGATGAATGATGAGTGAGAACTATTGCTCTAAAATATAAGAGGCTTTGGGGTTTGAAATACTTTGCAAACCCTTTCTTTGTTTGATAAGTGTCCTGGATTCTTGGCATTTTATCTTACCAGAAGAACAATCTATAATGTTTGCTCCTTCTGTTGCACATCTTTTAGCTGGACAACCTGAACAAGCGCTGGGGCCGCGTTCGTGAGCGTACTAACAGCAGACAGGGTGACCTGGAGAAGACAGCAGCCAAACTGAAGACACTGCAACAGATCATCCAGGATGTAGAAGATGGACTGGAGAAGGCCGAGACACAGCAGCGGAGCCAGCGTCCAGTTGGTGCCGATGTTGAGATGGTCAAACAGCAGATGAAGGAGTTCAAGGTGGGTTGTGTTTCTACGATCCCATTTTCAGAATCGGAAACATGTTTGAAACATTAGATTCACTAACTGTACAGAAATGAGTCCTGATTGAAAATATTCTGTGTCTTATCTTCCGTGTCTCTGTTTGGGATGTTTTTTCAAATACCCTTTGTTTCTATTTTGTTTGCAGACCTACATCAGAAACTATGTGGACACATTAGCTCCAAGGATCCGTGAAGCAAATCGTGTTGGACAGAACCTGATCCAGAGTGCCGCCCCAAGGGTCAACACCACCCAACTTGAGCGTGATCTGGAGGCCATGAATGACCGCTGGAATAAGCTCAAGACAGCTGTAAGTAACAAAGATTTCCAGACGTCTAATCATTACAGCATGGCCAGTTTCTGTCAGAAAATGCTTGTAATCAAAAGAATCAGTAGTAGTGTATGAACACATTTTTGAAACCACTTTGTTGCTTTGCAGAACTCGGACCGTGAGGCTAAGCTGAACGAGGGACTGCTCCGCTGTGGCAAGTTCCAGGAAGCTCTGAACAGCTTGATGTCCTGGATCGGAGAGACAGAGGAGCTCGTCTCACACCAGAAGGATGCCTCCTCTGACTACAAGGTGGTCAAGGCTCAGCTGGCTGAACAACTGGTAAGACACAGGGAATGGGGTTGAGGGTAGGGGAGGGAGCAAGACTCAGGGTTGGTTTTGGTAAAAAGAGGTTGAGGGATCTGTTGATGCCTTAGGATAAACTCAAACGTTTGTGTTTTGTTTTCTTTGTCTCAATAGCTTCTCGACCGCCTCATCACCGATCGAGAACCAAGTGTCGAGGCCCTCAAAGAGATGGGTGAGCAGCTTTCCCGAGTGTCAGAAACTCAAGACCGCAATCGCATCCAACAGCAACTCACTGACCTAGAGAGACGCTGGAGGGCACTTGTCGATTCTGTCCGCGACCGCCGGAAGAAGCTGGAGCAGACAGAGAAGACGGCCAAGGGGTTCCATGAGCAGATCAACCCCCTGGTGGAGTGGCTGGACAAGACGGAGAGGAGCTTGGTCTCGCAGGAGCCTGTCAGCTCCGAGAAGGCCCAGATACAGAAGCAAATTCAACAACAACAGGTAAGGCTATTGTAAAGGTTCTATTGTAAAACCATTTTGTACAAACTGTGGTGGTGTTGTTATTAATGGTTTAGCAACCCAAAAAAAAATGATGACTGGAGAGTAAACAAAGCTTTCACAACTGCAATCAGTGATAGGTGTTTAAAAATTGAATACAACCAAGGAAGTTATCTAAAATAGTAACACCAGTGCTTGAAATAGTAGCATGTTCCTTAGAAATCATTCCATTACTAAAAGCACTGTAGACTTATAGTTTTAACGTTTGATAGGTTTAGGTCAATGGTGTAAATCATTATATTGCATTGCAAGAATGGTTCCAAAAACTGTGATATGAATGTGGGTATGTTAGCTAATAAGGTGATGTTATCCTTGGAGGTGATCAGCATTCAAGTTGGAGTGAAGAGACGGCCCAAGACTAGACTGTGAAGACAATGTTGTAGGACAAAACTGTTGTAGCTTAAATTTCCTCTCCTTGGTTTTTAGAAGTTGTTCATTTGCTTGTAAATAATGAGGTGAAAATCTATCTAGAGTCAACACAGATGTATTTAAAATGGTAATTCACAACAATCTTAAGATGTTTGAAATATAAATGATGCAATGTCCTTCAATCCTCATGCTTACTCAAAGGCTTTGGCCGAAGAGGTTAAACTCAAATCACCCAGTGTGGATAGAGCCAACCAAAACGGGGAAGAGTTGTGCCGAATCTGTGCCCCCTCTGAACAAGAGGTTGTCCGATCACGGTTGGATAACCTCAACAGTCGCTTCACGACACTGGCCGACAAGAGCGCCGACAAACAGGGCAGGCTCTCCCACGCCTTGGCCAGTGAAGAGGTCTTTGGCAGCGGGGAGGCAGCCCTGCTTCGTTGGTTGACGGCGACGGAGCGGAAGCTGGCCAAGGTGCAGCCGATCTCCATCTTCCCAGAGCAGACCCAGAGACAGCTTAGTGAACATATGGTACAGTACATGATGTCAGAAATCAAAATCGTCTTGTCGGGATTGGTTGTCAGTGATTTGGTGGTGGTGGTTTGGACTTGGTGTTGCCTGAAGGCTTCTAACTTAATCTTGCGGTTTGATTTCCTTAAATATTTCTTATAACCATTTTTGAAATGTTACGTCTAATAGAAGTCAACCGTTAATCTCCCCTTCCTCCTACCTCCCTTCCCCCGAACTCGCCCACTATTTCAAAACTGACCCTTCACTTCTATGGTGTTTCAGGTCTTCTTCTCAACCTCTGTTGTGTCACCCTGTTTTTAACTCTTGATGCTAAATCTGTCTCCAAAGTCAGTTTAAACCTTTCTTTCAAATCCTTCTCGCATTTCTCGGTGCTAACTCCGGTTTGAACCTAGGGCCAAACACTATTTCTAAACCTGTGTCTATACTCTGTTTCTAACTCTTGGTCTAAAAACACAGTTTCTAGATCTCTCTTCAGTCTCTGTTTCCACTCCGGATGCCGAACACTTTACCTAAACCTTGCTCATGTTGTGAGTGCTAAAAACATGTTCCAAACTGTTTTTAATTCTGTTTCCTTACACTTGGTTCTTAACAGCGATTCCAACCCATGGTTCGACATCTTTCCCCTCCTCTGTAGACCTTCCTCTAAACTGGTTTTAAAAAGCTTTCTTTAAACTGTTGGTTTTTTATTCTTTGGTTTGCCAAACTTCTGCCCGGTGGTTGTTTATACACAGGAATGGGAATTTACCACTCACATGGTTTGCTGTGTATGTTGATTTTCTGCTGTTCGCACCTTATTCTTACTGTATGAATTATTATCTGTTTTCTCAACTAGATTTGCAATCATGGTTATGGGTTATTTACTTGTGAACATTTTTGTAAAACTTTGATTCTAACTAAAAGTTTGCCTTGGTTATTCACTCACAGCTGTATTTACAGTGTTCATTCTTGAATGAAGTGTATATTTTAACTCATCGGTTTTAGCAAGGCTTCCTTAGTCTTCATTTAAGAATGCAATCTAACAGTTCAATCTAATGTTGAGTAGTCTTGCATTCAAGTAACAACTGTTGTTATGACTAACACTTTTGCCAACTTGAGTTTCTTTAACTAACATGTGTTGGATAAAACATTCGGGTTCAAAAATAACAAATTGCAATCATTGTTCTCTCAGAAGAGCTTGTAACACTGTATTAACTGCTACCGCGATTCAAATGCTTAATGCTACCAGGTTACTAATAATCACTGACAAACACCATGACGTGGAATGATACATCTTCAACTCGGTTTAATACTTTTAAACCGGTTTAATGAATTGTCACTTTCATGGATCCATGAGTCTTTAAACCGTTTCTGTAACCTGTGGAATGTCACATCTTCAGCTTGGTTTAAACAAATTCTCATATTCCATAGATCCATTGTCTGTAAACCATTTAATATGGGGCATTACTTTTTTAACTTGGATAAAATACATTTAGACTAGTTTAACGAATCCACGTCTTCATCAATCCATACGTCTTTAAAACTGTAATCTAGTATACATGTAACTTATCTTCAATACTTTTATACTGGTTTAAGGAATCTTCACTTCATTGTAAACCATTTAAACAATAAACTAGCTCATAAATTATACATAACCATATACCATCTAATTCATTAAACTAAGTTATAGCTTGGCAAAAATGCTAAACAGGTTTTAATAAAAGGTTAAGTATTAAACCTTTGGTCAAATGATAATAAACATTTGATCAGAGTGAAAAGATATGCAAAGAATAAAAAACTGTTGGCTTATTTCTACGTACAAATATTATCGGGAAAAAGGAAAAGTTGGTTTGTTGATTGTCTCCCTTTGAAATAAATCATTTGAACATTTTGTTTTTTTGCAAGTGAGAACTTGCAGCTTGTGAGGGTTTGCTTTGTCAAAAATGATATAGACCATGTGACCTGTGACATCACATGTTTAGAACCTGCAGGCATGATTTGAACACAGCTCAATGGAAGAAAACATAAAATCTTACATTTGAAAGAGATTGTAACTGTCTGATTTTTATCAACTTTTGATGTGAAGAAAAGGGTGCTCATCTCAAAACTTGATCAGCCGTTATTTTTACAACTCTTCAATTGATGTGGAAATCACGACATAAAATGTAAAACTTCCCAGATGGCCAGTATCGTATCTTGCCTGCCAGAGAGGCTCTGGAATGTAGAAGGTCACCTTCTTGTAAACAAAGTTGACATGGTCTATATCGTTTTTGTTTTTGCATCATGTTTGATTTACATCAAATATGGGAACATAATGTAGACATGTAACCAAAGGTGTGATTTACCATTCATTGTTGTGCGTGTATTTGATTTTGTGTTCTTTAATAAGTTTGATTGTATTACATCTTGATGTTGTTTGATCCATTCATCAATCATTTATCACATAATATTAATAACTTATTGTTCATGTATTAATAATGATTAACTTTATACTGAGTTACTACTGACTGTGTGATTGTTGTTTATAACCGATTCTCTTCTTTGTATGATCATGTTATGACATTTTGGAATGGTGCAATTTTATGTACAGTTTGCATGAAACATATATTTTATGTAACTTTAAAAACTTTGAAGACGCTGATTTTGGCAGGGTATCTATGGAGGCCTTGAGATGATAGAGGGCAGCATACTTGGGTTGTGCTAGAGGAATTTTTACCTTGTGCATTGACAAAGCACCATGATGAAACAGAACTTCTATGCTTTTTACAGGTTTTATAAAGTCAGGTGTAGTAGTGTTGGTTCTGGCTTGGATTTGAAACCAAGTATCGAAGCACCTTCACCCCTGTCATGAGGCTTCAGGTATTTCTGAAACTATCTCAACTCCTTAGGAGTATGCAACCCCAGCTGCCAATCAAGTGGATTCTTTACTGCACTAAGAGTTCACACATTCACAGGAAAATGTCAACATCTGACAGATTTTTATTGAGAGGAAGTCTAATGTCATGTTAACATTGTTTCTAATCCATGCTTGCTTTCAGACTCTTCATGACGGTATCCAGACTCGCGTCCTGATATCAACAAGGTCATTCAAGATGGTCAGGATCTTCTGAAACAGTGCACAGGTAAAACAAAAACTTCAAAACACTAACAGCCCAAACACCATAAAATACTCCTGCAGCATCACTATTTTTTTAAGCTTTCTCTCCCACACTGAGTTCTCTTTATTAAAACTATCATCCCACGTCTTCCTCTCCAAGGTAAAGAGATCATTGATGTCCAGCAGAAACTTGACACAATCCAGAATCGCTACGATGACATCTGCCAGAAGAGCGAGGACCGACTGTACCAGCTCCAGCAGGCCGTACCCCTCACCCAAGACTTCAACCGCATCCAGAGCGATGTAGACAAGTGGATCACACAGGCTGAGAGGGATGTGAGAGGGTTTGACCAATCGGTGCCTGCTGAACAGCAGAAGACAGTCCAAGAGGTAAGTTCAGAAATTCACATCCGAGTTTGTTCCCAATGTCATAAAAGTGTTCTGAAGTCCAGTATTTGCCGCTGTGATAATTTCATTTAAAAAAGTAATACGATGTTGTCCATGTATCTTGCGCAGAAATTACAACAGGGGATTGACGAACACCGCCCCGTCATCGAGCAGATGAACGAGAAGGGAGACAAACTCATCGCTATCAGTCCGGGACAAGGAGCAGCAGAGGTCCGCCAGCAGTGCAGCGATGCCAACAAACGCTTCACTGAGCTCTGTGCACAGACAAAGGACATTGAGTATCGACTCAGTGCTATGCTGGAAGGAGCACAGAAGGTAAGAATGCATCCCCTTCCCCTCCCCCTCCCCCTCCCCTCCCCTTCCCCCTCCTCCTCCCCTCCACAAGCAGGCATCAAACTCTCAGCAGATCAGATCAGGGCCCAATTTCATAGAGCTGCTAAGCACAAAAATTTGCTTAGCAGGAAATTTCTTCCTTGATAAAAACAGGGTTACCAACCAAATTTCCATGTGTTGCATATTGCTTGTTACTGGTATTCAGCTGTTATCTGCTTATCCTGAAAATCACGTGGAAATTTGGTTGGTAATCCTGTTTTTATCAATGAAGAAATTTCATGCTGAGCATATTATTGTGCTTAGCAGCTCTATGAAATTGGACCAGGGCTTAAGTTTGGTGGGAAAATCCACAAGACCACAGATCTTGTAGCTCAAAACTTCAACTGGACCAGACTGTTTTTTTTTGTACAAGACCAGAATCACATTGAGAAAAAAAAATTCCACTTGTTTTAATTTGTAAACTGTTTATATTTGAACAAGCACTAAGAGAAAACTTATCTCGTTTGTCTTTTGGGCAAGTATATCTTGATACTCAACAGAATGGAAAGATATATAGTAGACTCCAAGAAACAATTTGTGTGTACTTTAACCCTCCTACTCTCAGTGACTCTTGGCAACATTTTCCAGTGAGTTGACCAACCATTTGAAACCATTCGACTGCCAAGGTTGTGTACGTGGCACAACTGTGCACAGAACTAACTGTGTACAATGCATTCCCTCATGGTATCATATTGCAGGCTGGCATAGTTTATCTATCATTCAAAACCACAGTGAATGGTATTGAATGGTCAGACAGCAAGAGGGTTAAAGATGTTATACACAGTGAGGTACTAGTATTCAGTTCAAAAACACAAGACTGCCGGTCTTGTCCAGTAGTGAATGATTTACTGGCCTGACACTAAATTGACTGGCCTCAAGCCTGTGGTCCAGTGTAAATTTCAAGCCGTGCAGATTCCTTTGGTTTCTTTTGTAGGGATAAAGCAAACTGAAAAACAATCTAGAGGTTTGTATTGGAGGCAGTGCTCTTTTTTCTACAGTTGCAAAGTTCTACACAAGCAATAAAAACAAAGTAGAAATTGAGAACCTAAATAGGTGTTTAATCAAATCTCTCCAGTAGTTCTGGACAGGAGCTGTCCTCAATCCATCAAAATGTTCCAGAATTTCATTAGATTAGTACGCCTGGCCCAATGTAAAGAATGAATAGTTTGCAGAACCATGGCAATGGATTATGGAGGATTTGGGATGGTAAGGAGTGGAGGGTTTCGAATAATGCTTCTTATTTGATTTGGATGTTTAGGTTGAGCAGAGCATGGACACCCTCCTGGCCTGGATCACCGACACGGAGAGAACCTTAGCTAACAATGTCAAGGAGACAGTTGGAGTGGACGCTGACGGAGTTCGAGATCAACTCAAGAAGACCAAGGTAAAGGTCCTGAGATGAATCTGACCATTTCTTTAAGATGCCGCACTGATTTGATGCACACTTTAATAGTAAATTATGATCCGTTTCTTAATGTTAAGATGAGAAATAAAATAATGATGTCTTGTTGTTTTGATGCAGGCCTTGGACAGAGAAATCAATTCCAAGTCGAGTCGTGTCCAAGACACCATCGGAGCAGCCGAGATCCTCCTCCAGCAGACCACGGACGCCAACCAGCGCCGACGTCTTGACGACCGCGTCAAACAGCTGAAGCAGAAGTACGACACCCTCTCCACAGCCTCCGCCGACCGCGTTGAGGTCCTGGAGGAAGCCCTGCCGCTGGCAATGTCCTTCAATCGAGACCCATGAGGAACTGACCGGCTGGCTGAATGATATTGAGGCGACTTGAAGAGCCTTCGTCCACCAGGCTTGGATGTTGAGGAGATCAAGAAAGAAGTCGACAGGAACAGGGTGAGAAAACAATTTGGTCATTAATAATCTCAAAATCGAAAAAGTGCAAATTATTTGTGTTTTGAAAAATCTGTCATGGATGAAACGATTTGAATGAAAATACTAAGTAAAATACTGGAAATGAAATAGTGAAACTACTGGAAATGTTTCCCATCTACAACAAAATTACGTAGTGTCAAAGTTTTATGTGTGATGTTTTAGAATTTAAATTTTAGGCCACAATTTGTCTCATTCCTCAAGTCTTGTATAAAAATTTCAAAAAAGGTTTTCAGAAAATTTGACAATCTTTTTATGTTTGGATTTGTCAGCTGATGAGCCAATCCGTCAACGAGAAGCAACAGTACATCAGAAAGCTGAACAGAATTGCTCCAGAACTGAGCAAGATCAGCCCAGGAGCTGGGGCCCGCTCACTGGAAGCCAAGGTAGACAGTGACAACACTCGCTATGACAACGTCAAACAAGATGTCGATAAGAGAGGAGAGAAACTCTTTGACCTTCTCCAACGGACTAGCTCTGTAAGTCCATCCCACTTGAGTCTCTTTGTCCTAATTGTTACCTTGTAGTAATTTATTGGTGACAAAGTATTACAGATAATTCCTCAAAATGAATATGCTTTTTTTTAGAAGCGCCGTTAATAAAAAACTTATTATTTTTGAAAAACGTCATTCTAACTATTACATGTATCAAAAAGGAAGATTAAACCATAAGTTTTTGGGAAGCGGACATTCACTCTGATGATGGCTATTGTCGTAACTTTTAGAAACAAGACGATGGGGGACTTTTGGGACGCTTGGTGGCAGCAGACTCACCAGGTAAATCCATTGTTCTGGGCAATGTGCCATGCTTAGAACTACAGTGAACAATGGACTTTTACCTGGTATGTCTGCTGCCATCTAGGGTTCAAAGGTCTCCCGTTGTCTCTTTCAGAGCGACCACTTCTTGCTATGAATCTCTACTCTACCAATTCACCATAACCATCATGAATCCTCAACATTTCTACATACAGTCACATTTGTTCATTTCCATCCTTTCTATATTAAGAGGGTAAACTAAGCTTCGGACTGTCACCTTTAAAATATTCCCATATTTGAGGCACCAGCTCTTTATTTGAAGTCTTCTTGGATTAGAGTCCGGAAAACTTCCAAGTTCTAAATTCATTCTTCCTGTTGAGCGTACTATGTTTTTCAAAGAGCGTCTTGCAAACTGTCTTGCTTGTCCTCCACACAGTTCATCGAGACTTAGATTCCACCTTGGAGCAACTGAACATCACGGCTGAGAAGCTTGCCCAACCGGAATCCATCTCATCTGAGCCAGACGTCCTCAGGAAACAACGCAAGAAACTACAGGTAAAAAGCAAAGAATCATCATTATTGCAGTTCTTTTAGGCATGGGTTAATCGTGCTATATTCTTCAGTCATTTATAATATTAAACAAGAGATTAATTTTCCAATAAATCTGATGCTAAGAAATAAAGTTATTACAGGTAGCTTTCTTGACATTTTCAGTCATTTTTAACATAAAGTGATACTCCAATCAATTTTTGGGGGTATTGATTTCGAATTAAGAAAGAAAACATGAACTTGTTTATTAAAAAATAAAATTTGATCCGAAATCTTCAACCTCTTGGAATTTTCATCATAGACACAAACAATTGAGTTGCTCAAAACAGGAAATATAATCTACAAGTGCAGTGATTGAATTCAACAAATGTTTTAAATGTTGGAACTAATGTTGATGCGTCTTTCGTTCTGGCCCTCGCAGGCATTACAAGACCAGGTTGACAACCAGATGGACGCCGTGGAAAACATGCGCAAGGCCGGTCAAGACATGATCAGTGCTGCACCATCCGATGATGCCTACATCAGAGGTAAAGGTCTTCTCTTTCACTTCAGTACAGTGACAAAAATTGTCATCAGTGATAGACTCGGTTTCCTACTTAAATGTATTTACAAACAAGGATATTGACAAAATAGGGTGACCACCAACATAGGGCTAGATTGCTTAGTTGGTAGAGCACCGGTACGTTAATCCGGTCACCGGAGGTCCCACTCTATTCATTTTTCTTTGTTCAATCCAAAATTGAAAAAAAAATAATTAATAATTACCCAGTCCATTTCCCCCCTTTTTTTATTTCTGGATAAATATTTTTACAACAACTAAACTTTGATTCGGTTAGAAATGCGGGACAAACTGGAGCAGCTGAGCAACAAGTGGGACACCATTGTTCGGACAGCCAACCAGCGTGCCAGTAACTTGATGGAAGCCCTGAACGCAGCCGAAGGATTCTGGGAGGAGCTTCACAGCACCAACATGACCGTCAAGGACATCCATGACCAGATCAACAGCCAGGAGCCTCCAGCAGTGGAAGAGAGAGCGGTCAGAGATCAACAGGACATCCTACATGTAGGTTTATTCCTCTTGATAGATGTCAGGGTTTCAATTTGATAAGCTGCTAAGCACAGTTATTTGGCTTAGCATGGGGTGTTTGATGCAAGCTTCTTGCAACCAGTGTGTTTTCTGTTAAAGTAATTTGAACATGAATCATGATATCTAATTCTTGAAATACAGTTGGAAGTAAATGATCAATATCAACATTTTTAACACAAAATTAGACAACTCTGAAAATTTTAAGAAGCTGGCATACTAGTTTTTGCAGTTTTGGTTTTAATTATTTTTTTTAGGGGGGATTAGAATGTAGTAAGTTTCAAAAAATGTAGTTTTGTGTGAAGTTTTATCTGGATTACTTGGAGGGCTATATAAGACTTATCATAGAGTGTTAACAAAATATATGAAAGTAATGTTTTGAATTTTTAGAAGTTGCAATAAACTGTGGGTTTTTGGTGGCGAGGGTTCACTTTTCTGCTCAAAGCCCTCTTTGAAGTATGATGCAAAGAAGAAATTTGTAAAGCTTTTTAATTTGTGTGTGTTTTGAAATTGTTTATAGGCCATCAAGGAAGACATCGACGCTGTCAACCAAGACTTGGATATGACACGGCAGTCAGGCAAGGATCTGATCCGTCTCTGTGGAGAAGCTGACAAACCAGACGTCCAGAAGAGTCTAGATGAACTGACCACCAACTGGGACGCCCTCAACGCCACCTATCGCAACCGCGAGGAGAGCCTGAAGGATTCAACCAATCTGTCCAAGGCCTTTGAGGATGGTAAGAAGAAGCTTGATGACTACATGACCATTGCTGAGGGGGAGCTGGAAGCCCAGCAGGCCGTAGGAACTGAGGCTCAGACTGTCAAGAGGCAGCTAGATGACCTAAAGGTAAGGATGTGCTTAGATTGGTCTTTGCAACTGCAGCCGATTTCACAAAACTTTACGCAACTGCATAAGTCCACTTGTGCAAGATTTCTTGTGTAAAAAGTTCTTTAGCGTGCACACCAATTTTAGTACAAAGGACCTACAGTTTAATGTCCCATCTGAAGGACAAAGTAATTCCAATAAAGTATCTTGCTCAAGAACACAAGTGTCACGACCGGACTCGAGTCCACGATCTGCTGATCAGAAACACCAGAGCTTGTGTCCAGTGCTCTCGATCGCTGCAATCTGCAATTGTGTTGCACTGACATGAGGATATAGAAATAAACATGAACCATATTTCCATATTGAGTAAAGAATAAAGTTAAAACAAATATGTATTTTTTGTTCTCAGAAATTCAAGCAAGATCAAGACCGTGAGACTCCCAACCTGGACCGCGTCAACCAACTCGGCAACAAGCTCCTGACCCAGTGCACCTTTGAGAACCGTGAAGGGATCCAGGGTCCACTGAGCGACATGAACCGTCGCTGGAAGTCCCTGACTGAGCGCAGCTTCGACCGCCAGCACAAGCTGGAAGCCGGGCTGCTGGCATTGGGTCAGCTGGACTCCACACTGGATGAGCTGCTGGGATGGATGACCAGAGCAGAGAAGAACATGAAAGAACAGAAACCTGTCATGGGAGACTCTCGATCAGCTGAGATTGAACTCGCTAAACACAAGGTACACATAGGGGTTCTGGGGGTTCGAATCCTACCCTTGACATTTGAGCTTTCATCCCTTACCGAGGCGTTAAAGGCTTACTGCTCTTTTAAAAGTATTTGTTGTTTTGTTAGGGATGTAAATCTTTGAACAATACAAAACAGGTTTAACAAGATTTGAATAAAAACAATTTTTAAGGAGTGCAATAAATTGATATATTTATGTGGTTTCTTCCAATGATGTTCAATCTTTTTGTTTTAGAACTCCAAAACAAGGATTAAAAAGTTTTATCTAAATAACTGTAAACCAACTGGAAATATTTATTTGCGAAGAACCAAGAGCCAAACCTGAAAGATTTTTCTTCAAGACCACACTTGACAAAGTATTTTCTCCAATTTCGTTTCTCTGACTGATAGGTGCTGCAAAACGACATCATGTCTCACCAGTCCAGTGTGGACTCTGTCAACCAGGCCGGGCGCACCTTTGTTGCCTCGGCTGACAACCGCCAGGTGGCTGGAGTGGTCAAGAACAAGCTGGACGACCTGAACGTCAAGTGGCGCAATCTGCTGAAGATGAGCGAGGATAGGCAGAGAGAGTTGGAAGGAAGTCTTGGAGAGGTGAGAAGGTTGATCGAGATAAACAGCAAACTCGCTGTGGCATTAAATCCAATTCGAGGACAATTTTTGCAAGTTCTTAATTTTAATAGATGTTGAACTATTATCTTTAATAAAATATACTCTTTGTGTTTATTTGCAAGATTCTGGGTTAATAGATTGATACTCTTTCATAATCAAACACTGCGTACAGCAACAGGAAAATGAGTATATCCCACTCCTGCAACCAGTTTGTGAGACCAAACATGGGTCCTTGTTGTCACACATTTGTTTGCATATTCAATGACCATTTTATTGTGACTTTACAGAGCAAGCTCTTTGGAGATGAGGCCAATCGCCTCCTGCACTTCCTCAAAGACATGGATAGCCAACTGTCCTCAGCCCAACCCGTTGGAGGATTGCCAGAGACTGCAAAGGAACAACTTGACAGACACAATGTAAGCATCATCACTTTAAGAAGTTTGTCAAACTTGACTTGGGTGGTCAGGTTGGCGTAGTGGTATCTTTCCTCACTTTTCACTTCCAGGACTCGGGTTTGAATCCCACCGGGGGCACTGTGTGGATTGGGGTTTCAGTCCGTACCTGATTGCCTGTGTTTTCCCTGGAATGATTATCCGGGTTTTCCTCCCAAGTCTAAAACTGAATCTTCTTTCTTTGTCTTCTCTCCGTGGGGTTCTTGGCTAGTATAGTGACGAAGTTTGCTTTTATGAGAGTTCTTTGCCTTGCAACCAAAACAGTAAAATGAAAAATGAAGACATGAAGACCTGAAACAGTTTTTTTATGTCGGAGGTATCTTGACTCTATTTGCTTTAGTTGAAATGGGGTCTTTGTGCTGTCAAAGTCACTATTACCAACAAATTATGGAATCTGATCATTGAAATACAAATTTTTAACTCATAAATTGAACAAATCTTTTCAACCAATGGAGGATAGTTATGCAAAAAGGACAAAACTAACGATTTTTAAATTTCTGTCTTAGGAGCTGATGAAACAGATGGCTCGAGAGCAAATGAACTTCGACCGCCTCATGGACACCGGTCGTCGGCTACGCAGCAAAGCTGGACCAGAAGCAGACCGCGAGGGTGGTGTTGGCCACACACTGGCACAGTTACAGAACAACTGGGACAGTGCTAAGCAGAAGTCCACTGACAGACAGGTAACTGTAGCATGGCGCTTATGTCTTGATCCATGAACAATACTAAATAAGTTTTATTACAAGGAAAAAAAGGTGAAGAAGCGCAGTTTGTCTTTGACGTGAACTTCATTTGGATATTTTGTAGAGTACAAAATTTGACAGAAATTATAGTTTGTGATTTTTGATTTGGGACTCTTCTGTGTTAAACGTTACCTTTTTACACTTCTAAAAATTGTAGACAAAACTTGAGGATGCCTTGAAGCAGGCCCAGAACTTCCACGATGCCTTACAGTCCTTCATCAGCTGGCTGACCACAGCAGAGAAGACCATGAATGCTTCCAAGCCTCCCAGCACCATTCTGGAGACGGTCAACCAACAGATCGGGGATCACAAGGTATGGTAGTAACCTCAAAATCAGGACTGTGGTTTGAAACCCGTCTGGGTAGTCGCAATTTTTTTAAATTTTTATTTTTTATATGGGATATTGCCTTACCGCACCTTGTAAACCATTACATTGTGCTATGTAAAGGAATAGGTCTCAAAACTTTAAAAAGTAGCTCCACATATTATATACCTTGTAGGAAAATACTGATTGTTGAAGCGCCTTGAGCGTCACTGAGTGATGGATATGAGCGCTATATAAAAAGCCACTATTATTATTATTACTCACAAGGCCGAACGGCCACTCAAGGTGAGGGCTACACTTAACTGATTTGGGCTGTTGACCCAAATCAACTGACACCAGAGGCACGTTGCCACCTACTCCGGGGCTGAAAAAGGGTTACCCCCTTCACAGTCCGTAAGGATGTACGGACCACTGTTAAGGAGAACACTGGTAGACACATTAGGACCATGTTTGATTCATTTGCCATCTATTCAACCCTCCAGGACTTCTTGCGTGACATTGCCGCCAAGCGAGACACCATGAAGGAGCTTGACCGTACTGGGACTCAGCTGAAATACTTCAGTCAGAAACAGGACGTAACTCTGATCAAGAACTTGCTGATCAGCGTACAGAACCGCTGGGATAGAGTGCAGAACCGCTGTAATGAGCGCAGTAGGCAGCTGGATTCTGGATTCAAACGATCAAAGCAGGTTAGTCTTCTTTTTGCTGTTTCTTACATTATTATTTTTTATGAGTGAAAGTTTTGGAGATTGAAAACTTTGAATATTTCTGCTCCATTTTGAAAGATAATTTGGGTTGAACAAAGGAAAATTTACTCATGCGGACTTTAACCTACACCTCCAGATTAACTGCCGGTGCTCTACCAACTGAGCTACCCAGCCCTTAAGTTAGCGGTCTCCCTATTTTGTCAATATCTTTGAAGCTGTAACTACCGTGTAGCCAGGGATCACACCCAAGTTTGTGATACAACCCAGGAAGCGGCAGCAGAGTGATCACCATTTTGAAAGAAAATCTTGTTTAGAAATTGTTTGTTATCTGACGTTAGGGGGGGAGTAATTATGGTTGTTGTTTGTTACAGTTTGCCGACCAGTACAAGAAGATGTTTGACTGGCTGGAAGATGCCGAGAGCAAGCTAGACGTGGACAAGTCCGTTGGTAGCAACCCAGAGACCATCAAGGCTCAACTCAAGAAACACAAGGTAGGATCATCTATTAACCTGACGACTGGCTAGACATCTTCCTTGAGATCTACCTATGTCATTTAGACAACCTCTTCAAACCGGCTCTTCTCGGAGCCACCACTAATCACAAAAGAGATTCTACCACATGGGCCCAATTTTAGAGCTGCTTAAGCAGAAAAAATTGCTTAAAATTATCTGCTAAGCAGAAATGAGCAGGATACCAGTCAAAAATTGTACATGTGACATTGAAGTTTGGCAGGTAACCTTATTCCGGTAAGCATAATTTTGTCGTGCTTAGCTACTTTTTGTGCTTAAGCAGCTCTATGAAATTGGGCCCCAGGTGTCACCGCAAGCCTTACTTGCTTAGTATTTCCACCATGCATAGCTTCAAGTTCTGTCTCACCTCTCCAAATGGTCACTCACCAAAACCTGTTGACTCAACACTAGTATGACAAGCCCTCATGCCAAAACATTGCTTCAAAAACTTCAAAATAAACTGATTGTTTCTTTTAAAAGATGTAAAGAAACCATGCAGAAGTTGTTTAACCATTTATAAATCTAACTAGTAAACTCAAATTAAATGGAAAATGTTTACAAAAAAAGACCTGTTTCAAAATCGTAAGGTTTTATACAAAATTTAAAAAAAGTTAATTAATAAACAATTGCTCCAAATCCGATTCAACCAAAGTACACCATGTTCTAAAATGCATACATCAACTGCTAAAGCCAAACTTCAGTTTTTGAATACCATTCTGTAAATGGAATATCCTATTTGTCTTGCCTCGATAGGAGCTGCAACGGTCCTTGGGTGCCAAACAGCCGATGTACGACACCACACTACGCTCCGGTAGGGCCCTGAGAGAGAAGAGTAACCCGGCGGACACTAAGGTCATCAACGGCAAGCTGACTGACATGAAGGACAAGTGGGACACGGTCTGCGGCAAATCTGTAGACAGGTACAGCCAGCTGAAAGATACTCCAAAATCTTATCTACTCTTACAATGTGAACTACAGAAATCTTTTAGTGCATTTTAAATCACTGAAAGGAAACTTGAAAGAATTTTTACAAATCAATGTTTCGACCACATGATTTTATATTTTGACGAAATATTTCAAAGTGTTGCTGCAAACCTTTGTAGATTTGATTGTGAATTAGGTTTTCTTGCTTATGAGATGAGTTTGTCATTTAAGCTGTTAGGAAGATGAATCCAACAGGGGTGAAAACAAATCAGACTTTCATCTGATTTTTTAAAAGTCTGCCTGATAAACAAAAACATTTTCTCCAAATAAAACAAGTCCTGTTCTTTGATCTACTTCTCTGGCACTGAGGATACTGTTCTCAGAAGCTCCTAATCTATAACTCCAAAGGTGGAAATGCCATCATTTCAAAGTACCTCCTAAGATCTGGCCCCAATTTCTTAGAGCTGCTTAAGCACAAAAAGTAGCTAAGCACAACAAAATTATGCTTACCAGAATAAGGTTTACCGGCCAAACTACCACGTCACATGTTAAATTTTTGACCGGTATCCTGTTCATTTCTGCTTAGCAGAAAATTGTTGAGCAACATTTGGGCCCAGGATCCCAGTTTGAGACTTTTCTGTCAGCAGTGACCCTTACCTTTAGACGCTCACACTAATGGTTTCTGTTTCTTGTTGTCACTGACAGACAACGCAAACTGGAAGAAGCCCTCCTCCACAGTGGTCAATTCAAGGATGCCCTCCAGGCACTCCTGGACTGGCTCTACGAAGTAGAACCCAAGATGTCCGACAACAACATGGTCCATGGTGACATCGACACAGTCATGAACCTCATGGAAACCCACAAGGTAGGAAAATTTACATCATTTCTTCTCATAAAAAGGCCCAAATTGGTTTACTATCTTTACTGTGGACAGTTTGTATCGTGGAGGAACCCCTAACACTCATTGTGGGAGAGTAGGGCGAACACTTGTGTTATTTACAGGTTTCCTCGGCTTTGAAATTTTGCTTCTGAATCATCCTTGGTTTCATAACCAGAGATATTTACAAAATTGATATTACCCAATTCTGTGGCCTTTTGTCATCACCATAGTTTGGCTGTTGCTTTGGCTTTAAGGGATGGGGCACTTGAGACTGCAAAGTCCCACGCTAAAAGCACATGTTGAGCCCCTAAGCCACAGCCAGAAAACTCTGAACAAATGCAATCTGCCCTTCTCAATTCACAGGGATTCCAGCGTGACCTGGGGAGCCGCAAGGGCAGCGTGCGCTCCGTCAATAAATCAGCCAAAGGAGCTGATGGACAAGTCCAGCGAGGACACATCACACCTGAAGTCCAAACTGCAGGAGCTGGAGAGCAAGTGGGAGAATGTCTGCCAGCTTAGTGTAGTCATGCAGGAGAGACTGGAAGGAGCCATGAAAGAGGTACGAGTAGACGTCGTTGAAGGACATCACTTCTCAGAATGATGTATACTTTCATAAAGTTGTCAAGCAGAAGGACAATTTATTATTGAGGCAAAAAAAACACGGGAGCCATTAACATTCATCCTGAGAATTGTTTCCATTAAAATTTTTTCTGTGTATAATCACTTTTATTAATGGACAAAAAATCACTGAAAAAATATAACGTGGTTATTCCTTGTTTTATAAAAAAAATTGTGATCGTCTAAATTTTTCCGAGTAGAGGATATAAATGAACTATTCTTCCAAAAAGCAGTGTGTTATCTCTAATAAAAATGCTGAAGTTATGAATTTGAAAAACTATTATAAATCGATACTTGGGGATTCTTTTCTGTGAGTGTAGTCTGAACAATTTGTTTTCTTCACCAGGCCGAGGAGTTCCACGAGGCTGTGCACATGCTCCTGGAGTGGCTCGCTGACGCCGAGCAGAGCCTGAGATTCCATGGACCACTGAGTGAAGACAAAGATGTCATCACAGAACAACTGCAAGCTCTCCAGGTAAAGAAAATTATCCAAGTGAAGACATTTCAAATGTTTAGTTTTCAATTTTTGGCATTGAGTTCGCTTTTCTGAGAATCTTCGGCTTCACAACCAGAATTAATAAATTCAGAAAAATAGTTTTAAAAACTTGAAAAATGTAACAAGGGGTTCACCCCGGTGTTCCTGGTTTGATTGGCTGCATATTGCACCACAGCACCTTGTATACCATTACACTGTGCTATGTAAAGGAATAGGTCTAATACTTCAAAACGTAGCTCCACAATACCTTGCAGGAAAAATACTGAATGTTGAAGCGCATTGAGTGTCACTGAGTGATAGATATTAGCGCTATATAAGAAGCCACTATTATTATTATTATTATTATTATTATTATTAACAACTTGGAAACCAAGAGGAAACTCTTTTTCCTTTTGGTCCAGTCGCACCTTTGATTTGCAAATTGTATTAGTTAGTGCATGACTTCATCACACAAATGATGGCATGCTGACGATGTTCAAATGTACACAAGGTATTTTCGTGTTGTTAAAAATGACCCTACTCTTTTGTCTTGTTCAATTTGTAGGACTTCAAATCTCGGATTGCGACCCATGAGATGAGACTGAACGAGGCATGCATGCTGGGTGATGGCATCCTAGCCAAGTGCAACCCCGATGCAGTCACTGTCATCAAACACTGGATTACAGTACTACAAGCCAGATGGGAGGAGGTACGTCAAAATAATCGCATCACAATCACAAATACAAACATCAATGAATAATATGGTTTTTGAGGCATTGCATGGAAAGGTATCAATATATATTCGTTGTGTAAATATCTACTTTGCTGTGTAGATTTTGTTCTTTAGAGAACTTGTCTTGCTATTTGTTCTACTACTGCGGAGTAGATTTTCGGAATTCGGGAGACTTTTCAGTGCTTGTAAAAGATGCTGTACACAAAGGCTCTGACTCTGTTTCTTTGGTCATGTCTGAAGGTGATGAACTGGTACACAGAGAGGCAGGACAGGCTGGAAGATGCCCTCACCAACCTCAAGGACAACGCCGAGCTCCTCGAGAAGCTTCTCCGATGGTTGGAGCAGTCTGAGAACACCCTCCAGGAACGGGATTCTCGCCAGGTCCCTGATGATATTGACCGTATCAACAAGCTGCTGGAAGAACACCAGGTGAGGTCTTAGCTTCAGGAAAGTCAAGCTGACTTTCAAGAGCCGTTAGAATGTCTTTAACATTCAACCTAAAGACATTTTGGAGAAAGTCCACACAAAATCCTTGACACTTTAAACCCACCAACATCAAAGTATGTTTTGCTGAATGTTTGTGTAGACCTTATGCACGTGACATCATTTGAGTAGGGCGCCCTCGCCTGAGGTCATAAGAAAGATGTTCAATGGCCAATGCTGTGCTCCACGCATATAAATCTGTGTGTTTCCATTGTTTCATCATCGGTTTACCTCTAACATGGCAGCTTGATGATGCATAAGGTCTATAGTTCCCATAGCATACCCGATTTGAAGACTGTGAGATTCTAATAGATTTAGGAAGTTGAGAACGAAAAGGCTCAAAGCAACTTGAGTGGTTGGCTGTATGAGTTAATTTTGTATTTTTTCCATTTTCCTCAGAACTTTGAAGACGACATGGCCACCAGACAATCTGAAGTAGACCGCCTGACCAAGGCCCACAAGCGCCGCCGCTCCGCAGACATTGGCCAGGGTGGTATTCCCATGCTGGACCGCTCGCGCCGTGGTAAGGGAAGCCGACCGATGAGCCGCGAGCCCAGCCCAGGACCGGACGCAGCTCGCAACCCACGCGTTGCTGCACTGCACAACAAGTGGAAGCAAGTCTGGCTGATGGCCATGGATCGCAGACGCAGACTACAGGACGGCCTCGATAGACAAGCTGAGGTAAGTTGTTGCATTTTATCATATTCTTCCAATCACAGAAATAGAAAATGATTACATATTCTGTCAAATGTTGACCAAGCTTTTGTTCTGTAGTCTCTACCGAACAGATTAACTAAAATGTTCTGTTATAAAGCGGTTATGTAGAAGTTATCGGGGAAAAAACTCTTTGCAAAGCAAATAGGTGATGGCCCACCAGTCACAACAATTGAAACAACATGGTGGTTTGCCTGGAGGATGGTTTTGTGGTAACCAGCTTTTTAAAATCAGGCCCAGACTTTTTAGGAGTTCCTTCACCTCAGCCCTCAAATATTTACCCGTTTTGTTGCCCCCTCACAGCTGAAGAAGCTGAAGAACTTCAACTTTGATGAGTGGCGCCAGCGTTACGTTCGCTGGATGAGCCACAAGAAGGCCCGAGTCATGGACTTCTTCCGCAAGCTGGATCTGGACCGGGATGGCAAGCTGTCTCGCAAGGAGTTCTCTGACGGAATCATCAACTCAAGTAAGTCTACAAATGTAACCCTAACTTTCTTCTCACATCCCACATCATCCAAAGCTGCAAATTTGACTAAAATAGATGAAGTGACTGATCTCTTTGTATTTGATTTGATTAAACATGGAGAACATTTTGTTTTCTTAAGTCCCTGGGCTTGCTTTCATATGCAAAACAAATCAAAACAGTAGAAGATATAAAATAGCAATGGACCTTTCCAACGAAATAGGTTAATTAAATTTACGCATGCGTACAGACACTATTGGTTGGCAAACGCCATTGAGTTGTGCACTAGGCATAGGCACAAATATGTTTGTGTCACGCAACCATCAGTCCCATTCAAAAAGGCGCGATGTTCACCATTGCACTTTTGCCAACCATTTTGCCAACCATTTTGCCAACCATTTTGCCATGTGCGATGTTCAATTTACATATTTCATGAGAAGGGTCTATTGTCTCCCAGGTGGAAAATAAATGAACTGAAATTGTTCTCCTGTTGTTACAGAGTTCCAGACCAACCAACTTGAGATGAACGCCGTCGTGGACAAGTTTGACCGGGACGGCGACGGGTTTGTAGACTACAAGGAGTTCATTGCAGCACTGTGGCCAGAGAAAGAGAGCGGCCAATCACACCCAGGCACTGATGCACAGAAGATTGAAGACGAGGCAAGTTTCCAGCCATATTTGTCTTACCTCATCTCTTATCACCAAACTGTGTCTAACATTCTTCCCAAATCATCTCTCCTCTATCTGCTTGTTCCTTCATTAATATGACTTTCTGTTAGCTTTATACAAGTTTTAGTATTTTATCAGAAATTGGTAGCCTGTACAAATTGCAATCTTGTAAACCAAGTTGTCATTTGAAGTATTATGTATTTTTACTATACTTGAAGTATTTGACTGTAGATTTTCAACAAGTCAGTTTCTTATCCGATATTGATAATGGTGTTTAGTAATCCATGGATGAAACTGGAAGCATTAGGGAATGCTGAGTGGAAGCAGACTTGCCAGGCAAAACCAGGAAATGTGCGCATGTCTGCTGCCCTCTGAGTGTCTTCGTCTCCCATCGATTGTTTGTGAATTATTCAATAACCTTTCAACTCTGTCCCCCGTACCCCTACCAGGTGAAACGCCAGTGTGGTCTCTGCACCTGCTCCAAGAAGTTCCGCGTTCAGCGCATCGCCGAGACCAAATACCGCTTCGGCGAGTCCCAGCAGATGCGGCTGGTTCGTATCCTCCGCAGTACCGTCATGGTACGAGTCGGTGGAGGTTGGCTGGCACTGGATGAGTTCCTAGTCAAGAATGATCCCTGCAGAGGTAAGACAACCCTTTTCTAAATCTCTCAATCTTGAAATGAGAAACAGCGTCTGAGTTGATTGCGTTGACAGTGGATATGGCCAGATTGTTCATGCTGCTGCCAAGCTGGGCCCAATGTCATAAAGCTGCTGAAGCACACAAAGTAGCTAAGCGCAACAAAATCATGCTTACCAGAATAAGGTTACCAGCCAAAATACCATGTCAAATGTACCATATGTGATTGGTAATATGTTTACTATTGCTTAGCAGAATTTGTTTAAGCAATATTTTCTGCTTAAGCTATGAAATTGGGCCCTGAAGTTGCCATGTAATAAGTAATTATGGATCAAAGTTGCTGTGATTTGGACCTACCCCCATTCATCATTAAAGGCAGGATATACTTTTGGTAGTTGTCAAAGACTAGTGTCCTCACTTGGTGTATCCAAACATTTGCATAAAATAAGAAACCTGTGAAAAATTTGGGCTCAATCGGTCAATAAAGTTGCAAGAAAATAATGAAAGAAAAAACAAACAGAATTCTGTGCTTTCATATGACTGAGAAAGGCTTTATTCCTGAAGCCTTTCTCAGATTCAAATTTTTTGGTGAAAAATTACTGCTTTCTCAAAAAGTACATCACTTCAGAGGGAGTTGTTTCTATCAATGTTTTATACTATCAGCAGCTCTCAGGTGCTCTATACCAAATAAGTTTTATGGCTATTAATGTTCGATGTAATTACCAAAAGTGTAGCCTCCCTTTAAGATCATCGGATATTCCGGAGTTGACAAATTTCCATTGTTCTAATTATAGAATACTTGTCATCTACATTCACACCCAAACAAAAGAAGTCATTGTTGTCATTCTGTTTGTGTTTAAGTCAACCATTGTCATCCCCCTTTTTTTATTTATCAAACCAGTTTTTTAGTGTTTTTTAATTTTATGATGTCCTCGTTACCATGACATCAGAATTGTCATCCATAAACGATCCATGTTTTATATATATGTATAATTTGTTTTTGTTATTTTATCATGTCAAACGTTTCCCACTATGTAGACCTATGTGTTAGCTTTGGCCCTGAGTGTAAGTAGTAATTCAACAAAGATCATTTTTGCATGCAATCGGGGAATTGTTGTTCCATTTTTCCCACCCTATTTACCTCTACAGTTTAAAGGCATTGTATACTATTGGTGTTCAGATGACTTTTCGTGAAAAGAGAAAAGAGGTTTGATCCTCAGAAAAAAACCAATTGTATAGAATGCTTTCCTATGCCCTGTTTATCTCTGTTTATTTCCCCCACGTTAATGCCATTTAAATTCTTAACAAACTTGTTGGCTTTTGCTTTTAGGATGGTTGCTCTAGTTGAGTTTAGCAATTTGATCTCCAAGGAATTCCCATTCCCAATTCATTTCTGCTTTCCTTTTGCCTCCAATTCCCCCTCCCCCCCAAAAAAATTCTAATAATAACGGTAGAAAAGCAAGATGCTCTTTAAGTATTTTTGAAATCCAAAGGAGAAGGGTGATGGCGTATTACCTTATGCATGTAACTCCCCAGCCTCGACCCTCCACCTCAACCCGCCCCCAACTCGCCCTGAACCCGCCCCAACCTGCCCCAACTCGCCCAGAACCAGCCCCCAACCTGCCCCCAACCCACGCCCCAAAAGCTAAAATTAGTTGTACTTTTATTCTCTTTTGTAAAACTTTGCTTATGAAAAAACAAATTAAATACAGATGGGACAATAGATACAAATGGTTAGAACTAAAACAATTGCAATTAAAAGCTACATTGGATGACCTGAAAACAATTAGTGTAGATGGGCACGTGGGATTCGAACCAAGGTCACTACATCTTCAATGCCATGGGAACAAATTTCCACCCTAAGATACTTGTGTTTGTTTTGGGACTCGAAGAAAGGAAAGTTACTCCAGTAAAAACAAGCTAAAAATAAACCTCAAAAGGACTGTTGTCAAAACGACCACCCACACAAAATTAGCCTTGCTTCAAGGCTGATAAACAGTGGCAGACAATAGCTAGCCTCAATTAAAGGCCACATCTACTATTTTTAAAGGAGTACACAAATATTCCGGTGCCATATTTTAAGATGTTTTTGAACTAACTGCTAAAAAAACATAGTCCTTAAAAATATTTGAAGAGAATATTAAAACCAAGCTTTTTATGGTACAACTGACCAGATGTTAATAAGAAAACATTGGCATTATGAAGAACAATGCTTTTTTTTGGTCGAGGTGGGTAAACATTTTGTCTGGGATTTTTTGTTTTTCCAGCCAAGGGACGCACCAATATTGAGCTCCGTGAGAAGTTCATCCTGGCCGAAGGAGTTAGTCAGTCTATGACACCGTTCCAGTCAAGTCGCAGTCGTCGTTCTCGCTCACCCTCAGAGTGTAGTACTGGTAGCGCAGGATCAAGAAGCCTCAGTGGACCACTCATCAAGGTAAAACAAGCTTAATTGGTTTTTTTAACCCTTACACCGATGTGTATTAAGCACTTTATACTCGGTACTTTCCCGAGCTCTGTGAAAAAAAAAATCCACAGGCAAATCACTCGGGTGGGATTCGAACCCACGACCTTTGCATTGCTAGAGCAGATGTCTTACCACTAGACCACGAGCTAGCCCGATTACCCACTTGGAATAAAAGCATTGTAAAACAAGTTGTGGGGTTTTACTTCTTATTGAAGTGATTTAGTGGCTGGACTGTCTAGATGTTCATACATAGGAATGGGATAGTTGCTCATGTTGACTGTTACGATTTCATCCAGAAGTTGCAAAGAGACACCTGTGGGTAAAACCTGCCTTCACAGTTACGCAAGATGGTTTCTTGAGGCATCACACCAAAGCCGCATCACCATTTTTGACTCTCCGTTACAGATCAGAGAAAAGCGAAAGGTGGCACGCCCCTGGCAACAGTCTCCTGGCTCTACGGCACGCAGCACCACAAAAACCACCCCATCCAAGTACGGCAGCGGTGCAACCTCTTCCCCAAGAAGCATGGACAGAAATGGGGAAAGTAGCTACAAGAAGACAACCTCCAAGGAGACGTACTCCTCTGCCTCTACCCCTGGTAAGTTAAGACACTTTTAAATTTCCTCCCAGAGCCAATTACTCGCTTCATGTTTCAATGTTCGATCTATTGGAGCTTGCTTGAGACACTGAGTTGTAACACCATCAGCTCTTTTTCAGATTCATCACAATGTTTTTTAGCTTTAGCAGTATTTCCATCTTCTCTTGAAGCTATTTTCTCTCTCATGAAAAATAATTTAGAAATAAGAAAATAGATTTTTGAAAAAAGGAAAATGATTCTGATACAGAGGAAACATTTCTTAATGTGTTAAAGGTAGGGTCATATATGGGTAAATACTCCAAAAATTTAAAAACTTACTTGGTAAGAAGCACTGCAGCTGTTGATAATGTATAACATTTTGAGAAACGATTCCTGTCGAAGGAATGTGGTTTAAGAGAAAGGGATTCAAAAACATTTCAATCTGAGAAACATTTTTGCATGAAACAACTCTCAGATTGTGTATTCCAATTACGGATTATTGATTCCAGATATTTGGCGATAATCACAAAATTGCTACCACCTTTTGAAATTTTCACAGGTTAGTTTTATTGTATATATCTACATTTATATAGGATTAACACAATCGAATGGATCCAAAAACCAAAGGTATACTTTGCCTTTAAATGACAACAATTTTAAGGAAATCCTTCTCCCCTGATTGAGATATCCTTGCCACATTTCGTATCACAAGAATTATATTCTTAATACAAGATTACTTTTCTTGCATAAGAAAATCATTTTTTACAACGATTGCTATTGCCAAACTCTTTCAATGTGTAACACACAGTTTTAGTTAGCGTGATCCGAAAGACAAGTGGATTAAATTGATTGACACTTTGAAGTACCAACACACACAGGTTTTTTTGCCAAACTCTTTCAATATGTAACACGCAGTTTTAACCAGTGGCTCCGATAGACTGTTTTTTTGTTTTTTTTTAGTAGCAGAGTTTATACGCAGGTATTTGGTAACGGGTTGTCAGCTATTCTCAATGCAACCAGTATTTCCATAGACCTCTACGCTTGCAATGATTTTCTTCTAAACTTTGCCCTCATTTTCCATCCATGTTATCTTCCGTAACATCTCATTTTAAAACCACCATCTCAGTTCCATAATTACTCCTTGATGAAATTAATGATTCCTCTGATTTGTTGCGCTTTGAAAATCTGTGCCAGCTTTCATACAAACTGTTAATACCATTTTTACCTAATTACCTTGAGCTACCAAGTCGACCAAATTATTGAATTATTTAAATTATTTAAGTCAATTATCTTGGCAGAAATAATCAGAGAACCAGTTAAAATCTATGTACATCACATGGCATTTTGGCCGGTGTGCCATTTCCACAAAGCAAAACAACCCTTGCATTGAGACACTTGAGTGTACAGCTAGCATGTCTGTGCTAACAGGCATGTATTGGCCCATGGAGTGACTGATCCTGGTCTCTTAGCAACGCCACATAAAAAACGCATTATTTGCCCAGCTTGGCTTTGTAGTCCGAGCCAGGCTGTTTATTTGGTTTACAATTCCGATCGCTTTTCCTTGGCAATAGGAAGAGGTTTTTCGGCATCCGCTTGCAGAATATGATTAAATTTTCAATCGGCCTCTAGTGGAGAGAGAGAATTGCTGTTTCTTTCATTGCATTTGACTTGAGATCTATTGAGTGGAATTTGAATTTGACTGTCTAGCTTGAGGCGCAAAATAGAAGCCTGACAAAAGTTTGAAGACAAAATTGAATGTTGTTATGGCAACTGTGTCTTGACAATAATTTAAAAAAACATCGTTATCAGTGAACATGATAAAAGAAAACTAAAATAATAAATGCCCATGTTTTTTTGTATGATATATTTTATGACTGCATAGTGTTTTTTTAGTTCATTCTGATTATTAAAAAGGAACTCTGTTTCTTTAAATTGTTTGCCTTGTGATTTTAAAAAACATTTTTTGCTATGAACATGCTAATCCAGACTACAAAATTACTTTTTTTTAACAAATTGACTCAAACTTAATTAATTTTGCAACAATCACTTCCTCGGATTTTTTATTTATATTTAAAGCAGAATTGAGCAGAGAAATAAGCTGGTTACCCGTTTGTGCAGAGCATCCGTTGTTCTGTGCTCGGCCCGGCTAGCTGCTGAGTATCTTGCTTAGCGCAGAAAATATTTGCTTACAAGAAACAGCTTACCTATGAAATAAATGCTTTTTAAAGCAGATAACGCATATTCCAGAATCCAAAGTGCCCTCTGCGCTTCATCATCTCTTCTGTTATCATCCTCTACAACATCTTTGCATTTTTCTTTTCTCTCTTCACGTCCCTCCTTGGCCCTCCAGATCTACTATCACCTTTAAAGGAAGAGGCTCCTCTAGGCTGGGACTCTATTTAAAAACTAAACGGTGAAGGATCAACCTTTCTGTTTTTAATTAAAGGGGCACTCCATTCACGATGTGGCACCTGTTTTTATAACTTGTAATGAGAAACTTTTAATGAGTCACGAGTGATTATTGGAGTGCTCCTTTAAAGCATCCGAATTGATCTAATCAACCAATCCCGGCTCCACACTTTGACTAATGAATCCCATCCTTTTTTGAATTAACATCAAGCTTGTTTATTTTTGAAATTAATTAACAGCAAAAAACAAAAAAAAATCATCCTTGCTTTGATTTTATCAATTTTCCCTCCGCTGTAGCTGCCAAAAGGGGTGGAATGCGCCACTAGGATTGTGTGTTTTACGTATGTATACATCCCTATGGAATGTATCGTGTGCGATTTGTCTTATTTTGTTTTTTAGTTGTTAGATGATTAGTCTGTGTCTCAAGTCTGTTAACCCTAGCTACCCCAAATCCAGCAGAATCCAACAGCTTCCTGATTTGAGTGGACTTGTACCACATAGCGAGGGCAGGGTTAATATTGCTTTAGCTCTGTTGAAAGCCCTCTATAGCGAGGTCCATATGCTGATGGATAATTCCAAGGATACTCATTTTCATTTCAGTACAATATTATATCATGGAGAGTATCAAACAAAAGTCCCTGCCAAAAGTTTCCTGAAAATAAGCCAGTCTGTCCATGTTCTGATGAACATGTTTGAAAATCTCCCTGATTGTGGAAACTGATTCCCTGTTATATTGAACGTTACTCTACATACCTACCTGATTGTTGTACAAAAACGTCCTGGTTGCTCGAAGCAAATGTCGGCAGCTCTGGTTCTAATGATTCCCAAAACCAGGTCTCCAGTACCCGTGATCAACGTAATATAAAAATACTGTGGAACTGCCCATTTGGATTCAGCTGGATTCAGAAGGCATTGTGTACTTTGTAGTGCTGGGGTTGATCCTTTCAGCTTGCCACTCCATTCAATGTGTTAGTTGCAATGTTCATCCCTAGTTTGTATGGCCTACATTCTTAGTTTATGTTGCCTGTTGGAACAATAAGTTCCATTTCCAATACAATCTGAACTACCTCATGTTTATTTGAATGAGTCCTATGTATATTTCTGTCTTGAATAATTATTCAATAAACACTTCTTTCTTTTCTAAATAGAGTTTGCATAATTCAGTTATCATTTTACATTGCTTATGTAACTTCCATAACATAGCACAACATTACGATCAAACTATTTTCGAAAGGTTCTCCAACCTTCTGCACAACACGTTTCCAACAACCTCCCTCCGAGCTCCGGCTTAACAATAGGCCCCTCCCTCGATTCACGGAGTATTACCCCACACCACTTAGTCGTCACGGCAACAAGCCTGTATCCGCGTGCTAGTGGTAGTGATGATACAGCTCCTAGAGATCAATGTAATGATTGCATTACCGGTTCACCTAGCCAAGACTGCCTGACTGATCAAGTCCTTGAAGAGAAAATAATCCAGAAAAAAAAAATGAATCATAGACTTGTGCTACAAGCTGGAAATATGTCTGTAGTCTAATAGATGTTATATTTGCACCGGGGATAAAGAATATTATTTGGCTTTTACCCTTTCACTGATGTGTGTAAAGCACTGCATACTCAGTACTTCCCTGAGTTCTGTGAACAAAATCCACAGGCATATTACTCGGGTGGGATTTGAACACACGACTACATGTCTGTAGTCATTAATTGAACTTTTCTGGGGTACATTTTCTGATCTCTTACAATGTATTTCCAGGGAAGTTTCAAATTCAATTCTTCTTTGGATTGATGTAACTCAGGGCAGATTATTTAACATTTTCTGAAGTCCAAAGAGGGATGTTGTATCATGCGTTAATGCTACTTCCCCAGCCCCCCCCCCCCCCAAAAAAAAAAATTGGGAAAAAGGGGTTTTAATTTGTAAACGTTTGACCTTGTGTTTCCATTTCTTTTTTCACCATCGCAATTTCAACTCAAAGTCCCTTTGATCTCCATAATTCTTTAAAGGTTATTGATGATATTAAAAGGGAAACTGCAGATTAAGTGGAGAGACAATATCATTTATTGACTGTAATTTCACAAGCAGCTATTTGATGTTTACACAAGCTGAGAGGCTTTTTCAAAGAACAACACAGCATGCATAAACAAACCTTTGTCTTGCTCCATGTGTGCAGTAGCAGTCATGGATATGATTCTCATTTTACCAAATCAGGACCCGACTATTTTACCCTTCTTGTCTCGTTTCATTACATTGATTTGAATGAGTGAAGTACAAGATGGATGCGTAGTTTCCAAAATTATGCTTTTATATTTTCCATTATCTCGATAAACAAGATTAAATTTTCCTTGGCTATGGTAATAATTATAATCTCTCGGTACTCCTGCTAGCTTAGAGTTTGATTTACAAATGAAAAAAAAATTAGTAATTTAATTAGTTAACAATTAAATTCCAGAAAGTGATTTCACCGTACTATAGCAGCTGCAGTAAATTGTTCACGCTTTTCTAGTTCTCTGTCCGGTCATAAAACAGCCACAGGGCCGTGCCGCTGTTCCAATCATTTCCACTCACACGTCGTCCCCCCCCCCAGCAAATTACATTGTAAATCCAAGGTTATCGTAATTCAGTTAAACGAACGGATCAGAACAAAACATTTCTGCAATCTGAAGCTGCCTGCTCTGCATTGGAAATTGATTGGCTCCATCGAAAACGTAATTACTTGTGACAAACAAAAACAATTTGACAGAAAGGAACAAAAGAGAGGAGTGCGGGAGATACACGCTTTGTGAACCCATGACATGTACATGTATGATACTGGGAAGGGATATAGAAATTGTTTGGAGGATGTGCATGCTGAATCTGCCTGATTCTAGAATATCCACCTCCCTGTATTGTATGGATATGAAAATGCGGGGAAAAAAAGCATGGATTTTGAATGTTTGTTTAGAATCAACCCCTAGTGGTTTGTATTGTTGTATTGTCTGCTTCATGTGACAATGAGTGATCCTTTTTGTTTGTTTTTTGAGTTAGTTGTCTTTGTAGGCCCGATGTCGAGTGTGTTTGAAATGGGGCATTTGAGAAATGTCCGGATGAGATTTTGTGAGGGTTAACCAGGAATGAAGCTGGATAAAGCAGTGCGTGCATACTGTGTATTATTTTAACCACCACGGATTGCATTTACATGAAGCAGGCAATGATGAGTTTTTTTCCCTAATTAATTAAAAAAAAAAAAAAATTCATATTATTATTTGTAAGTCATTGGAATTATTCATTTGAAAGGAAATAATTCAATCTAAAATTAAGTCAGATTTTTTTTTATTACGACTTGATTAATTTTAATGCACTTCAGACAAAATGCTTTGATTTGTAGTCTGTCTTTTTTTTAGTAAAACGCTAAAGCTTGATGGCACAACGAATACTGTGTTACTACAATTACTGCCTCGTATGGCTAGCTAGCAAGGCTGAATGGTCAGGTTGAGGACTCAGCCTCTGGTGTTACATGATGAAGTTCCTCAAAGCTGCCTCTAAACTTATACGGTCTAAAGAGAAGCAGACTCAATGACAAGTGGAATATTTGAACGAACAGAGCCACTGAGGTTGTCCACACCTATCTTGATTTCTCTAAACATTGAAGAACATATCTTGAGCCATAACGCAGTGACACTGGAAAAACTCTATCAAGGATTTCTATCCATTGAAAGATGCTTGAATCAATGAATGCATGGTTGAATATGACAAAAAGGTTTTGCTCTATGGAAGTGAGCTACTTGAAGATCGATTGCCTAACACTATTAAGGAAGAATCTTTATCTGAGACGCTGGCATCGAACGTCTGGGCTTACCTACCGATTTCTTCTGTGAATTTATTTATAGTTTCATAGAAAACTGAAAAAACACTCAAAAAATTTATGTGGCTTACAGTGGAGTTAATATTTTACAATGATGCAATCACACCTCTGCATCTGGTGATGAATTTTAAAAATGAGAGAAATTGAAATAGTTGCCGCAAACTGCTTACAAACCCAAATGCCCTGTGGAGATGCAAATGAGGGTAATGGCATTGTGTTTCGACCTTGCAGAGTATTTCTCAAGGTCTAAATAAAGCAATTTTTTTAAGGGTTTCTTATGGTTTTGAATTTGTAAACAGAATGCTTTCTATTGTTGAAGCGATTCTTTGGCTTTATTTTCAAACATACTAATGTATAGACTTTTTGTTTATAGTAGGAATGGCCAAATATACTAATGAATATGTATTGAATTTTGTTTATGGTAGGATTGGCCCAACAAACTAATGAATATGTATTGACGTTTTGTTTATGGTAGGAATGGCCTCTGGACGCACATCATCTAGCTACTCCTCATCGGGCACTCCAGTGTCACAGTACACCACAATGGACTACCAGTCCAAGCCAATGGGTTCTGGAATGCAGGGAGAGGTCACCATCAGAACGACACGTGAGGAAGAGCGTACACTCTCCAAACCGTCGCCCTCGCAGTCCGTATACACACGCCTGACCACACCAACTAAGAAGACTACATCATCATCATCGACAGTCAAGTCTTCAACAACAACCAAGTCCAAGAGTACCGGTGGGGCCTGGCGCTAGGCCTCCCTAACACCGGACTTGGAAACCAGCACAGAGCATGAACAAAGAATGTGATCGTAGCATAGAAAGTATAAAACATTCCAAGTTCTACAAAAAAATTCTTAGATGGTTTGAAGCTTCAAACGGCTCTCTTTGTGAGAGAACCTGTTGGAGCTTCAACATCTGAGACAGAGAATCTCAACGTCTTGACTCGTTAACAGAAATCACCAAGAAGAATGTCCTACTCAAGGGTCTTTCGTCTTGGTGACTTTTGTGGATGACAATCTTGACCCTGTTAAGCAGTAGAAGCTCTGAAGAAGGTGCCATACTTAAAATGCAGTCTTCCTCTGATATGTGGCCTGTTGAAACGATTAAACACAAATAAAAAGACTGATCTTAAGACATTTAGGTTTAAAATGAAAATTTGATTGAAATTCTATTCTTTGTATATATTGGTAAGGTGTTGTTTGGTGTTATTTTTTTGATTTTTTAAATCATATTTTTGTATTTGTAGGTTTTTTTTTTAAGCTACTAGAGGACAGAGAAAATGCATTTTATTTCAGTTATTCACAAAAAATTCCGTAGGGAAATATCTGAAATAATTTGTCAAGGTGACCCATGTTGTCAGGTAGCGGAGGTCTGTTGATGAGGCTTTCTTGCACTGACAATATTACCAATTGCGACAAAGTAACAACCAAACATGTCAAGATATCAACCAAAAATGTGACTAATAATATTTGAAGGTTTAAAAAAAAAGAGGAAAAACAAATCTTCAAAAAAATTCCCTTTTGACATCACATTGTGATGTGACTGACACGTGTGGAAATTTACTGGAATTTGTCCCCTAAACTGGGACATATTCCAGAAGTAACCACACACACAATACAACAACTGCTTTAAGTTGAATTTTAAATCTGTTTATTCCTGTATTGATTAAAAATTGTGAAAGATTGGCAAATTGTCGTAAAACGATAACTATTATTTGCAACAAAAGTTTGTATATAAAAGCATTTAACAACATTTTGGTGTGTGGGATTTTGTTTATTTTCATGTTTGTTTTTTTCCGAATTTTTGAGCAAGTACTCTGTGTAAAAAAATAATGCCAACAAGTTGTTAATGGAATATCAGAGCATGTGAATCGTTAAGAAAAAACAATCATTATAGATGTGCGGCAGAAGTAATAATGGTAATGATGTGGTAACGGTTGACATTTGTAGATTTTTTGATTGAAAAATGTATGTATTTTTGAGGAGGGATTTTGTTCGCTCCTTGAAACACTGTGCTGCAGTGGGGACTAGTAGCACATTGCTTGAAGGACTATAACAACTCTACCTATTGAATAAATATAAATTGTTTCTGTTAATGTGTGGAAACTTTTCCCTGTACTTCAATCTATGCAGGAACCACAGGCATGGGGACCAGTGGTTTTCTTGCATTCAGTTTGATGTACAGGTTTACTGATCTTGAAGTAACGGTGGGGACTAGTTACTTCAATGTCATTACAGTCTGGTTTTTCACATTTTCAGGAGTAAGAACAATGATAACAAAAAGTGTTGGTAAAGATTCTAGTCCGTTTCATTCAGTTTTGGGTTGAAGCATTAAACACGTGGGGACCTGTTTATTGCCTGAACCTGACGTGAGGATGAATTGGAATCAAATTAAGCAGTAATAAAAAAAGTCTGTGACTTTGCATGGAATGTGGGGACAAACCTGTGCAAAATCATAGACTTGAAATTTGGCAGACACTTTGTAATTGTTGGTGACTTTTGGGGATCAGTTGCCGTCAATGTAAAAGGTTTACCTTTAAGTTAGAGTTTAATTAAATTTTAAATGACTTTGATATAAGCTATAGAGTATACCATAACTATCGCATACTGTAGCTACATATGCTTCACATAAAATCTTAGTATACATCATGGTGATATTAGTGTAGTTGTGAAATTCATGTTTTTTCCCCCTTTAAATGAGGGCCGGTCTTTCGTATCATGTAGCATGTAAAAGAAGTATAATATAGCGTATCAAAATCATCTTAATTCATATGGATGCACATGGTGGACTTCAACTAACTAACCTTTTTGACTACGGACATGCTTTGTGATTATGAACTAGTCAACTAACTAATTCTTCAACTTGGTTAAACTGTGTTTAATAAACTATGGATGGAAATATGCCAGTTAAAGCAGTTAACAATGTTTAGGTGTGAAGCACTTGCATGGTTTGGACAATTCGAGAGGGTGGATAGACATCACGAGATTGAGCTAATCAATCTTGAGAAATGTTGTGAACATTCTGTAATTATAAAAAAAACAAAATTTTTGTGGAGATCCGATGGTACAAATTGTAGTATTCAAACGAAGATGCTTATTTTGTTACTTGTAATGTATAAACCTGACATTTTGTTGTACATTTCATTTTGAGACTGGTTGAAAAGAAATATCTGAATTATTCAGAACTGGGCGTTTGGTCGCACACATGTTAATCACTGTGTGTACTGACCAATCAAAGACTCATTGGTCATGTGAAGATAGTTCTCTTGCCATATAAGGGTGGAATTATTTTCTTTTCGTTTCTGTCTTTCATGAAGTTATAAAACAAAGAAACGGAAACCAACGTACTTATTAACATGACAAAGTTGTGTGGGTGTAAGCTGAAATAGCATTTATTTTGCAAAAGAGGCACGATTATAAACTGACCTAAACTTTTTTTTCCCAATCTCAAGCATACGACCACACAGTCTGTGTTTTAAATTCACCATACTATATTTGCTTTTTAAGTTCTTTTGCGATATTTGTTTTCCATTTTGCTTATTAAAAAAACAAAAAGACATTTAGTATTTTGTTCGTAATTTTGAGTTAGTTAATTTCTTTTGATACTCACAAAAAACGGCAGTAATCAAAAAAAAAATTGTTTCTTTGATTTTTTAGATTAAGACATTTAAATTTGGAAAATGGTTGAAGTTAGTTTTGCTTAAAATAGATTTTATACTTTTGTTAAGTTTACAATGTATTAATAAAAACTGCTTCTGAATGTGGTCTTCCCAAAGGAGAAGATTTGAAAAGAACTTAAAATATTCTTTTTGATTGTCACCAATTGGGAGGCAGATTTGCATACATGGACTTGATTGGTTGACAGCTCTGATGTCATCATTAAGTTTATTTATGCAAATCCATTATATTCATTATTAAGAAAACATATTAAAACAATAAATAGAAAAGGCTCATTTTAGAAATGCAAATCGTATTTGATAAGAAGTTGCTCAAATAGCTTTACTTTGTCAATAGAATTTATTACTTCAGTTTAAGTGGCTGGTATTATTATTAAAAAGTTTAAGTTTTGGGGCTTTTTTGCTAAAAATCGTGTCAGTTTCACGATTGCCTTTTTGAGCGAATAAATTTTTATTTTGCAATAAAACATAACCAATGTGTGTGCAATGTTTCAGTTCTTATTTGCATAAATATTGGCAACTTTTGTGTTTTACATATTATGCCTTGGTGAAAGCAGGAAGCTATGCATATTCATGGTCAACGCCAGTCACGATGTTGTATTATAATTTATTGGACTCTTTAATTGCCGTTGCAACTTAATTAAAAAACAGTACTTGCGCACATGGTTCTTCAAAAATTAACAATGCCGAGCCTCGGGAGTTGACGTTTTGTATGTGAGTAATTTCGTTGGCTCCGCGCACTCGTTTTAACGCTCAATCGTGCACAACTAATACAGGTTACCAGCGAAAGCAGTGGTTGATATCCTCATGACGTTATATCGTCTGCTCATATCTCATGCAAATGCGGCTCTTCACGCACGACATATGGTTATACGGAGGGGAAATTGACGGATGGTTGAGCTAAAACTAATTTACCCCTATTGTAAAAGGCGATAGAATTACTCATTCATTGACGACGGAGGGGAGAACATAGAAGTGTTTACTTTGTGCATCAACAACCAGTCCAAATGACTGTCGGTGAATGATATTCAGGTCCGGTCGGACACCTTCCACTCGGGCTGTCTCGTCTGCTTGCTGGCTTGCGCTTCGAGTCATCGCTGGATATTTAGCTGAAATTCCTGGGTACGCTGTGAATGGACTACGGTACGTTGCGGGGTGGTATAGACGCTGTTTTTGCCGTGTCTTAGTTCATAACACTAACACTAACAGCAGCGTGAAAGCATTGGACTATTTTGACATTGGGTAAGTGCAAATTTATATTGGTTTGAATAAAAGGTAAGTGCACGCGTGGAGGTAGAATTTTAACTTCTACCTCCATAGATAGTGTACGGTATCTGGCTTGCTCTATGGTGAAGGGTGATGCATTCGCATTTTGTGTAATTTGTATGGGAGCGGGTTGGTCTTCTAGGTCTAGTTTGGTCTTCCTTCTTTACGTACTACGTACAAAACTGTTCACACCGTGTTTTGTTTTTAACGCCCGTAACCTCAAAGATGTTTGTTTGTGGCTGTATCAGAAACCTGTTTTTATCCATTCAAAAACCAAACCGAGGTTAGAGGGAAATTTAGTCTGGTTCCCTTTTTTGTTTTTAGTGAATGAGAGTTACGGTAAACTTTGTATTTATGTTATAGTCATGCCAAGCACAGGTACCAAGCATATTATCAACCATTATCATGACTGTTTGTGAAAAGAAAGTTGCCAAACCCGATATCAATTTGTTTTACTCGTTATGGTCAAAACATAATATTTGAGCATTGAATAAGATGCTCTATTTTTGATTATCATGAATGAAAAGTGGTGTTTGGGGATAGGGAATTTTTCCAGTGTTCTATTATACCAGAACTAGAAGTTTTATTTATATTAAATACTGCAACTACAAGTAAATTACCACTATCCACAGAACAGTGGTCGACATGTGTTAAATGTACCACTATCCACAAAGTGGTGAATTGTTAAATGTACCATACCACAGAACAGTGGTCGACATGTTGTTAAATGTACCACTATCCACAGAACAGTGGTCGACATGTTGTTTCACTATCCACAGAACAGTGGTCGACGTTTTAAATGTACCACTATCCACAGAACAGTGGTCGACATGTTGTTTAGTGTTCTTTAAATTACACACCTGTTGTTTGATTATAAGACATTCAATGCCCACCTGTTCAAGTAAAAGGCGGGGTACTTTTGGTACATGTACATGTTATACTCAACAAGTTAACGACCATAAAAACTAACTTGGTAAAGAACAACATTTTGGTAAAAGATTCTTAGAAAAAATGCCCTTTGGAATAATGCAGTTTTAGAGAAAGAGGTAATTTTGAATTTTTAAATGTTTAAAATTTGAATCTGAGAAAGGCTTCTCTTGCATCTGAAAGCAAACAATTCTATGCAACAAGGGTGTTTTTTCTTTCATAATTTTCTGACAACTTCAACAACCAATTGAGCTCAAATTTACAGGTGTGTTATTTTATGCATAAAATGTTGGGATATTCCCTGCCTATGAAGTAATATCATACTGTTCTGATATTGGCTGTATCACAAAATGATTCCTATATGATTTTTTTTAATTTTTGATTTTTTACTCTTTCCAGTGTGAAATTTATCAGGCTTTTCAGAAGAAATAATCTTTTGAGTAAACCTGTTCTAAATTCATGGTTCACAACTAAATTATATATCTGAGTGACTTGTCACAATCTGAAAAGTTTGCTCTCATCAACAAATTTTCCAAATGACCATTCTCTGGTAGGTCAGTGCTGCAATGCCATTTCGCGACAAACAATAATGGTCCACAAGTTTCAAAACAAGGATGCTTTGAGTAAATTAATATTTAAGGGCAGATTGTTTTTTCTTGCACGCTGGTCATGGACAGGTTAAGGGTTTGCAGGAACCTGTTTTTTTATTGGATTGGATAGTAATATTTGTTCATATGCAGTACTCACTGTATGTTTATGGTTTTCAAGAAAGAGTTTACAGTGCCCATTAATCAGTCTGCAGATGAACCCATAATGACAACAAAGCCAGCTGATTTCCAAAACTGATGTATCAAGAACATTTACAGCAAAACCGATTTATGACATACAAGAATGGAGTTGATTGTTCAGAATACAATCATCATCCATCAAATTCCCAACAAAACAAATTGCAATTTTTTAGGCATTCAAGTACCTGAAAGCCTTGGTCATCAAGCCTGTAGATAAACCAATATGACCTCAAAGCCAGCGGTGGAAAGCTGATTTCCAAAACTGATGTATCAAAAACGTTTACGGCAAAACCAATTTATGACATACAAGAATGGAATTGACTGTTCAGAATACAATCTTCATCCATCAAATTCCCAACAAGACTAATTGCAATTCACATTCAGTACCTGAAAGCCTTGGTCATCAAAACAACCATGTTTTGGGTGAATGTGATGCATTGTAACAATTTTAAACTAGCTGAACCTTTTTTGATGTTAATTGGTTCAACATTGGTGTTTAAAGTCTACTTTTAGAAAGAAAAAAAAATAGCCTCCACATTTTGTTTTGTTTTGTAGCCCTTTGTGTTTAAACAATTTTTTGTTTACTATGGCTATTTGGGTGAACTATGTTGTATCTACAATGGGATTGATCAAAATCGTTTGGTCAAAAACATTTAACATTTTCCTTTTCTTTTATTGGCTGACCAAAAAAGGAACAGGCATTCAGACACAAAAATGTGTGTTAAACTGCCCATAGCAACAATAAATTTGCAAATGGATTTGTGAAACAGAAGCATTATATTTAAGCTAATAAAACAATTAAATGAGTTAGATAATAGCATTTGGTACCAGCCTAACGGAGGCCCTGAGTCTATTAATAATGCTATAAAGAAACCTGAACTAGATTGAAAGGCTATTACTTCATTGTGGATTAATTTGATTCTTGAATGGTCACGATGCATACAGGGATGGTTGCTTGGCAACTTGCAGAATATTATATAAATTCAATTTTTTTTTTATAACCAGCAGCTGTTAATTGTTTGTACTGTAGGTATCTCACGATAAATTTACTCAAAAAATTAGTTAGTGGCCTGAGGTTTCGACCCTAGCAGAGTCTTTCTCTTTACATTAATTTAATAATTCGATGTTGACATTTGCTCAATCTCTAAAATTAAAAATTTGTTGTTCAATTTTTGGCAGTATGTGTGTCCTCCCAATCCTATATTAATGTGAGATACATGTACAATGCAATTTGCCAAAGAATTTATATTAATAAACACCTTGGAGAGTTCATGCACTCTGATTGGTCAAAGACTGGTCACGTGGGGGTGTATTAACATGTGATATAAAGACCGGCCAAGTGAACTAGCGAATAAGTGGCCCCTTAACAAGCACATTGTTGTGTAAAATCCTATGCACTATGTGCTTGTTGCCAGCGAACTACCCATCAACTTATTTCTTTGTGCATATTTATTTTTTTATTTTTTGAGCAGGACAGATGGTGCCGCGTGCGGAAACATTCCACGCGTAGGCGTGAACGCGCAGACAATGTATCAACTTATGGTAGCTTGTACGCGCATGAAACCAACATAATGCAAAGTCATGGTCTGGTTCTTGAAAATATGTATAAACAGTTAATTATGTGTAAGAGATTAGGTACCACACAAAAGTTGAACAGCCAAAGGATTGGCCCTTGACCATGAGTAGAACATTTCTAAAAATAACGGCGAAAGAAAAATCACAATTCTGACGATTTTTACAGTTTTTTTCGTTATAAGGCATTTATTAATGGGAATAACAGTGCGAGGAGCCGGTCTTCACTGCGTGGTAATGACCTTGGTTGGTGGCTGGCCGCTGTCATTACCACGCAGTGAAGACCGGCTCATCGCACTGTTATTCCCTAATTGTTGTCAGTCCTGAAGGATTATTTAAAATTAAAAAAAGATGACTCCAGTGCATTTTGTATGGGATTGCAAGGGGACCTCTTTTTTGACTTCCCCTGTAGGGCCTACATGTAATGTTGCCAGCTTCATATTATGCAAAGATTCTTTTTTTTTACGTAAAAGCTGTATATTCATATATGCACTCCAGCCACACTTGGTCTTGATCTACAAGATTCTAGTTTCATACATTTTAGGAAATACCCATGCTTCAGAAATTGTGAGTAAATGCTCATATTGGATAAATTATAAAATAGTGGATCAATACATAGGTATGTGTGACCCTGATCCAAACCAAATCAAGGTCATATTGACTCCAACCTTGACCCGATAACATTTCTTCCTGTATTCCCAAGTCTCCTCCATAAACAGTCTCTGAGTTATTCTGACCCATAATAAAATTTTGCTCCTGACAGTAGTCTCCGTAAATAGGTTGCTTTTTAGTTTTCAGGTCAGGCACTGAATTTGTTAACCCTCCTACTGTCAGTGACTCTTGGCAACATTTTCCAGTGAGTTGACCAACCATTTGAAACCATTCGACTGCTAAGGTTGTGTACTGTGGCACAACCTGTGCACAGAACTAACTGTGTACTGTGTACATGCATTCCCTCATGGTATCATATTTCAGGCTGGCATAGTTTATCTATCATTCAAAACCACTTGAATGGTATTGAATGGTCAGACAGCAAGAGGGTTGTGTAAAATGGTAATATCCACAAAATTTTCCATTTTTTTCACAAGTGAAAAAAATCCCAGCATGACAACACATGCTTGGAGAAAATAACATATTTTATGTTGCACTTTTCTTAGAACTGTTTTCGTTCAAATTTTACTGTTGACTTCTTCTCAGAACTGCAATGTATTGCAGCTGTCATTTATTATTGGTCACATCTGGAACGTGCGAAAAACAAGACTTATATGCGCAAAGCCCTGTAATGCAACGAATGTGCACTGAGGTTTTTTGCCTTGGGTGAAAATTCATATTTTTGATGTAGGTCACACATTTAATCACTTTGTAATAATGCAAGCTTCTAACCTTTAATATTTGGCGCTGTGCCAGCGTACATTGTACAGAAAGGGAGGTCTGTCGCAAATAATTATATTTCACCGTCGACGAGATCCTTTTATGAAAAAGTGGACAGCAGTTGACTTTTTAGATTAGTTAGCAAGGTATTTTTGCCATAGTAATTGTTAATGGATGTGACTGGATCACTAAAAACATATTTCAGACCTTCACCAGTCTCGCATGGGGGACATCCAACCTCATTCCCAGGGGTGATTGATCTCGCTGCGCCATTTTGTCAAGCATGCCTTGCTCGCCCAAAACCCCTGGAATATGTTCATTAAAATGTGCTCAAATCCAGCACATTTTAAAGAGCGGTTACATGATGCTCTGAAATATATAGTTTTTACATTTTTCCAATAGATGGGGTCCACAGTAAATATAAACAAATTATAATGAGTCCCTTACCTCACGCTAAAACATTGTAAAAATGTGTTTTCCTCGAAATACTCCCAGCCCAAAATCTGAAAACGCGAGGTCAAACAAACCCCGCGACGAAGGACTCATGACGTCATCGGCGGCTAAGTAGTTTGGACCTGCCTATATGAATGCACTTAGCTAACGCAAATACACCGCCAAACTTCACCATTTGCAATCAATACGTCCTTAAATTTGACTCTTTAAAGGACGATCCAACAGGCATCTATCAGCAAGCCAATTTACAACAGATTTATGATTTGGGGATTTTCGTTCTTTGAGCGGCGAGGCGATTCCGCAGCTCGGCTTGATTTTTAGTGCATCGCTCTACACGTCAAGCATTCAACCCTAACATAACACACACACGGCAAGAATTCACTCGACAAGTGCCGCGAAACATGAACAACGCAGACCGCATTATCACGGGGAGGCCCTACACAATGCTTTCTTTCTTGACGTTTCTGCGCATGCTCGGGAATACAGTTCAAATTCCTATGACATTGCAATAATCATCGCTGGTGCACACGTTCAAACCGTATACATGTGCAGCACTGGTCCGCACGCTCATGGTCTTTATTACTAAATGCAAATGGTTATTAAACGGTGTCTACGATGTCTATTCGGCCATAAAAAGGTAATAGTAAAAATATTGAGAGCATCCTGTAACCGCTCTTTAAATAGGCCTGTGGCCGATCCACAGTATGGTAACCCACAAAAGAGGCCTGAAGTCAAAGAGCAACTGGTCCCCTCTCATTCTTCTTCGATCTTGTGATATGTCTAACTCAATGCAGTTTAGGGTTACAGTGTAAAAACATGATTCATTTGAAATGGAATTGCGTCAAATACTTGCATTTTCACACGCGCGCGTGCTAATACGCGTCCTACAAGTGCTCAGAATTTTTTTACACGCGTGCACGCAAAGTAGTAACTTTTGGGAGCCAATCAGCGTCGTTTTTCAGTACATCCCTACCAGGGGTGAGTGGAGAGAGGTATCGATCGGCGCGCTGCACATGGTAGCGAGGCTGGGGGACACCAGCCTCACATGGGGGACACCAGTTTCAAATTGGGGAATTTTCAATTATTCTTGGAAACCCTTTGGATTCCTGCATACATTGTGTGAAGGAAACACATTCTGACACTTTAAAGGTATTGTACACTTTTGGTAACAGCTCAACATCAGTGTCCACATTTTGTGTGATTAAACATATGCATGAACAATCAAACCTGTGAAAGTTTGAGCTAAATTGGTCATCGAGGTCACGAGAAAATAGTGAAAAGAGATCTTATGAGTTTTTTTTTTTTTCAAATTATCGCGCGCGATAATAACTACTGTTTTACTCGTTTCTCAGAAACGATAGCATTTTAGGCAGAAATATTTTAAGGGACCCTTTCTACCATTACTTACTTTAAATCGTGTAAGTTATGTGTGAATCTGTGAACATTGTGTGTTTCGATCTTACCAATAGTGTACAGGGCCTTTAAGCAGGTTTCAATGTTTGAATTAAAGTGAAACCTGTTTTCTCATTTGATAGAGGAATATAGTAGATTTGAAAGTGTTTATATTGAACATTGGAGGGGTAGGGGGAGCATTTATACCCCCTATCTAGCACTCTTCATATTACTTTTTTATTTATTATTAAAATGTGGTTAACATTTTAGTATAATAATGGGAAATTTGATACTTGATTGCCTGCACCCTAACAAACAAAACCAATTTCTTTGCCCCTCACTTGGCCCTAAATGTATGAGTCTGTCGCTGCCAATGATGCTGAAATTTCACAGAAAAAGAGCTGTGTTTACATTAGACAATGTTGTCCAATGTCTAGGAGAATAATTTATTGCTTTTTCATCTACAGAACTGCCTGTAGTGGTGCATCGTAGCAATACAAATTCTTGTATTTACATAAATACAGAAAATTTAGTTTGTGTTCGAAAAAAATATGCCATTGTTACTTGAGTGCTATAGAAATGGCAGACTACTGCATTAACTAATTTGATTTTGCATCAGTGACCCTGGATCTCTCATGTCAGAAGCTTTCATCCATTGGGGGAATGTCATGCTATCATGGCAAAAGTATTTTATCAAGCTATTTTGTTCCCCCCAGGAAAACTGAAAATTTAAGCCCACTGAATCTAGCCACATGTAGGGCCTACATGTAATGTTGCCAGCTTCATATTATGCAAAGATTCTTTTTTTTTTACGTAAAAGCTGTATATTCATATATGCACTCCAGCCACACTTGGTCTTGATCTACAAGATTCTAGTTTCATACATTTTAGGAAATACCCATGCTTCAGAAATTGTGAGTAAATGCTCATATTGGATAAATTATAAAATAGTGGATCAATACATAGGTATGTGTGACCCTGATCCAAACCAAATCAAGGTCATATTGACTCCAACCTTGACCCGATAACATTTTTTCCTGTATTCCCAAGTCTCCTCTATAAACAGTCTCTGAGTTATTCTGACCCATAATAAAATTTCGCTCCTGACAGTAGTCTCCGTAAATAGGTTGCTTTTTAGTTTTCAGGTCAGGCACTGAATTTGTTAACCCTCCTACTGTCAGTGACTCTTGGCAACATTTTCCAGTGAGTTGACCAACCATTTGAAACCATTCGACTGCTAAGGTTGTGTACTGTGGCACAACCTGTGCACAGAACTAACTGTGTACTGTGTACATGCATTCCCTCATGGTATCATATTTCAGGCTGGCATAGTTTATCTATCATTCAAAACCACTTGAATGGTATTGAATGGTCAGACAGCAAGAGGGTTGTGTAAAATGGTAATATCCACAAAATTTTCCATTTTTTTCACAAGTGAAAAAAATCCCAGCATGACAACACATGCTTGGAGAAAATAACATATTTTATGTTGCACTTTTCTTAGAACTGTTTTCGTTCAAATTTTACTGTTGACTTCTTCTCAGAACTGCAATGTATTGCAGCTGTCATTTATTATTGGTCACATCTGGAACGTGCGAAAAACAAGACTTATATGCGCAAAGCCCTGTAATGCAACGAATGTGCACTGAGGTTTTTTGCCTTGGGTGAAAATTCATATTTTTGATGAAGGTCACACATTTAATCACTTTGTAATAATGCAAGCTTCTAACCTTTAATATTTGGCGCTGTGCCAGCGTACATTGTACAGAAAGGGAGGTCTGTCGCAAATAATTATATTTCACCGTCGACGAGATCCTTTTATGAAAAAGTGGACAGCAGTTGACTTTTTAGATTAATTAGCAAGGTATTTTTGCCATAGTAAATGTTAATGGATGTGACTGGATCACTAAAAACATATTTCAGACCTTCACCAGTCTCGCATGGGGGACATCCAACCTCATTCCCAGGGGTGATCGATCTCGCTGCGCCATTTTGTCAAGCATGCCTTGCTCGCCCATAACCCCTGGAATATGTTCATTAAAATGTGCTCAAATCCAGCACATTTTAAAGAGCGGTTACAGGATGCTCTGAAATATATAGTTTTTACCTTTTTTCCAATAGATGGGGTCCACAGTAAATATAAACAAATTATAATGAGTCCCTTACCTCACGCTAAAACATTGTAAAAATGTGTTTTCCTCGAAATACTCCCAGCCCAAAATCTGAAAACGCGAGGTCAAACAAACCCCGCGACGAAGGACTCATGACGTCATCGGCGGCTAAGTAGTTTGGACCTGCCTATATGAATGCACTTAGCTAACGCAAATACACCGCCAAACTTCACCATTTGCAATCAATACGTCCTTAAATTTGACTCTTCAAAGGACGATCCAACAGGCATCGATCAGCAAGCCAATTTACAACAGATTTATGATTTGGGGATTTTCGTTCTTTGAGCGGCGAGGCGATTCCGCAGCTCGGCTTGATTTTTAGTGCATCGCTCTACACGTCAAGCATTCAACCCTAACATAACACACACATGGCAAGAATTCACTCGACAAGTGCCGCGAAACATGAACAACGCAGACCGCATTATCACGGGGAGGCCCTACACAATGCTTTCTTTCTTGACGTTTCTGCGCATGCTCGGGAATACAGTTCAAATTCCTATGACATTGCAATAATCATCGCTGGTGCACACGTTCAAACCGTATACATGTGCAGCACTGGTCCGCACGCTCATGGTCTTTATTACTAAATGCAAATGGTTATTAAACGGTGTCTACGATGTCTATTCGGCCATAAAAAGGTAATAGTAAAAATATTGAGAGCATCCTGTAACCGCTCTTTAAATAGGCCTGTGGCCGATCCACAGTATGGTAACCCACAAAAGAGGCCTGAAGTCAAAGAGCAACTGGTCCCCTCTCATTCTTCTTCGATCTTGTGATATGTCTAACTCAATGCAGTTTAGGGTTACAGTGTAAAAACATGATTCATTTGAAATGGAATTGCGTCAAATACTTGCATTTTCACACCGCGTGCTAATACGCGCCTCAGTGCTCAGAATTTTTACACGCGCACGCAAAGTAGTCACTTTTGGGAGCCAATCAGCGTCGTTTTTCAGTACATCCCTACCAGGGGTGAGTGGAGAGAGGTATCGATCGGCGCGCTGCACATGGTAGCGAGGCTGGGGGACACCAGCCTCACATGGGGGACACCAGTTTCACATTGGGGACTTTTCAATTATTCTTGGAAACCCTTTGGATTCCTGCATACATTGTGTGAAGGAAACACATTCTGACACTTTAACCAGGTTTCAATGTTTGAATTAAAGTGAAACCTGTTTTCTCATTTGATAGAGGAATATAGTAGATTTGAAAGTGTTTATATTGAACATTGGAGGGGTAGGGGGAGCATTTATACCCCCCTATCTAGCACTCTTCATATTACTTTTTTATTTATTATTAAAATGTGGTTAACATTTTAGTATAATAATGGGAAATTTGATACTTGATTGCCTGCACCCTAACAAACAAAACCAATTTCTTTGCCCCTCACTTGGCCCTAAATGTATGAGTCTGTCGCTGCCAATGATGCTGAAATTTCACAGAAAAAGAGCTGTGTTTACATTAGATAATGTTGTCCAATGTCTAGGAGAATAATTTATTGCTTTTTCATCTACAGAACTGCCCGGAGTGGTGCATCGTAGCAATACAAATTCTTGTATTTACATAAATACAGAAAATTTAGTTTGTGTTCAAAAAAAATATGCCATTGTTACTTGAGTGCTATAGAAATGGCAGACTACTGCATTAACTAATTTGATTTTGCATCAGTGACCCTGGATCTCTCATGTCAGAAGCTTTCATCCATTGGGGGAATGTCATGCTATCATGGCAAAAGTATTTTATCAAGCTATTTTGTTCCCCCCAGGAAAACTGAAAATTTAAGCCCACTGAATCTAGCAATGCCACAATAACATCAGTGCTGTATGACCTGGGAAACTTGTTTTTACAGGTTTAGCCTTGAAGCTAGCAGTCTGAGATTGTTAATTGATCTTTCCTTCTGCTTTGGTCCATATTGGAAATGTCACACTATTTTGATGAAAGGGCCTTTATTATCTTTTTCTTGAAACCTCCTGTAATTTGCGAATGGAATCTATATGGACTGTGTCAGTTCGGGCAGTAAAATTATCACATAATAGTAACACTGTATGTAGTAGGCCTATGGGTGGATGTATCTACAGTGATATTAACAACGAGCTGGCAACACATGTATAATGATCACATGAACAGTAAATGAATGTGCACACATCGTTATTTGTTATTCGTAGAAAAGATCTCCAAGACAAATAGACATAAACATTTTGAAAACTAGAGGACTGTAATAAAAACTCTTCCAAAAAACCAGTGATATGCTATCCCTTTATGACATATCGGAGTCTTATATAGCGCACGTATATAGACTCTTAAACATAGAGACACATTTTAAGACAGGTTTTTCAAAATTTTGGAAAGACGAGAACCATTTATGTAGCAAGGGGTTGCAAAGTGCTGTGGCGCACTCAGCAGCTACTGCCAGAAACACCGGGCTGGGGCAAACCCCCTCTCTTAGCTTGGGTGTAAATGGGTTCTTTTACTTGCATTACGCAATACACAGGACCTACGGTTTATATCCCATGTGAAAGATGAGCAATAATGGTTAAGTGCCAGACCAAGACTCGAACCCCACTCTGCTGATTAGAAACACCAGAGCTTGAGTATGGTACGTTCGACTGCTAGGCCACGAAACGTCATGATAATACTAGAAAACTGGATGATGTACTCATTCATAATTCATTCATTCATTCATTTCAGTTTTATTAAAAATAAAGTATATTCAGTTTGTCAAAACAAGTATATTCGGTTTGTCAAAACAAAACAACTTAGAAAAAAATTTGAACCTTCCCTTATGATATTTGTTTCAAACAAATAAAATGGGATTACTCTTCCAATGGCGTATCATCCTTTCCCTGATTGAACCAAAATTCCACAGACTTTCAATAAGCTGATAAGAGATCAGTTTCTAGGCACACTGAAGCTAAATGAAGATCATAATAAAGAATACACTGTGTTTAGCAAACACTGCCAGCAATACAGCCAGGCTCGGCCTCCATTGATGGTTTAAAAGATAAGCCAAGATGCTCTCCAGTGGGATGGTTGGCTATCAGGCTTCCCTGATTGAATTATAAGAGCATTGTATAGAGGTGTAGAGAGCAAAGCAGACCGACATCAAAGACTGGAAATCAAAAAGCAAAGGCCTAGAGTCTGTCAGAATAGCGGGGCTGGAAATTAACACTTGGCTGCAGGGTTGAGATCGGTGATTTGAGCGTCGGTGCTAGTAAACTCAAAGACTGGACAAGTCAAGCGGTCATGTGTTTACAATACATCCCTGTATAATAACTTTAATTAGAAAACAAAGAACTTCAAATGTTGACTTTGAGTCTTTCAATTCTGTTGAGTATCAAAGGGTACTTGCCCGTAAAACAAAATGTATCAATCTTCTCTTAGTGCTTGTTCAAATAAAAGCAGGTTGGTATAGTTTGTTCTCATTTTGATTCTGGTCTTGTAAAAAAAATTCTGGTCCTGTAAAATGTTGATCTACAAACCCTGCGGTCTTGTGGACTTTTCACCCAAATTCAAGCCATAAATCAGATAGTATTTATAGTTTCATATGTTTATGTGTTTGTTTATTATTGGATGCTGCTGGAATTGTAAATATTATTTGGAAATCATATCAATTTGTTTGCGTTCCTTTTCAAGTGTCCATCGTTCATGATCGTCAATTGTAATTCTGCTTACATACCTCAATTGCATTCAAGTTATGCGTCGCTCATGTATGCTTTCCGAAACCGCACAATGCACAACATTTAGTAAAATCTATTAAAATAATAAGAGCAGTTTGGACCATAAACAAATCGTTATGATATTACTGTATGGTATTGGTTTATTGTGTGCTATACGAAGACGTATGGGAAAACAAAATTATAATCTTCTAGTTTTTGAGCAAAATTGCTTGAAGAAATGGGTTGGATTTTGAAAGAGTGCAACATTTATTTTGTTTTTAAGAAGCGTAAAAATTCAATGCTCAGTTGAATTAGGTTCTAATTGAGTTAATTTGCTTTTTTTTCGTGAGTGATGCCTTCACAGAGAGTATTATGATAAAAAATGAATGCATATCAAAAATGGAGGATTTTAAATATTAACGTCTCATCGTCGACAGTCTAAGACTGAAGACGAGAATGAAAACAAAAGACCAAGACAGGGACAAGAAAAATGGTTTAGGTTTTCACTATAAATAATACAAACATCTTGAGCCTTGTCTGCATTTTAATCTCATAATGGTTCAATAAGAAAACAAGAAAGACGGTTTTGTTTTATGTCAACATTCTCAACTAGACATTTCAATGCCAGAACAACTTTTAATCCGGTAAACAAACCTGTTTTCAGAGCAGCCATTTCTTCTCGGATAAAAACTCAAGAACTTCCACATGTCCTTCCACGTTAATCCATACCCTTTTTCACCAAGCACTCTGGTTATATTGCCAATAGATAGAAAGCTAATATGGTCTCTTGTTAGACATGCACTAATGCTACCAAATCCATTTGTTTATCAGTATTGTCTTTCCAGAGCCAGCACCCTCATATTTGCAGCTCCTTTTGAAAAGGTCAAAGTCTGTCCATTTCCAATTATATTGATGCATCAATCACTTGCGCGAATCCTCCATGTCTCTTTGAAGGATTCGCCTGTGAAATTGAGAAACAGGAGATCATGTCAGTTGGTTTGTCAGTTTGCATCAGCGTTTATTATTTGTGCTTGTGTTTTGTGAATTGTCTGTACCAATTTGGTAAATTATTTCATTGATGTTTTTCAATTCAGTTCGTTGAGTCAACATATATTTCATACTACTCTGCTCAAAATATAATATATATACAGATTACACAGATAAGCGAAATATTAAGCACAAAAAATGAAAGGGAAGGAGCCAATCCAAGTCAGCAAGTCAAAGATATGATTCTTGTACGTCATTGGAATTTGGTTAAGGGTATTTTAAGCTAATTGTCTAGTTTGCACCAAAAACATCATACGACCATATTTTCAAGGACGTATTTGTTTGAGTATCCTCCTAAGTTGATTTTAGATTTTTTAGTGGTTCTGTTAATGAATCCAAGGGAGTCATCTAAATTGAACAGGCACTGTAACCGCGGCCTAAAGATCCTTGCATGTAAAAAAAACAATGAGGAAATGTGATATTTTAGATGTGGGAAAACCTCATAATATATCAAACTTGCATTTTAATCAGGTAGGGAACCAAAAACCCAATCCACATGCATGGCTTTGGTCCAAGATGTTTTTCTAATCAGATCCACAGAGGTGGAAGGCGCAGCAAGGTATCACTTGAAAGCCAACAAGATGCCCTTTTTGAATTTAATTTCTGATTTTTTTTTTTAAAGTTTTTATGGCCATTTGCCAGAGTATTGAGTTTATGAGGCTGAAGCTTATGAATTAAATACTGGTATGGGGGTTGAACAAAGAAAAATTGACTAGGGCGGGATTTGAACCAACGACCTCCGGATTAACGTACCGGCGCTCTACCAACTGAGCTATCTAGCCCTATATTGGCGGTCTCCCTATTTTGTCAATATCTTTGTTCGGGGTGCCAGTCAGAAGCCATACAACCGTTAACTGCCGTGTAGCCAGGGATCACACCCAAGTTTACGATACAACCTGGGAAGCAGCAGCCACGGGATCACCTTGAGGGGATGCGACTTTTTCAATTTAAATGTCAAGTAATAAACCACAAGGGAAACTGACTGGGTAAATTTCAAATAGTATGGGGGTTGAACAAAGAAAAATTGACTAGAGCGCCGGTACGTTAATCCGGAGGTCGCTGGTTCAAATCCCGCTCTAGTCAATTTTTCTTTGTTCAACCCCCATACTATTTGAAATTTACCCAGTCAGTTTCCCTTGTGGTTTATTACTTGACATTTAAATTGAAAAAGTCGCATCCCCTCAAGGTGATCCCGTGGCTGCTGCTTCCCAGGTTGTATCGTAAACTTGGGTGTGATCCCTGGCTACACGGCAGTTAACGGTTGTATGGCTTCTGACTGGGACCCCGAACAAAGATATTGACAAAATAGGGAGACCGCCAATATAGGGCTAGATAGCTCAGTTGGTAGAGCGCCGGTACGTTAATCCGGAGGTCGTTGGTTCAAATCCCGCTCTAGTCAATTTTTCTTTGTTCAACCCCCATACTATTTGAAATTTACCCAGTCAGTTTCCCTTGTGGTTTATTACTTGAATTAAATACTGCTCACATTAAGAGAAGACTCAAAGTCAATTTTCTCAAAGCTGACACCATTTCTCACAGAAATGTCTCGCAGTAATTTTGGTGGTTCTACTTATTTAATTTATACTAAAAGCTTTTAAATTAAAGTCTACAATTTGTTATTTTTTAAAAATTTTTGACGAAGACTCATTTTCATTGAGCTGCTAGCAGATAAGATAGCTCGGCGAAATTCTGCTCAGCTAAAAAAGCACAAAACCAGTCACAAATTGTACAAAATTAAATGATATTACATTTCTGCCAGTAACTTTTTTTTCTGGTAAACATAAATATTTTGTGCTTTACTCATTTTTGTGTGTCAGTAGCTCTATGAAATTAGGTGCAGCGCCACTTTAGCAATGAACTCTGCAAAGAAAAGAAAACAATTTGGCTTAACACTTGGTTACCAAAGCTTGCTTAGCAGACAAAAATTACTAAGCTGTGTTTAATTTTGCTAAGTAGCTCTTTGAAGTTGGGTCCAGGATTTTACCCTTTCTAAACGTGTAAATAATTACTGCAATAAACCATGAGATAAGATAGTACACCTACCCTCATGTTTACACATAAAGCCGACACCCACTTCACTTCAGTTTCAATTGACATTAAAATCAGCAATACTAAACAGATGTCATAGATAACACCTGCACATTCACACAGATTTGTAAAGAGTATGCCATTAAAAATCCTCTTCAAATATCCAAAGTCCTGAAAAAGTGAAAAGCAAAGTCATTAAATGTGGAGAGTTTATTTTTAAACTTGTATACGTACTATATAAATGACATAAAATAGACACGTTCTGGACGGTCATAATGTGGCTGGCCCAGTCTTGAAAAACCCTGAACTTTTATCCAATATTCAAAAGTGAGACTTTGTATTTATCAAGAAACTTAGCATTGTATACTGGTCCAATTCTAAAGTTACTAGCCACTCTGGTTAATGGTGCAGTGGTAATTTCCAGCCATGCCTTCATGGTAAACTAAACTAGGAAAATTTAATTTAATGAGAAAGTTGTGACGAGCAGGAAATGCAAATTTGTTCACAACTATAATGAGTTCAGTTGGAAATAGACTGCAAGTCTTGTGTGTATTCAAACTTCCAGGACCAAGTTGGTCCCGACCATTATTTATTTTTGTGTGTGTGCATTTCTGTTTCTTCAAATAATTTAGTTTAAAGGCACTGGACACTATTGGTAATTACTCAAAATAATTGTTAGCATAAAAACTTACTTGGTAATGAGCAATGGAGAGCTATTGATAGTATAAAACGTTGTGAGAATCGGCTCCCTCTGAACTAACGTAGTTTTTGAGAAAAAAGTAATTTCTCAGTAAAATATTTGAATTGATTTTGAGACCTCATGCATGAGGTCTCGAAATCAAGCATCTGAAAGCACACAACTTCATGTGACAAGGGTATTTTTTCTTCCATTATTATCTCGCAACTTCGACGACCAATTGAGTTCAAACTTTCACAGGTTTGTTATTTTGTGCATATGTTGCGATACACCAAGTGAGACGACTGGTCTTTGACAATTACCGAAGGTGTCCAGTGTCTTTAACACAGTTTATGGCTATAAAAATTATATCATATAAATTGTTGGGAAAGTAAAATTTTGCCATGAAATATATGAAAGTAAAATGAATTTAACAAATCAACGAAGAAAACCAGAGATTAAGGTTTGATCCGGTCACTTGTTTTTTGTAAGCAATTAAGACTTTTGCTCAAAATGAGGTTCATGTTATCATGAAACCTATGTAATGGTCGCTCAAATTTTGGTGTGATTGGCAAATGGGGTTTCTTATAATAATAACCATCCTAGTCCCAAGTTTTAATTTTGATTCAATGTTGATTTTAACAAATTATTTGTTTTACATAAAAATTGAAACTGTCTTTATAACAGATTGCTGTGGGCATTTTTGTTTTCAAACATTTTGTATGAATAGAATTCAAAAAGATCATTCGATTTCATAGAAAAATATAGTCTTTGTACGTGTTGTTTTCTTGGTATTGCACAGTCTATATGGCCAACACCCATGGAACTGACATGCACACAGTGGTGATGTACAAATCAACATAATTTAATAAATAGGGGCGTATTGTATAATTTTTTGTACCAGTATCAATACAACGAGGTTCTTTACGTGATCGTGTTAAATTCTCATTTGTATGTAGATTTTTAACCATTTTATGGTTTGAGATAGGGGTATGAAAATACCTTAAAAGGTTGACACAGCTTTGGATCTTGACAAAATACATTCTCCAAAACCCCTGCAATCACAATTTTTTAAGGGATACATGTATATTTGTTTATATATACATGTTATGTTTGTTGAGATATTAATTTGTACAATCGTTGAAAAATATGATTCATCAAATTCCTTTGAAACATGCCATATAGGCACAGGCCATCTTAAAACTTGGCCTAAACCTGCCAAGAGCATTGTAATTGTGTAGTTGGAACAATACTTGGAAAGCAAACAGATTATAGTTAAATTTGTTTTTTTTTACAAATCTTCAGATGGCTGATTGTTTTTCTCTTTCTGATGTTGTCTTAATAACAAGATATAAGTAGTGTAATTTCATGATTTTAAAACTTTGTATATAATTAATTTTGTACCTTGATTTGGGGTTGAACAAAGAAAAATTAACCAGAGCGGGATTTGAACCAATGACCTTTGGACTAACGTGCCTTCACTTTACCAACTGAGCTATTTAACCCTATGTTGGCAGTTTCCCTATTTTGTCAATATCTTTGTTCAGGGTGCCAGTCAGAAGCCATACAAGTGTTAACTGCCATGTTGGCAATCTCCCTACTTTGTCATTATCTTTGTTTGGGAGTGCGTTTCAGAAGCCATTTGACAGTTAACTGCAGTGTAGCCAGGGATCACACCCAAGTTTACAATACAACCTGGGAAGCAGCAGCCAGGGGATCACCTTAAAGTGATGCATCTTTTTTATTTCAAATGTCAATTTCTAGTCATTTTTTTCTTTGTTTAACCCAAATTATGTTTTAACTAAAATTAATTAATAAAACAAAGGTAAATTTTCAAAAATACTCAATAGTCAACAACAACAACAACCAAAACAGTCGTGTTTATGACCATACAACCTGAGTTACATTGGAAAGCTAGCTATTAGCTATTGGTTAGTAGCCGAGCTAATTTGATTGACACAGCCTTTGAATTGCAAAGTCAATTTGTCTTTCCTAATCCTTCACCTGTTATTATCCAACCTTTAATTGAATTTTGTCTGTTTGTTTGTTTCTATCCACTCTTCTGTGGAGGAATATCCAGGTCTGTGCCTCGTAGATTGCCTCGTCTGTCAAAATAGTCTCAAAGGCCCAGCCAAAAAATGCGCAATTTAATTATGTTTTTCATGTATATTATTAAACTGAACCAAGTGACCCAAAGGTCAAAGGCAATTTCATGCACAGCAAGTTCTTTAAAGCATTAAAAAAGAACAGAAATACATCAAGTGAATGTTTGAAGCTTTGCATGGTGTGGAAAATAATGAGTACCTATGATTTGTAAACTTGCTGGTACGGCCATGTATAAATCTCTTTTGGGAAGAGTGTTGGCTCTGGGAAAAACTGGTGTGGTCTCGACGTTTCGAACAGTACACTCTGCTTGACTTCAGGAGATGACGACATGCCGAGTATACTGTTTGAAAACCTTGAGGCCACACCGGCTCTTTTCAGAGCCAACACTCCTCCCAAAAGAGATTTATACATGGTTGTACCCACAAGTATACTCAAAGTTACTTCTGAAATCCATCAAGTTTAAAAACATTAAGCACAAACTTGTAAAATGCTTAAGAATTTTTTTTTAAAGATTATTAAATTATTGTTCAGATACATTCACAAGGGTACACAAAGAAAATGTATGCCTAATTTGAACTGGTAGAAATCTAGGAAGTCTCCCGATTTCTTTAAAATGATTGAAGAATTCATGATTGAGCAGTAGGCCTATACAGGAGGACATTGCAAGCATTCATTGTTGAAGTAAGATGTTATGTGTGATGCAGGCTTATGACTCCTAATAACTCCCAGGGGATTGGTTCACAGAAATACTCAGGTCTTTACTCCTCAACAGCTGAATAGTAAAATGTTGAACATGCAAGTTTGAAATCACTCATAAATGTTTTATTTAGTATGGGGTTGAACAAAGAAAAATTGACTAGAGTGGGATTTGAACCAACGACCTCCGGATTAACGTACCGGCGCTCTACCAACTGAGCTATCTAGCCCTATATTGGCGGTCTCCCTATTTTGTCAACATCTTTGTTCGGGGGTGCCAGTCAGAAGCCATACAACCGTTAACTGCCGTGTAGCCAGGGATCACATCCAAGTTTACGATACAACCTGGGAAGCAGCAGCCACGGGATCACCTTGAGGGGATGCGACTTTTTTAATTTAAATGTCAAGTAATAAACCACAAGGGAAACTGACTGGGTAAATTTCAAATAGTATGGGGTTGAACAAAGAAAAATTGACTAGAGCGGGATTTGAACCAACGACCTCTGGATTAACGTACCGGCGCTCTACCAACTGAGCTATCTAGCCCTATATTGGCGGTCTCCCTATTTTGTCAACATCTTTGTTCGGGGGTGCCAGTCAGAAGCCATACAACCGTTAACTGCCGTGTAGCCAGGGATCACACCCAAGTTTATGATACGATAAGAGCGCCGGTACGTTAATCCGGAGGTGGTTGGTTCAAATCCCGCTCTAGTCAATTTTTCTTTGTTCAACCCCATACTATTTGAAATTTACCCAGTCAGTTTCCCTTGTGGTTTATTACTTGACAATGTTTTATTTAGTAAAAGTACTTGAGCCTATGAAATATTCACGCATTGATAGGGTTACCTAAGGTATGTCATAACTAATTATAGAGCTAACAATTAGGAGGATAATGATATACAGTTATGGAAGTTGTTTTTAGTCTTCTCAGAGTGGTATGGATTCTCTACTTTTAGTTTGTTTTGATATTTTGCTTAATAACTAATTGAATTTTTGTTGGTTTTTCCTAACAGGAAATCAAGGAATAAAGTCTGAAGGCACATTTTAAATGTTCCTCAAGATGACACGCCTTAGTGCGTTTATGTCATTCCTAGTTGGGTTTTCAGCCGTAAATGCCCAACTGATGAATTCCACCCAGGAACCCTCGACGATGACCCCCTGGGCTTCGACTAACCCGGCAGTGATTACCACAGTTGCGGTCAGTCTACCACAGTACACAGGTGGTGGGGTTACCACTGACACAATGACCTCGGGCGTGTCTGGGGTCCAGTTTATGACCACCCCGCAGAGCTTACCTACCACTGGGACAACCCAGTTCACTGGCAGCACCCTTCAAGGTACTTCAACTATGGGAACATCCGTGACTGATGATCCTAGGTACCCATTGTACATAATGGGGTTCTTTCCGATATCAGATGATAGTTTTCACCGTGGGCACAGTGCCTTATTGGCTGCTAACCTTGCTCTGGAGCACATCAACGAAAGGGCAGACATACTCCCCGGATACAAGCTGGCCATGAAATGGAACGACAGTTACGTAAGTATTCAGGATTTTTTCATTTCAATACAAATTTAATTATTATTTAATCAGGAACAAATTTAATAACTTTCAAAGCTCACTGTTTATAAAGTGCACACCAGTACCAGTCCCAATAAGAAATTACCCCGAGTCAGTAACAGAGCGCTAGTTTTTGTTGTTTTTATTAAAACGTGAACTTAATTTGATGTCAGGTTGGTTGCATAGCGCCCTCGTGGAAAACTAAACGATGGGGATGATTTTTACTCTTCAAAAAACCATGCGATGTGCACATAGTTTATTTGTAAATGTTTCCTTGAAACTACATTAACTCATGAAAGAGTATATGCGCTGCCAAAAGCAACTATAATCCCTTCGATTGCACAGAAACAAGATCTCCTGTTTAAAAAAAATTTTTTCACTTCCAGAATATCATGTTTCACTTCCTTTTCTTGTAAATCCTGGTCATCTTTTTTGTTGCAATTCTACTATTGTCTTTCACCAAGACAAAGTGAGATAACTATCATTTTGAAGGTTGATGCTCTTAGTTATAAGTGGCTGTTGTCAACGAAGGCCTTCACAGTCAATTATGCAATCTTAATACCTTTTCCAACAACATCAGTACGTTAGGAGGTTTGGACGATACTGGCTGTGCGGCAGTCGTAAAAATACACAGCAGACAAACAAGGCATTTTACACTTATCATTGATCGGTCTACACATGTTCAAACTTTAGTTCTTAAAGGAGTAACCTTTTACGTTTTCCACAAAGAGCTCAACAAAGATGTCTCACCACCATGGGAAATCTTCACTGCAAGGTTTTGTGAAACTTTAAGAAACACAAAGAAGCAACTAATGGGTTTGACCAGAAATTAGGTTGACAATGCATGGAACTGACATGCACAACGTAGTGGTGAAAAAAAAACAATCAAATTTGATCTAACACTTGAGTGTTTCTGTGCTCAAATTGATTAGACTCAATAAATTAGAAGTCTATTGTGAAGAAGTTATGATTGATATAGAAAGTTACCTTGTTTGTGGTTTGTGGTTGGGCCAAGTGAATATCTTAATTTTTTTAAACTGGTTTCGTGTAAACGTAATACTTCACAATATTTGAAAAGCTCTATCTGATTTGTGTAAATGTTAAAGTAAATAATGATCGCATATGGCATTCATTTTTGACAAAGATCTTGGCTTAGTTCCTTCTGATTTTGCGAAAACTTTCCACCTAGTTTTCCTTGAGTGTCATTTATCGGTGTTTTGTTTATGGGTTTTGGGGCATCGCATGGTGAGGTATCAATGGATGTTCAGTTTGCGGTAACAACATGCGTTTATATCTACTTTGCTGTTTAGATTTGCTCTTGAGAACTTGTCTTGCTATTTATTCTACTGCCGCGGAGTAGATTTAGGAATTCAGGAGATTATTTAGTTCTGAAAAAGAAATGTCCTGCTTATTAAGTACTACCTTAGGAGGTAGGAAATCAGCTGGGACTTCCTTTGCTTATTTGATTGAGGGGACGTCTCATTGTCAACTTCACTGCCGCAGAGTGAGTTATAAATGGGTCTCTTGTTTGTTGCTTTTTTAGTGCAATGCTGGTATTGCCACACAGGGGTTATTTGAGCACATCAACTCTGAGACACAATACCACATGCTGCTTGGGGCTGGTTGCTCTTCTGTAGCTCAGACCATCTCGCTGGCTGCAGACCTCTGGAACATCATTCAGGTAATTAGCAAGACTAATCAATAAATATACTAGGAACTGATCTACTGTAAGTATATTAAGTCATTGAGCCCCCACCCATCATAGAAGTGGTCTATCAGTGGTAACCTGAACGACACATGCATCTTGCTCTACGAAGCAACATACCGTTTTCAAATAAAACAACTCATGTGACAAGTAGGATTTAAAGCTTTGCATGGTGGAAGTATAACTAGGAGAGGTTTGCGGTGACACCATGTTAAATCTCCTTTGAGAAGTGTTGATTCTGAAAAGAACTGGTAGTTAACAACCCAACGTTTCGATCAATATGCTCTGATTGTCCTAAGGAGAAAGTGACAGTAATCCAACAACTTTAACTTTTGAATCTGACATGACCAGCACTGTATTTTATAGTGAATCTTGACTTATTGTGACCCTTTTGATGATGGAGTTCTACCTCTACCTGTCCAAAGCTGAACTGTGAACTGAGGTCAGAGACAGGCCTGTCAGCTCCTTGACTCCATCAGTCCAGCAGAGTTTGTGTCTTCCACTTCTGTCTATCCAAAGCTGACCGGTAGGCTGAGGTCAGAGCCTTGCCTGTCAGCTATAGCCCTTTCCACCTCTGCCTGTCCAAAGCTGACCAGTAGGCTAAGGTCAAAGACATGCCTGTCAGCTCCTTTACTCCATCGATCCAATGGAATTTCTGTTTTCCCCTTCTGCCTATCCAAAGCTGACCGGTAGGCTAAGGTCAAAGACATGCCTGTCAGCTCCTTTAGCTTAATCCATCGATCCAGTGGAATTTCTGCCTGCCACCTGAACGGCCTCCAACATTTCCTTGAACATGTTTGTAAACCATATGCAAAATAAGAATAGGAATGAATATAATGTGGATTTTTTTTGTAGATATCGTACTCGGCATCCAGTCCAGCTCTGTCTGTGCGTAACCAGTACAAATCCTTCTTTCGTACCAACGCTGCTGACTCCCAATACAATTTTGCACGTCTGGCTATGATCAAGGAGTTCAACTGGACTAAAGTAGCAACACTTCATGAGAACCAAGAAGTCTTCTCAACGGTAAGCACAAGGTGTTTCACTTGTTTTGTATATGATACCCATGCCGACATCCTTACGGACTGTGAAGGAGGTAACCCTGTTTTCAGCCCCAGGAGTAGGTGGCATTGTGCCCCTGGTGACGGTTGATTTGGGTAAGAAACACTGCAGCTGTTGATAACGATTAACAATATGAGAAACGATTCCCTTCTACGGAATGTGGTTTTAGAGAGAGGGATTAAAAAACATTTAAATCTGAGAGCATTTCTGCATGAAACATTTCTCAGATTGTGTATTTTTACGGATTATCTTTCCTGCCTGGACATAACTGCTCCAGATTTTCGGCGATATCTCAAAAATGCTACCACCTTTTGAACTGAAATTTTAACTGGTAAGCTTTGTATATAGGATTAAAACGATCGAACAGTTAAAAAAAAGAAAGGTATACTTTGCCTTTAACAGCTTGACTAAATTGGGCCCAGGTTAGCATAGGAATTCACTCATATAATGTTTGGGAGCAAGTTTTAAGACATCAATACATAAGATCCTTGCTTTAGTTCCAGAGCTGAATAAATTCTTGCTTATCGATCGTTTTTAGCTGGCAGGCACAAGGTTGTGTACTCAAAGACATGGAAAAACCGTGGTCTTTTTCAACTTTTATGTGAATTAAGAGTTTTTCTCAACAACTCACAATTTCCGTGACAGGACAGCTTTACGAAATGATTCAGAATATACTTATTGAATATTTGAAACCGAAACAGAAAGTGAATACTGAAATTCTGTCTATAAAACCTTGCTGTAAAGTAACACATTTTATACCAGACAGTGCAGTTTCCGTGTAGTGTCACACTAAAACTCACCTATCGTCTGCGCGGTTTTTAGGATTCAGTGTCTGTGAGTTGCAAATAGCCATGATCATTGTTCTGTACACCGTTATGTCACGCTGTCCTGTCAGAGAAATTCTGTAAATTGTTGAGAAAATTCACATGAAAAGTTAAAAAATACGATGGTTTTTCCATGTCTGTGTGAACAAACCTTGCGCTGCCAGTGTTCCAGTGATGGCGGCGTGGCGTGCAGCAAATGCGCGCTTGGATTGGTCTATAAGCTAATCAGAAATGTCTGTGATTATTGACTCTTAGTGTTTACTTCTTTTTCTCCTTCTGCCTCTCCAGTCCATTAATGATTTCAGCTCTGCATTGGCCAGTTCTGATATTAAACTCATCACATCAGAAAGCTTTACGACGTCTCCGAAAGAGCAAGTTGAGAATCTTAAGGTCAGAGATCAACCAAGTAGATTATAAGGATGTGAATTTTATTGGAGCAATGTCTTAGTTTCTGTTGAAACTTTTGGATCAGTTTCTGTGTAGTCTGTTATTCCTTGTCAGTTTCACCCTTGCATTTTTAGTATAAGACACTGGATTGCATTTTTGGGGTCAAATCATCCCATCACTTGATTACTTGAGATCTAAGTAAAGTCTAAAGAGATTTTTTAAAAGTACAAAGGAAATAAATTTTAAAGTCACTTCACAGTGCAAAGTTTCAAAGTCCACTTAAAAAGTTAGTTGATTGTTTTTTTTTTTAATAGTTTGAAATCAAAGACTATAATCTATAACAATAATAATAGATTGCTGTAATTATAAAGCTCTTTATCCCACCCGAGGTCATCTGAAAGCAACTATTTTTTTTTCAAGGTATGCAGAGCTATGTTCAAAATATGAGACCCATTTGTTTACATAGCATCATTCAAAGTTTTACAAGGTGCTGTGGCACAATCTGCAGCCAACCAAACCAGAAGACACTAGGGTGACTCCCCTCTATGAGAAATAAGTGTACTGGGTTCCTTTATGTGCATTACACAACACACAGGACCAACACATGTACTGCTTTTTATGTCCAATCCAAAGGAGAAAGCAATACATGATTATTAGTGTTGTGGTTAAGGACACAAATGTCAAGAACGGGACTTGAACCCACACTCTGCTGCAGATCAGAAATGTTATCAAATTAATTTTTTTAAATAATCATTTTCCCTCATTTGACTGATTGTAAGAGGCTGGAAGAGGAATTAGTCTGGCACATTTGTTTAACTATTACATCAGTATAGTTGTACGTATTGATCTTGACAAAAACGGTGGAACTTTAATGAATGTTTGAACAGCCTTGCTACCATGGGCCATGCGCCTCTCAGCACTAACCCCTGGTAGGGTTGTGCTGAAAGATGATAATGATTGGCTCCCAAAAGTATTTTTGGCGCGACTCCATTTCAAATGAATAGATCATGTTTTTACACTGTCACCCTAAACTGCATACAGTTAGACATGTCACAAGATCAAAAAGAAAGACTCTGCTAGGGTCGAAACTTCAGGCCACTAACTATTGTTTGCATTTGTACCTTTTGGTTGGTAAAGCAGTTCTCAACAGCTAATTCTATTTTCTCAAGGGAGGGGAAGGGATCAGTTCCTCTGTGACTTGATGCCTATTTTTGTGGGGCCGTTATACTTGAGCGCCCATGTACAGTGGATCAGGCCACAGGCCTAATTAGAATGTGCCATCTACCAATACCAGGGGTTATGAGCAAGCAAGGCATGCTGGAGAAAAAATGCGGTGGCGAGATTGATCACCCCTGGGAACAAGGTTGGGGTTTGAAATGTTTGAGCGCTTTAAAGGAACATTACAGAATTGGTAAGAAAAAAACTTGTAAAATATACTTTTTGATCACAGATTTACATAAAACTTACACGATCTAATGATGATGAGGGAGTAGAAAGCATCCCTTGAAATATTTCTGTCTGAAATGCCATATTTGATGAGAAATGAATAATCTAATTTTCCGATTGGAGTTTATCGCTCAGTGAGCGTTTTATTCATTTGTTGAATCTGTATGATTTCATGCAAATGTGTAATCGGTTTTTCACTATTTTCTCGTGACCCAGATGGCCGGTCGATCTCAAACTTCTATAGGATTGTCAGTGTATGTATATGGTGGATTACATGAAGTGCTTAAACTGCCAGCAACTGTTTTGTTAGCAAAAACCAGTTCTGTAATGTTCCTTTAAACATGAGTGCTTCATGACAATAGCTCTCTTCAGAAGTTTTTTTTACAAGCTTCAAGACGTTGCTAGTGGTGTACATGCCCTCCTCACAAATTGTTAACAAGTTGTTCTATGTTTTCATTATTCCAAAGACAAAGGAAGCATGGATAATATTTGGCAACTTCTATGAAAACATGGCGAGGCGGGTGTTTTGTGAGGTAAATATAACATGATGTATGTAAAAGCTTCTGTTAATTCACTTTAATTCAATGATAAGCCTTCTTAAAGGTACTATACAGGATTAGTGGAGATAAGAAACGCCATTGTTAAATTTTAGTCTGAGAGTTTACTGATTATGAAAATCATACTAGAAGAAATTTTTTTCTCTGAAATATTTCCCTCTGAAATGAATACATACTTGAGAAAACTGTATCTGAAAAACCTAAACAAACCCAACAGCTGATTTTGGTTGTTACAAGCAATATAAGGACAATGTATTTACAAGCTGAACAATGTTCATGGTTTTGCGCTGTTTTCTGCAGACACACACAACAGATTATGCTTAAAAAAAATTCACAGGTTTGTTATTTCATGTGTATGGTTAATCCCACAAAATATAAACACCGTCTACGACTATTTTGTCAGCTCTAACAATCCTTTATAATACCTTTAAACATTGTTTCTTATTTTTTTACGTTTTAAAAGCAGCTTGAATATTTCTGCGTTTATAATTAAATTTCAGGATTTTTTTCATCTGTTAGAAGTAGCCTAGACATCAATTGTTTCTATGAAGGATCTGAAAAGCACTGGGTATTCATTGCTTACCACACAACAGTTGACAACAATGTTTCATTGGATCACAATTGCTATCAAAATGATTTATTCTCTGCTATTCACAATTTAAGGGGTGCACCCTCCCCTTCAGTTGTTAGGTGTTTGCTATGTGAGAAGGATACCTGGAGTTTGATTCAGGCAAACTATGTCTGGATGCGTTGTGCTTGAGGTAGGGCGAGTGGTCCAATTGCTCAGTTGGGCTGGAGGTGGGGTGAGTGGTCCAATCGCTCAGTTGGGCTGGAGGTGGGGTGAGTGGTCCAATCGCTCAGTTGGGCTGGAGGTGGGGTGAGTGGTCCAATCGCTCAGTTGGGCTGGAGGTGGGGTGAGTGGTCCAATCGCTCAGTTGGGCTTGAGGTGGGGCGAGTGGTCCAATTGCTCAGTTGGGCTGGAGGTGGGGTGAGTGGTCCAATCGCTCAGTTGGGCTGGAGGTGGGGTGAGTGGTCCAATCGCTCAGTTGGGCTGGAGGTGGGGTGAGTGGTCCAATCGCTCAGTTGGGCTGGAGGTGGGGTGAGTGGTCCAATCGCTCAGTTGGGCTGGATGTAGGGTGAGTGGTCCAATTGCTCAATTGGGCTGGATGTAGGGTGTGAGTGGTCCAATCGTCGTTGGGCTGGAGGTGGGTGAGTGGTCCAATCGCTCCGTTGGGCTGGAGGGTGGGGTCAAATGTGTTGTGAGTGGGAGTGTCCAATCATTCAGTTGGGCTGGAGGTGGGGTGAGTGGTCCAATCGCTCAATTGGGCTGGATGTAGGGTGAGTGGTCCAATCGCTCAGTTGGGCTGGAGGTGGGGTGATTGGTCCAATCGCTCCATTGGGCTGGAGGTGGGGTGAGTGGTCCAATCGCTCAGTTGGGCTGGAGGTAGGGTGAGTGGTCCGATTGCTCTGTTGGGCTGGAGGTGGGGTGAGTGGTCCAATCGCCCAATTGGGCTGGAGGTGGGGTGAGTGGTCCAATTGCTCAGTTGGGCTGGAGGTGGGGTGAGTGGTCCAATCGCTCAATTGGGTTGGATGTAGGGTGAGTGGTCCAATCGCTCAATTGGGCTGGATCTAGGGTGAGTGGTCCAATCACTCAATTGGGCTGGATGTATGGGGTGAGTGGTCCAATCGCTCCGTTGGTTCGCAGGCTTTCTGTGGATTGGCCAGCTCTCCCCTGTTTTTGTTTGGTGAGTAATTTGCTGCCAAATGTTTATTGCTACCCATGGGGTAGGGTACCTTTCAGCATTTTTGCCAATTTAGTCACTGTTAACAAAATGTCTTGTTTTCTTCCAAACATAAGGCTTATAAAGCTGGCCTCTATGGCAAGAACTATGCATGGTTCCTACCCGGGGGTTACAAGTCGAAATGGTGGGCTGAAACAGACGATGATGTCACCTGCACAAAAGATGAGATGTATCAGGCTGTTAAAGGGTACATCTCAACGGAGAACATCCCACTGAGTAAGGAGAAAGACAAGGTCACCATATCAGGTCTGGTGAGTGGCTAATCAGGCCCGTAGGAAGCTCAAAAACATTGGTCAGGACCCATTTGAGAAGCGGAGTTAGGGATAAATACGAGCCCGAATCGTGAAGCCATTACGGCGTGGGGTCCGGGGCCCTGGGAAAATTTTCATTCTAGATGCTCTGTGGTGCAATATGACGCAATTCCTGGCAATTTTTCCCTCACTTTTTGAGCAAATTCTAAAATTTATTTTTATTGGTTTACTCTGTATTACTATTTTAAATTAATTTTGATGAATTATTTTTGCAACAATAAACGATCAAAATATGTCACTTACAAAGCTCATTTAATGATTTTCTGTCTAAAAAATGAGTTCACTGAAAATTGGAAAGTGTTACAGAATCAGTTAATTAATTGTATTCTTCCTTGAATTCATTGCAGGAGAAAACAAAGTGCAAAACATTTTTTGAAGGTTTTCCTTTTCACTTGATTCAAATTTGATATCAGGCAAACAAATGCTTACGGGCAAGGAAGAGAAAAAAGAAAAGAAAGACAAAAAAATAAAAATAAAATGAAAAAAAAAATAAATTAAAAAATCTAAAATATTGGTAGTGGTAGGGCCATGGCCCTACCGGCCCTACCGCTTCCTACGGCCCTGCTATTGGTATTGTAAAAGTGCTGCTTAGGCTGGAAGGATAACAAGAAGGAAGGGGTGAAGCATGGTTCCGCCACAGGGCTTGAATTTTTTTTTGGGGGGGGGGAAATCCACTGCATTTGTATCTCAAAATGTTAACTGGACCAGAAATAATTTTACAAGACCAGATTCAAACTGAGAAAAGACTTCCTTGCACAGTTTATCATGCATATTACTTTTTTTTGAACTTATTTGTTTTTAAGGGTATTAAGTTTATTTCAATCATTACTCAATTGATTTGAAAGGTATTTTGTTTATCAGACTCAAGTCAAAATTTGAACATATTTTGTTTCTGTTCAAGATATTTTATTGTGAGGTACAGGTATTGTTATTGAATTGAAAAACACAAGACCGCCGGACTTGTGCGATCATGATTTTATTGGCCCAATGCTAAAATTACTGGCCTCAGGCCTGCGGTCGAGTGCAAAGTTCCAGCCCTGCACCCCCCCCAAAAAAAAGAATTAAAATAAAAATAAAAACTAATGATAATTATGAAAAAAATTATAGAAAATAGAACATCAAGTAATACACCACAAGGAAAACTGACAAGATGAATTTTAAATAGTTTGGGGTCAAACAAAGAAAAAGTGACTAGAGTAGGATTTGAACCTGCGACCTCTGGATTAATGTGCGGGCACTCTACCAACTGAGCTATCTAGCACCAATGTTTGCAGTCTCCCTACTTTGTCAGTGTCTTTGTTCTGGGTGCCAGTCTGAAGCCATTAGAAAAAATCAAACACACAATACATTATGGTGGGTTTGGAAATATATTAACAAAGGAAATTTCTCTCTAATGATCCACAATAGTTATATTAAAGGCCCTGTACACTATTGGTAAGATCGAAAAACACAAATATTCACAGATAACTTACCATGATTTAAAGTAAGTAATGGTAGAAAAGGGTTCCTTAAAATATTTCTGCCTAAAATGCTATCGTTTCTGAGAAATGAATAAAAATGAAACAATAGTTTTTATCGCGCGCGATAATAAACTCGATGTTTGAAAAACAGAAAACACATCAGGTCTCTTTTCACTATTTTCTCGTGACCTCGATGACGAATTGAGCTCAAATTTTCACAGGTTTGTTATTTCATATTTATGGTTAATCACACAAAACATGAACTTTGTTTGCGACTGTTTTGTCAGCTCTACCAATCCTGTATAATACCTTTAAGATTAACTCAATTTTAATTTCAGAACCTATAAAGAATGGTATTCATGAAGTTTCTATCATAACTTTTCGTAATGCTTATTCTTGCTTAAAATATGATATGTTGACTCCAGACAACAACAACAACAGCAAGAAATCTTCTGTATAGATAGGTTGCAATTTGACGTATTTCGGCCATCTTTTTATGGGCAATTTGGATCACACAGTCATGCGTTTTGGCGGGAGAACGGCATGCAGCCCGTGCGTATTTCACAAAACTCAATGCACGGCTGGTTAGTGAATACTATGGCTGTTTTGCAATTTGCCCATTAAGACGGCGTCTATTGCAACCCATCTATCGCGGATGTGAAGCAATTTGCTGTTAATGACTGTAAATAAATGGGAGTAAAACAGTAAAAATCAGGGATGTGAAAGTTTATTTAACAGAACTCAGACACGTCTATAAATGCCGTTATTTTCTTTGTTTATGAAGAAATCATTTGGATTGATTTACTTCTCTAACACTGAGGATACTGTTTCCATAAGCTCTTTGAAATCTAGAACTTCAGGGTATACTAAGTGGTTAATATGCCGTCATTTCAGCGTAACATTTGGATCCTAGATTCAGACCGTTTTGTCAGCAATGACTCTCACCCCTGGAAATAATACTGGTGTGAAGTGATTAGATCAGAACACTCTATTTGCTTCAAAGTGTTCATCACTCTGGTAGACCTGGACTCCGCTCAAGTTTAGACACTACCTTACTCCATGTTCTTACTCAAGCTCTGGTGCTTCTGTTCAGCAGAGTGTGGGTTCGAGTCCCGGTCATGACACTTGTGTCCCTGAGCAAGACACTTAACTATAACTGCTTCTCTCCACCCAGGGGTAAAATGGGTACATGTACCTGTGAGGGCAGAGATGGTTCTTGTGATTGATTTAGCTTTGTAGCGCCTAGCACATCAGGCTGTATACTCCCCAGGGAGCTGAGATGGTTTAAGGAATGAAACTAATGGCCCAGTGACCAGGGGTAATAAGTGTGAAGCGCTTTGAGATGCCCTTCGGGTGTGTAAAGCGCTATATAAAAACCTCCATATTATTATTAATATTATATTATGTGTCCAGAACATACAGCATAGCTGGTGACCATGCATTCCAGGCACATGCTCCTCAACTCTGGAATGGGCTTCCACAGGTCATCTGCTGCTCCCCTTCCTTGGATACTTTTAAGACAGCTCTGAAAACTCATCTCTTCGAACAATGACCAACATTTAACTGTATTGTTTTGTTATTTTTTTCTGGACTCTGTTCAGCGCTGTGAAACCATCTAGTTTGATGAGTAAGAGAGCTCAATAAATATATTTATTGTATTGTGTTTAATCCTTGTCAGACTCCCGCGCAGTATGAGGAAATTATGAATCAGCGTTTCGAGGAGAGGAAAAACACCAGTGATTTTGTCATAAACAAGGCTGCCGCATCGTACGCTTACGACGCCACTTGGGCTATTGCACTTGCCCTCAACAATAGCCTGGGTAATATATTATTATAATCATTTTTATTGCTTAGTAATTAAAAAAATAGTTGGTGGACTGACTATTCAACCCTAGTAGAGTCTGTTTTGAAGCAGCCTCGCTACCATGGGCCTCGCGCCGTATCGATACCTCTGATCATCACTAACCCCTGGAAGGGAAGCTCTGAAAAACAATGGCTAACCATAAATGACTGCTCTGAGCGCACACTTGTTAAAAACTTTCAAGCTCTTGTAGGGTGCCTGTCGGGTGCTTAGTACGCGCATGTGAAAATGCAATGTTTTTGACGCAATACACTTCAATTGAATCGTGTTTTATATGGTCCACCCTAAACTGCATACTCTTAGACATATCACAAGATCAAAATGAATTAGAGGGAACCATGTGCTCTATGACTTGATGCGTAGTCTCCAACACAGAATGGATCAACCACAGGACTATTTAAAATAAACAATATATTTGATTGTACACAACTAGGAACAAGGTTGATCTTGAAGGTTTGCCTTCGAGAAAGACTCTGCTAGAGGGTTGAAACATCAGGCCTCTAACTATTTTTTACACTTTTATACCATAGGTCCTTTCGATTCTATTTTCTCGCTTATTAATTAGATAACAAAAACAAATTTGCAGAACAACCACGTATAATGAAGCACTGCATACTCCGAGTCCTGTATTTTATTGCAAAGGACTGTTCTCTGGATGGGACGTAAACCAGTAGGTCCCGTGTGTTGTGTAATGCACGTAAAAAGAACCCAGTGCAATTATCTTGAAAAAGGGGGTTCGCCCGGGTGTTCCTGATTTGATTTGCTGCATATTTCACCACAGCACCTTGCAAGTGGTATGTAAAGGAATAGGTTTCACACTTCAAAACGTAGCTCAGCATACCTTCCTGGATAAATACTGTGAGCGCTTAGAAACGTATTAAGCACGGTATAAATCTAAAGTAGTATTATTATAAACAGCAGGTTGTTTCCTATAGGCATAAATATTTGTATTCATCATAAGTGTTAATTTATATAACACTTGTCCAAAACCGTTGTTGTAAGATGTGATGTTTTTCACTTGATTACAGCCAACTTAACATCAAAGAGACTTGAGGATTTCACTTATACGGACACTGAGACAAGGGAGCTGTTAATGGAAATTCTTTACAGTTTACAATTTGATGGGGTATCGGTAAGTCAAGTAATAAACACACTTCTACTTCTACTTCTACTTCTACGTTGGTACTCAACAAAGTCCTTTATCAGTAAGCAATCACTTTCTAAACGTCTTACCTGTAGAAGCTTGCTCTTATAGAAACTGAAGATGAAAGAAGATATCTTTAGGTATGGTCTTCTCATCAGGAAGACATTCTAAGACAATAACAATTTCATCTTGACCAACAGTGTCGGTAAGTCAAGTGATAAACACACTTCAGTGGTACTCAGCAAAGTCCTTTATCAGGGTATCAATTGGGGAGGTAGTGCATTCTGCTCTACCAGCCAGGCTTCTAGTATACCCACATGCTTACATCCTTACAGACTGTGAAGGGGGTATTACCCTGTTTCAGCCCCAGGTGTGGGTGGCAATATGCCCCTGGGTGACAGCTGATTTGGGTCGACCGTAGGTCCAATGTACTAGGATTGGTAGTGCACATGAAAGAACCCAGCACACTCATTGTGGAAGAGTAGGGGTTAACCCTTGTGTTTCTTGTTCATTGCAAGAACCCTTGCTTACAGGTTTCCTCAGGCTTGTGATCTACAGTGATTAAGTTCATTTATGAGGCATTCTTGGTTTCATTACCAGAAATATATAATAATACAAATTATATTGAGCAAAACAACTGTTAGTGAAAGAATTTGAATACAACACCAATATTCCTCCTTAGTTTTTAAAAGAGATTTTGAATTGTATTAACAAAATTTGGTTTTGGATTAAGAGGTTAATTTTTTTTCGAATCCAAAAATAATGTAGATGTTACTTACATATTATTTTAGTTACATTTCACTCCTAAGCTAAGGAGCTTCTTCAGACTGGTGACCATGTCCAATGCTCAACTACATTGTTTACCCTTTCTTTGTGGTCATAGAGGGCATTGTAGGTGTTGTTTGGACACATGTCAGCCACCAACCACACAATCGAATGGGACAATGCCTCTGTAATTGATGCAGAACCTGACAAAACCACTATATGGCTTAGAGAGGTCATTTGGATCAGACACAGCTGGAGAACACTCTCAACAAAGACAACGGGCATACAAGCTCCAGAACATTTATGACCAATTAGTCCAAACCAAGCCCGCCCTCTATGACCAACAAAAAAGGGTATATAAAAGGCAGTTTAGCATTGAACATGGCCACCAGTCTGAAGAAGCTCCTAGCTTAGGAGTGAAATGTAACTGAAATGTAAGTAACATCTACATTATTTTTGGATTAAAAAAAACGAACGTCTTAATCCATGATTATCAACAATACAGGTGAACTTATTTAATGATGTGATTTGGTTTGTTTTGTCTCTTCTCTTACTTTCAGGGTAAAGTCAGTTTCACTGATGTTGGAAACAGAGAAGGCCTAATTGAAATCAGACAACTGAAAGGTATATATTCAATTTTTAGGTCAGTGTATTTGTATCAGTGAAATAACCTAGACTTGCTGATTCCAACTAATGCAAGCACAGAATGATATGGACAGTATCTTGAATTCAAATTGACTCCAGTTCGCCCAACTTAACAGAACTGAAAGTTTGCCTGACTAAGTACATTTGAATCTTCAAATACCGTTAGCTCTTCATAGTACAAGAACAATTTTTCCCCATTTTTCTAAGTTAAAGGCACAGTACTGATTGTGTTAATCTTATATAAGTGTAGGTACATACAATAAAACTAACCTGTGAAAATTTCACTTCAAAAGGTGGTTGTGTTTTTGAGATATCACAGAAAAACCGGAGCGAATATTTTCACGCAGGAAGAATATTCCCCATAGGAATACACAGTTGAAGAAGCATTTCTGACAGAAACGCTTCTCAGATTCAAATTTGGGGAATAAAAAGTGATATATTTTCCATAACCATAGTACTTCGAAGTTAAAAGTTTCTCAAAATTCATTATACTACCCAAAGCTGCTGTACTTCTTACCAAGTAAGTTTTTATTGCCATTAATTTTCAGAGTCATTACCAAACTGTAGGGCCTACTGTGCCTTTAAGAGCAGTTAAGAATATTGGATTCAAGCTCCATGATTCTAAAGAGCAGAATGTGGGTTCAAGTCCAGGTCATGGCACTTTATCCTTGAGCAAATACTTCACCATAATTGCTAATTGTCCTTCAGACTGGACATTTAAGCCGTAGGTCCCATGTACTAGGATTGGTAGCGCATGTAAAAGAACCCGGAACACTTATCGTGGAGGAGTAATGGTTGACCCAGTGTTTCTGGTTCACATGGCTCATTTACAGGTTTCCTCAGGCTTGCAAGCTACAGTGAATAATTTCACTTTTGAGGCATCCTTGGTTTAATTACCCAAAAAATATAATAATAATACAGTTATGATTATTCTGTACTCACGCTTTCTTCAGATGAAGAGGAGGAGGCAGTTGGGTATTACTCGCCCCAAGAAGAGGACCTGAGTATTACTAACATTGAATGGGCAGGTAAGTTATTCATGTCGAGTTGACTTCAGTGAGGGCGCTCATGCTTTGCTCCTGTCAGTGAAAGAAGTACTTAACTCTCACCAGTGCAAACAACCTAACTCTGGCAGTCCAGAACTATAATATGTTGTTGTTCAGGCATTCAACTTCTCAGCAGATTAGCTAGTTTCCCCATTTTTCTTGGTTTTTGTGCCTTAGAAAAACAATGTATATTCATGTCTAAGTCAATTTCAACTATCAAGTTTAAAGGAACATTATAGAATTGGTAAGAAAAAACTTGTAAAATATACTTTTTGATCACAGATTTACATAAAACTTACATGGTCTAATGATGATGATAGTAGAAAAACCTAAATAGTTGATGATATGAGAAATGAATAAACTAATTTTTTCTATTGGAGATTTATCGCTCAGTGAGCGTTTTATTAATTTTTATTTGATTTCATTCAAATGTGTAATCGGTTTTTCACTATTTTCTCGTGACCCAGATGGCCAATCGATCTCAAACTTCTACAGGTTTGTCAGTTTTTGTATATGGTGGATTACATAAAGTGCTTACACTGCCAGCAATTGTTTTGTTAGCAAAACCCATTCTGTAATGTTCCTTTAATGTCTGGTTGTTGCAAGCTAGAATAGTGAAATAAAATGTTTCATTTACTTTTCTATCTTTCTTACTTTTCTTTTTGCATCTTTTATAGGTCCTTAAATCAGTCTTAGAAACAGCAGTTTCGTTTCATGTTCTAAAACTTTATTATTTTGGTCTTCTTTTATAAATGTTTAGGATTCACTTTTGAGTTTGAGTTTTGGTATTTCAATTATTTCAATGCCCAAACACTTGTTCATGTTATCAGAAACACTGAATCTCTAGAACTTTTGTTTAAGTCCTTTGCATCTGATTTGTGGGGATGTATCTGCTGTTTGATTGTGCCCGGGTGTATTTTCATTGAATTCGGTTCTTAGGAAATTTGTTGTTGTTTCTTCAGGTGGAAAGGCCCCCAAAGATGCCACCACTGTGGAGAATATTACCCAAACCATCTCTCCAGCGTACATTTATGTAGCAACTGGTTTATCAGGTGGTGGAATTATCTTTGTAGTAGTGCTTGCCATTCTGTTGGTCATCTACAGGCAGAGATCGTAAGTACTAATCAGTAGAAATTGTTTGTCTTTCAACCTTTTCACATTGGTATTCAAAAAACTTTACGAAGCCTCTGCACAGTATTATTTTTCTGAGCTTTTCAGAGCGTCCAAAGAATTTGTTTTTCTTCTGAGAATGTTGTCACAATGAAACACCAACTCAGTGATGTTAAGACAACAAACGTTTTCTTAAAAATGCCCTGTGATTTTTGTTCTCTTTGGAGAAATTAAGGAAGGTCTTACCGTGAATAGGCCCGAAACCTTATCCGTAAGCCATGGCCGATAATTGGCCAAAGTATGCTGGAATCTCGGACTCACATATGTGATGCGATCAAGCTAAATGAGTCGTTTGTCGGTAAATGCATTATTGAATGACAGGCCCAAATAGGTCGACAGGGGTCTACATTTCTATACATCTCTTGGTGTTTCGACCTCCATCACTTTTGAACCAAAGGTGGTATCAACACAGGTTTTTTTATATCCTTAAAGCTAAGATTGTACTTCTTTAAAATAGATAAAAAAAATTTAAAAAATTGACTAGGGTCGACAAAAGACTCATTTAGCTTGATCGCATCACATATGCCGAATAGGACGATAATCCTTGTTTGTTCAACAAATGGACAAATGTCTGGAATTGGGGGTTACATATTAACTCCCAGACAAAAGGGAGATTTTGAGCATGAATTCAAGTATTCTCTGTCCCTCTTTGTATGGTGAAAGCAAAGAATCTCATGGTACGTGCGTGCCTGTGCACCAAACACAATGGATTTTTTAAAATAATAAATCTTTATATGATATTGTCATGCTCTTGAAGTTTGTTTGTTATCTTTCAGGTTTCTCATTTTGTTGCATTGTATATCTTAATTTTATTAAATAAGTTTTGGGGGTAAGAAGTAACTAGGCCTGTAACTAGTAAACTTGCGGGTACAACCATGTGTAAATCTCTCATGCTATGAGTGTTGGCTCTGAAAAGTCTCTGTGTTTTGGTGTTTTATTAAATGTCTTTCAAGGTCTCTGGAGATCGGTTCTTGTTTTCTTGTTTAAGTCCTTCTTGTTGTCTTGAAACCTTTACTTTTCTTTTCTTTGATAATTTTTCTCAGTTTACTAAAAAACCTGTTTCTTGTGTTCTTGAAATATTCTTGAAATCCTTCTGATTCCATTTTGTGATTTGGCCCATTCCAGGAATGTTCCAGACACAGTGTCTCCCTTAGTCCAGCGTGTGGACCGTTTTCGTATAACTCCCCCGCGCGCGGCTAGCTCTCAGAGAAAGCTTTTCCAACTACGCCCTCATTGTCAAAACACAGTCCAGATGATGAGCCGGGTCTCTGAATTAGGTGGGCAAAGCGCCCTCAACGCGGAGGGTTTCCGTGTGATCGGGAGAGCTATTAATAAAGAACGTCCAGAATCTGGACTATGTCTCCCTGTAATTCTGTGTTACATTGTTATCCTCATATCAACTGAGGCAGGAAATAAACACAGGAGACCATTCAATTTGTAATTTTCCTGAGAAAGATATGAAAAGATACAAAACTATAACAAATATGGTAACAAAACTGATCTTTGTTCTCTACTCTAGGGTCAAATTAAGTTTTGTGATCCACCGATTTTCCAAAAGATAGAGTCCTCACGAAAATGGAAAACCAATTACTAGTCTCTAAACTCACCTTAAAGTGGGGTAAAATGCCACCATGTCTGATACTCCGCAATTTTTTATCAAAATCCAAAACATTCGGTGACGTCACTTTTGAAGTATATGGTCTGTACATTTTGTTTTATACTGAGAATTTTTAGGTCATTCCTGAATTCCTCATTGGATTGTACAGACCCATTTTGGGGTATTTCTTTAATTCAATTACATCATGTTTTAAATTTGACTCCATTTTAATGTGAGGTTAGAGATTTGTAGCTTTTCCCCCGCTTTCATGAAGACTCTATCTAGTGGGAAATGAGTGCATCACAAAACTCAACTTGACCTCGGAGCCGCTTTTTAATGAACTTGAAATGTTCACCTCTTAGTCACACTTTGGGTCCCACATTCACGGCATTACCCTCTTCTGAAACTTGTTGTTTTTCGTTCCTTGCAAGCAGAACATTTCGTCGTGCTATGCCAGGCTACCTTGGGGTAATGCTGTTTGGCTGTGCCCTTCTCTACTGTGCCGTGGTTCTGCTTGGTATGGACAGCAGTTTCGTTGGCAGTGATTACTTCACTTTTACATGCAAGGTTAGAGAAAACACACTTGTTTTTATTCAATAATCTAAAGAATGCAGTCATAACTCTTTTAATAGTTTAAACAGTCAATAACAGTTAAACAATTAAGATGACAAATATTTAAAACATACTTTACAGAGTGAATAGCCCAAATGATCATCACCCTAACAATAGCAATCATTACAGTGAAACTGACATTGGCTTTTAAAATTGCCCACCTCTCAAAAGCTTATCTTTAGAATCCTTGAACATATTTGTACTCCCAAAGTTTTACATTGCCTTCAATTCTCGTAAGATTTTGTCGTTTGGAATAGCACCTTATTCTCTTTTAGAGTTGCTCATGCACACAGTGTGACAAAGTACAGTTTGTTGCAAATTTCTGAGTAGTGATTAAAAGACTAGAGCAGACGGTCTGCCATTTTGTGGAGTCTTAAATTTGGTCCTACAATTTGGCGGACCGTATTTTGTCATGAAATTGAGCAAAAACCACATAAATTCAAGGGAGGTTTATGTGAATCATTATATTTTAAAATTTCCAACCAAATTTGTTTGATAAACGCTGTTCATAGCCTAGCCCAAAGCGCCCCAGTCCGAAGGCAACGTGCCCCTTCCACTCTTTAGGAGCAGTTATTGTCATGGCTTGCTGTTTGCCCTGGATGGGGGCAAAACAGTTGTTGCCTCAAACTCAAAATTTCTACCTGTGTAAACACTGCCTCAGTGTCCAACATAAATTTACAACGCTAGCCTTTGAACTTGTGATGTCATTGTACTGAAGTCTAGAGACTCAGTATGTTTCTTAGCCTGCCAAACCAGTTGATAATATAATTGATTGATAATATAATTGATCATATTGTAACTTCTCAAACCAACAGTTGAGTTCGGTGACACTCACCATTGGATTTGCTTGTGCCTACGGTGTGCTATTCGCCAAGATCTATCGTGCTCACAAACTGCTGGTGATGAAGACTAACCTGTGGAAACCGGTAAGGGAAACTATTAACTTCTTTCAAGGCAGTGGATACTGTCTGTAATTACTCAAGAAATACATTACCGTCAAAACTTACTTGGTAAGGAGCACCTGAGAACTGGTGATAGTATAAAACATTGTGAGAAACGATTCCCTCTGAAGTAATGTAGTTTTGAAAAAAGAGGTAATTTCTTACTAGAATATTTGAATCTGAGAAAGGCTTCATGCATGATGAAGCCTTTCTCAGGCATTTGAAAGCCCACAATTCTGTGCAACAAAGGTGTTTTTTTAAATATTATTTTCTTTTCCTTGCAACTTCGATAACCAATAGAGCCCAAATTATCACAGGTTTGTTATTGTATGTTATTATGTTGGGATACACTAAGCGAGGATAGTCTTTGACAATCACCAAAAGTACATCCTGCCTTTAACTTGTGTTATTACTGCAAGAAGGAGATGATTTGGTAGTGTTTTGGATGTTAAGATTGTAGTTTTATAGTTACTTTCTAAGTCCCTTTTTTGAAACAACGGCTTGGGATTGGGCTTGATGGGCTTGGACTTTGTCGGTTATTTAAGAAGACATGCGCTTACCTTAGAGCGGCTTCAATAAGGCAAACAGATCCAAAACTGGAGCCGAAGCCCAAGGTGTGGTCTTTTTATAAAATTTTGTAAAATAAAATGATGAAATTATATTTCTGGCCAAACAACTGCTTTTAAAGAAATGAAGAATTATTTGAATTTTTTGGATAGACTTTTCTTGTATTAAAATCAAAAGCCATGATCAGTATTTTGCCTTTCCTTTAAAGGAACATTACAGAGTTGGTGAGAAAAAAACTTGTAAAATATACTTTTGATCACAGATTTATATAAAACTTACACGGTCTAATGATGATGATAGTAGAAAACATCCCTTGAAATATTTCTGTCTGAAACGCCATATTTGATGAGAAATGAATAAACTAATTTTCCGATTGGAGTTTATCGCTCAGTGAGCATTTTATTCATTTGTTGAATCTATATGATTTCATGCAAATGTGTAATCGATTTTTCACTATTTTCTCGTGACCCAGATGGCCAATCGATCTTTAACTTCTACAATTTGTCAGTATGTATGTGGTTCTAAAGCTGACACTGCAGCAACTGTTTTGTTAGCAAAACCATTTGTAGATTTCCTAACCTCGAGAAGCACGTGTGAAAAAATCAATTCCAAATAGGTCATAATTTTTTCATGGCCAAAAGCCACGATTTTTGTATTCGACACCCTTGTATACACAAACTGTAGACCCATTGCCAGCTATAACACTGCCGAGTAGAATTATTAATACGCATCCCAATGGACACTATGCCTTGGAATGTAACTTGAATTAGTGAGAACTCCTTGTGCCATTATCTCTTTTGTCAACCTGTGCGCCAGAGCTAAACAGTCGTAAAAACACACATGTGGCCCAAAAAAACCTGTGGAGTTAAAATGCTTTGGCTGCAGAGGTCATTGACCTAAACTGGGTGTGAAAATTTCTCACTGGTCCACCGCGTTTACAGATAGCCCTGCTCCAGGTAAAACATATTACCTTGGACGCATCCTCAGATCCACGGGGGCCACATCGGGACTTTGTTGATTTTTCTATTGTTGAATCTCGCCCTTGTGTTGGATATTGTCTTCCCCATGGAATCAACTGTGGTAACTGTGGGAACCAGGGTGAGCTACACCTCCAGGATTTGTTTTTTTAAATAATTCGTTGGCCATTATGGTCAGATTCCCCGTAGACCTGCTGTGCAAATAAATTGTTATAAATGAAAGAGGCCATACTGTCCTCACTTCTGGCCTCAGTCTGGGCCCAACACTCTAGTGCTGCTGACTGTGGACTGTTGCGCTTGCAGCTAAAAAAATCAGGCATTCTACAGGGCACTGTAAGCACAGACTTTAGTGGTAAGCAGAGCCTTTGGCCGATTTTATAAAGCTGCTTAAGCACAAAAAGTAGCTGAAGACAACAAAATTATTCTTACCAGAATAAGGTTACCAGCCAAAGTACCATGTCACATGTACAATCTTTGACTGGTATCATGCATATTTTTGGTTAGCAGAAAGGTGCTAAGCATAATTCTTTACCTCAGCATCTCTATACAACAGGCATGCAACTTTTCCTCGGATCAGCTGATTTCCTCTTTTTTTATTCTCAATTTTACCATTCAAAATTGAAAATACCGTACAAAATCATTGAAATTTTGTAATTTCTCTTTTTTGTGAAGTTACAATTGCATGCGTGATACAAATTGGGCCTTGGTCCCAAAAGCCAAAAAGTGACTTTGGAAATTTTCAGATTTTTAACAAAAACTGCTCTAGCTATTGGCTTGAGGTTTGCTAGTACCCTGGGTTGGTAGTTAGCCAGGTCATGAGTGGTTGACCTGAGAAAGAATTCCACCCTTCCAATGAAGACAAGTAACGAAGAAAAAATTCCAGCAAATTTGTCAAGAAATATTTTCTACTGACACAGCTCTAAAATTGGACGATAGTCTTCAGTCTTGTCTTAACTTTACCAAAGTGTAAATTTAATTTGTAAAAGTGAGAAAAAAAACAGTTTGTGACTTTGTTGTCAATTTATGCTGGCTTATTTTATGTTGATGTGCAGGATAATATTGATGAGAACACCCTGTACAACGACATTGTAGAGTTTTGTAACAAGGATAACTCTGTCTACTTCATTGTGGGTTTGTTTGTGTTCCATGGACTCGCACTCCTACTTGGTAAGACTTATTTCTAAGCTATACATTTTATATTTCTGAATCTTTGTTGCTTTACCTAGAAGGAAAACTGACAGAGTATGGGGTAGGGCTAGCTAACTAAGGCTAGTCTGTAATAATATGCAGGGCCACATTATTAACTAGACAAACTAGGCACTGTACTGTGGTGGGGCCTATGATACAATAAATCTTTGATAATTTTACATAGAATGTACCTACACACACATGCACACATGTTTGAGAATCCCTTAAAGCGAGGACTTCTCTTTAATCTCCAATTGTTCTCCCATTGTTTGGACTTAGTTTTTTATCGACGTCCCCATTGGTTTTGTACCTGAAAATGAAGTGAGGACATCATTGCTCTGTCAAAACACCCATATCACTTTGGTTAAAGTCCTCAGTTTCAACGGGTAGACACGCTCACACACACACAAGTGTGTAAACATTTGCAATCATGGACCTCCTATTGTCCCTCTTTTGTTTTTACTCTAACTTTTTGGCAACAGCTCCCATTGGTTTTGTACACACTTTCCAACTGGGGACCTTTACCCAACTGGGAACCCTATTGTCCTCTTTTGTTATAGGGTCCCCGGTTTGAATGTGTATACCTACCCACTCACACACAGCTCTATGTTGCAGTCACTCTGTGGACATTCCTTTGTTCTGTACACTTGAGGAAAATCGCTTTCCTCAACACTGTAAAAAACACTGTGTGGACGTGTGTAAGTCCACATAGTGTTTCAAGTACCTACATTATGTGGACCTCCTTTATTCTCAAGTCCACACTTCGTATGTAGCGAAACATAAATCTGGTTTGGATACTGTGTACAGTGGGTATGTGTGAGGTGTGCATTATTGGTATTGACCTTTTTGAGGTATGGTAGACAGCCCTGGTAATGTGTCCACCATATCTTAAAGGAACATTACAGAATTGGTAAGAAATAAACTTGTAAAATATACTTTTTGATCACAGATTTACATAAAACTTACACGGTCTAATGATGATGATAGTAAAAACATACCTTGAAATATTTCTGTCTGAAATGCCATATTTGATGAGAAATGAATAAACCAATTTTCCGATTGGAGTTTATCGCTCAGTGAGCGTTTTATTCACTTGTTGAATCTATATGATATCATGCAAATGTGTAATCGGTTTTTCATAATTTTCTCGTGACCCAGATGGCCGATCAATCTCAAACTTCTACAGGTTTGTCAGTTTATGTATATGTTGGATTACATAAAGTGCTTACACTGTCAGCAACTGTGTTGTTAGCAAAAACCAATTCTGTAATGTTCCTTTAAAAATGGCTTATTGGTGCAGGATCTAGGCTGGTTTAAAAAATGTACAATACTTCTATTTCGATTGTCAGGAGCTTTTCTTGCCTATGAAACCCGCGAGTTGAAGATTCTGTCACTCAATGACATCTTCAGTACTGGTATCGCCGTGTACTGTGTGGTCACACTCAGCGTTGTTAGTGCACCATTGTCATTCATTCTGAGTAACACACCACAGATCTCCTTTGCTGTTATTGGCGCCCTGGCGTGGTTTGCTGTCACTCTCTTGTTGATTATAGTCTTCGTACCCAAGGTTCGTATATCAACTATCTGTTCAAGCTTGTATCACAATCTGGCCCTGTCTTGGGTTTTAGTCTTTTTGTCAAACATTGTACCAACAACATCATACTAGCTAGTCTAACCTCAATCTCAAACTTCTTGACCCCGCACAGTTGATGTCATTGCGTCATACCTTTGGCGAGAAGAAGGATTTGAACTACCGGACTGATGATGAAATATATGAAGATGAGGTGGACGAGGAGACAAAACTGCGTCACAAAATTGATGAGGTAAATATATCCACAATTGCTCATTTCATGTAAAAGAAGTTTATTTCTGTAGAAAAAAAAATCCACAAAAAGTAGAGCTTTATTGCATCAGTGAAACAAGGTCATACAATGAGGCATAAACTTGTTGCAGTAGCAAGGTCATGCTTGTTTTCAAAGTCAACTTTAAACCAGCATCATTTTTTCCCCTTGGATGTTTGTTTGTTTGTATTTAGACTTGTTACTATATTGTTATCATTGTGACCCTTTGTGACCCTTTCAGCTACAGCTATTAGTAATTTTATCTTTGAATAACAATAAGAAAATAATTTTTTTGGAGCTAACTTCTATTTCATTAATGCTTCCCAATGTTCATAGGTTGACAGACAAATTGATATTGTCAAGAATGAAATAAATCGCCGCACTAAGTACGGCCGTCAGGGAACCAAGAGGGGTTGTGGTCTGTGGTGCCTGGGCTACTTCATTGGCTGCAACTGCGGCCAAAAGTCCAACGAGGTGGCTGAGATTATTGCTGCAGTTGGTGGAGAGGACAGCACCGAGAGTCGAACCCTGGCCTATGATAACAAGGGGCTCCAAGTCTCCGACTGGAATCTGGAGGAAGCTGCTCATGCATCATCCACTAATGGCGACGTTGCGACTGGCAATGGGATCCCAACAATCTCAACTGAGGTCGATGACGCAGACACCTCTGATATTACAGTAGCAGTGGAGGCGTACCATGAACCCCCAAAGTACTCCACAGCTATTGCTCAGAGAGCTGCTGAAGCGGAGAAGGCCGTTGCAGTACCTGGTGGTGGTGGTGGTCTTGCAGCAGGTGTTGCTGCAGTTGCTGGCGTTGCTGGTGTTGCTGCTGGTGTTGCTTCTCAGCCTGCTCTCAATGCCGGCAAACAACACCGCACGATGAGGATACCAATGAAGCCTGTCAACATGACGATGGTCGTCAAGATAAACAGGAGCCCAAGGAGAACAACGCACCCCCTATCAGCATGCAAGGTAATCATACCCTAGGAGATGAAAATGCTGTTGACCAAGACACTGTTTACATAGAAAGTACAACGATGTAATATCTAAAAGCTCTTGATCAAAATATTTATTATTGACCCCCCCTTGCACACACAAGTTACGGTAAGCTGTGAACGCTTTTGCCTAAAATGCACACTACATTGTGTAACACACATGTGACTTTTATTGTATCTTTCTTCATAATATTGTGGCAATAAATCAGCACTAAGTGGGTAAAAAAAAACAATCTATGACACTACTGTTAAAGCATCCAGCCGGGAACACAAGTTTCTCAAAAATGTTCAATGCGCACAAACTGTCATACCTCGACTGTGTGTTCCACAGTTCTGCATTTAGTCCAAACTAAAAGTTGTTGCTGATAGTTTAGATCCTTTTTTACCACTCTGCAGTTTAAAAAAAATTACAATTTAATACATATTTACAAAAATGGCCCAACCAAGATTATTGTGATGATGACATGATTGGGTCAAAGTGCCATTGATCAAAAAATTTACTTTGTAAAGAACAAAATACTTTATAGTATGAAAACAGTGTTTGATCAAAGGAATATAGTTATATCAGAAAAATGTGTAAATTTAAAACAGCCGATGATCAAATTTGTCATTGAATGCACAGTGCTGTATTATTGATTGAATTATCGAAATATATATATATTTATTGATTACATGTACTTAATAGCAAATCTGTTAATCAAAATGATGTGACGTTCCATGCCCCCAAAATCAAATAGAAGATATTATATAATGTATTTTTAGACTAATTAAGGCCTATAGTTTGAGATTTCTCGACATATCAAAGAATGACATCACATCTCCTCATGGATGATGTTTCTGTTGTATTTCCTTTTAAAGCCATTGTACTTTTTCCCGAGAAGCGCCTGATTTTGCCATGGGGCGTCGCAGATAATGATTCCATAAGAGCATGGTTCCTAAATATCAACTCACAGATGTGTTTAACAGATAGGCTAGTCACTAAGAGCTTCTTATTTATATATAACTTGTGTCATGGTAAAGTTTTTTAAGGTAAATAAAATATGTTTATGAATAATGAGTAAAGTACAAATTGAATATTGGAGGCTGACAGGGAATTAACTCCTTGAAATATTTATATAATTCTTGCCAGAATCGATCAATTCACGTGTTTTATGTCTGAAATATTCCTACTAATTGATGACTTGTGATTTAATTTTTTATGAAGCCCAAACTTACTAACTCCAATTATGTACCATTGATGATAAGTTCACGTAAACTATAGGAAAAGAATGAATGTATTTATTTATTTATTTATTGTTTATCCTGTTTAATCCATTCAGTAAGAAAAAACTCACTGATCTCCCACGGATCCCAGCTTACATAAAAACCTACAAAATGCACCGAAGATAAAAGAAAAAGGTGCTCTTCTTGTTTCCGATGATGTTCTATCCCTCTAGTATGTTTTTAGACGAGAGGATTGGAATTGATGTACTATGCCAAATGATGTACCATCACCGTATGATATGTTTCTTGAACACTATAGAGGATTGGCATACTCTTCCAATAACCAATGATGTACCATCCCTTTATGATATAATTCTTGAAAACTAGAGGATTGGAATGAAATTCTTTTCCAATAACCAAAGATCTACCATTCATTTATGATGTTTCTTAAAAACCAGACCAATTTGAACAAATACTCCTCCTAAAACCAACGGTATACCATCCCCTTATCATATGTTTAATAAGAAAACTAGGGAAGGGCAATAATGTATTTTCCCCCGAAAAAAACCCACAGATGTAGATATAAGTCTTAATAAGATGTTTGTATATTGGAAAGACGTGTTTATATTATCAACGAACAAGATATTGATCGATACTTGCCTTAAGGATATAAAGTAATTAATTGATGTGTTGGTTAAATTATTAAGTGATATTTTAAAAGTATTGAGTTAGTGTTGTATACACAAAGTTAAAGTAACCAATGTTTATGTAGCACTTGTTCTAAAAAAAAAAGGCCCTCTTTCAGACTTCAGCTGTAGTTGTCAACAAATCTTAAAGGAACATTACAGAATTGGTTTTGCTAACAAAACAGTTGCTGGCAGTGTAACCACTTTATGTAATCCACCATATACATAAACTGACAAACCCTGTAGAAGTTAAAGATCGATCAGCCATCTGGGTCACGAGAAAATAGTGAAAACCGATTACACATTTGCATGAAATCATATAGATTCAACAAATGAATAAAACGCTCACTGAGCGATAAACTCCAATCGCAAAATTAGTTTATTCATTTCTCATCAAATATGGCATTTCAGACAGAAATATTTCACGGGATGTTTTCTACTATCATCATCATTAGACCGTGTAAGTTTTATGTAAATCTGTGATAAAAAAAGTATATTTTACAAGTTTTTTCTTACCAATTCTGTAATGTTCGTTTAAAGAAGATGGATCTGGTGTTTTGAGATTGAACGATTAGAAAGGGCTGTGGTTTGAAAAGGGTTCTTGATTGGATTAATCATTTACTGACCAGTTTAATGTGAGACAACGAAAGACACAACACTGGTGTTAATGAAAGTGTTGGTAACTGCTGCTCATTTTGAATCAATATTGCTTAATTAGAAAGAATGTTGCTGTGACTAGCACACTGTCACTCTCTTTGAAGTAAGATTTAAAGGTATTGTACACTTTTGGTAACAGCTCAAAATCAATGTGAACACTGTGTTTTTCGATCTTACCAATAGTGTACAGGGCCTTTAAAGCTGTAAACAGTTCATCATGATGCAACCATTTTATTTTTTCTTTAATTCAAACCAGAGTAAAGGCAAACAAGACTGTATGAAAACAACATTAGAACTGTCATTGTCACGGTGGGCGTCTGGGACCCGACTGTTGAAGCAAAGTCAATTATGTCAAGGTGTCTGTATGACATTCTCAGGTTGGTCTTAATTTAAACGAAAAAAACAAAGTTCATTAATTTTAACAGTTTTGTTAATGTACCCAGTTCTGTACATCTTTACAGACTTTAGGGAAGTAACTTGAAATTAATGCTGTGCCGAGATGATCGAACTATTATATTAATAAATAAAACTTGCACAAAGTTGTTTTTCCCTCGTGGTTATGTTCTGTGGACCAGTGTCACCAGACCTTGCCCATTTATTTCGTTTTTCTTCCGCTCTTATTGATTTATTTTTTGTTTATTTTGTTATAATTAATATTTGTTTTATTGCTGTTTTTTCGTATTTTTTTTGCGGGACTATTAATTTGCGTTTAAAGTTTTGTTTTTTCGTTTGTTTTAGAGAGTTGTTCTTTGGTTGGTTTGGAGTTGTTACGCTTTTGTCTCAGTTTTGTTTGGGTCATTAAAAAAAATGTAATGGGTTGTGTTCATGCCGTCTACATAAAAAAAATATATATATAGCTTCGTTGAGTTCACAGAGGAATCAACAAGATTTAGTTTAATTTGAACGACTTTTCTATTTCGGTAGTTCCAGGAGCACTGAATATAATGCATACCACAACTTGAAATATAACTTTCACTATACTCCTCTCATCGACTTGAATCCACAACTAAAAATTTTAGCAAACGAGGACTGAATAGAAACTAGAACCCCCTACTGTAATTAGAATTAGAACTGTCATTGTTACTGTGATGGGGACCAGACTACGTTGCCAACAGAGTATAGCCTGCCAGATATGGGGCAGAGGGTCCCCCCCCCAATGTTCCCATACTATAACACACTATTTTCCTCTTGTAAAGAACTCCCCCCCCCCAAAAAAAAAAAAAAAAATCCTCAAATAAATTCCTGAGATTCCAAGCACACAATGAAGACACAATAGGGGGGTACCCTCTACCCCGTATCGAGCATCAATTGTGTCTAGCGGATGAGCAAACGTAGAAGCTTAACACATCGACTGCCCTTGACGTTTTGCTATTCATTTGGAAATTTAAATACACAGTCTCTGCCTGTAAGTTTCGCAAAAAAACTAATTAATTTTTGTAACAAAGTTATTTACTAAGGCCCTATACTCAAATGAAACTTCTGTTGTAACAGTAAAACGTGCTTGGGGTGAAGTACAAATAGTAAAAGTTTTTGCCAACCAAGATTGGAAACTATGGGAAGCCATAAATTCAAAGCAAAAACAGATAGACACAATTTGTAACAATCTTACACAAAAATTCAAAAATACTGTTGAATTTGTTGGAAACAAAGTAACCAATCATGGGATGTATTTTTTTTAAGTGACAGTTTGCAGAAAAGTTTAACTTAGTCGCAACATCTGTCAACACGACTCGATGTTTTGTTAACATTCGGCCGTCCATGCCAACCAGCGCGGTTGTTTATCAACAATGAAAAGGCTCTTACCATTTAAAGGCACAGTAGGCCTACACGTTTGGTAATTACTCTGAAAATTAACGGCAATAAAAATTTACTTGGTAAGAAGTACAGCAGCTTTGGGTAGTATAATGCATTTTGGATAACTTTCAACTTTGAAGTACTACGGTTATGGAAAATATATCACTTTTTATTCCCCAAAATTTGAATCTGAGAACGCTTCTCAGCCTGTGTATTCCTATATGGGGAATATTCTTCCTGCGTGGAAATATTCGCTCCGGCTTTTCAGTGATATCTCAAAAACGCAACCACCTTTTGAAGTGAAATTTTTACAGGTTAGTTTTATTGTATATACCTACATTTATATAGGATTAAAACAATCAGTAGGCTCCAATTACCAAACGTGTACTGTGCCTTCAAACCCACGTCAATAGCCGGGCCCGTATACAGCACAAATAGAGCCTTACTTGTCACAAATGCGTAGAGAACTAGGCCCGATTTCATAGAGCTGCTTAAGCACAAAAAGTAGCTAAGCACAACAAAATTATACTTACAAGAATAAGGTTACCAGCCAAACTACCATGCCATATGTACAATTTGTGACTGGTATCCTGCTCATCTCTGCTAAGCAGGAAATCGTTTAGCAATAATTTCTGCTTAAGCAGCTACTATGAAATTGGGCCCTAGACCCAGCGTTCCTGTGGCTATTGTAAACACAACGTGCCTGCATCCTGTCTGTTCATTTTCGTACAGATGGTTCCCCAAGCTGACGAAGTGTTAAACCGTTAGGAGGACAATACTTATGTAACTTGCTTCAAACCAGATGTCGATATCTCAGTGTGAGACAAGGAAAGACAGTGGAAGCGAGCAATTGGAGTACATCAGGTACGTGAATCATATTCAATTTGTGTGCGCGCAATTAATAACAACATTACAGGGCGTCCTCTGTAGAATTATTATCGTATAAGTCCTTTTCGAAACCGTGGGCTTGGGCTCCAACTTAACCCTCCCATCTGCTTAAAAACCCAGTTGTTGCCAGTTCAAGTTTACAACACTTCATGTTTCAAACAAACCTTGGCACGCAACGAAAACATTACTAACTGTGTGAATAGAAAATCACATGCAAGCACATGTTCTATGTTTATTGCCAAACTTCACCCGCCCCACCCCCAATTTTTTTTTTCTTTTTCATTTTTTTGTCAACTAACTTAACTAATGGATTTTTCAGCATTTTATTGAGAGCACAAACTAATTTATAAGGGGGCAATGAGCATCCTAAACTGTGACCACCAAAATTCCTTATTTCTGGCATTGATAGCATTACACAACTCAAGACCTGATGTCCCTTCGAGGCATTCGTAACGAAATCGTGACCGTTAAATCGGCATAGCGCCCTCGCTCGGCTCTGTTTTCCTCAATTTAGCCATTGTTCTATACAGCCCTTTGCTTACATTAAATGTATGGAATCCCACAAGGACCGATGTGATTTTGAATTGAAATTACCAGGTTTTTTTCAGCGATTTGCAGAAATCATGATGCATAATACGGTTTGTATTGCCAGTTTAAGCTCATTGCTTTCAGTAAATGTAATCCAGTTTACTTTGGACAAGATGAAATAGTTATTACAAGGCAACCTGTACATTTAGTAGCAATGAAGGGCCGAGCACAAGGATGTTTGGCCATACCCTTCGCAGTGATACCATCTTGTTGTACTATTTGTTCACCCTTTAGACATAGCGACATTCCATGCTACACGTTTCTTGTGTTTTAGAGACCTCCACCATGTTCATGTATTTGACATAAGTGGAAATAAAACTGATTGATTGATTGATTGATTGATTGATTGGTTTGGTGACGTTTTATGATATAATTTCCCCCGCTGGAAGCTTCACGTTTGGTTCAGTGATAATCATTTTTGTGTCGCCCTTTTTGTATCACCATTTTCTTGATTGAAATCAATGTAACCATACCGAGGCTGTGAGGGAAATTAGTCTGGTCCCGTTATTTTGTCACTACAATAAAGTTCTTTGTATTGTGTGCCCACAGGAACTCCACGAGTGAATGAAGATGCCCCATTAAGACTCAACTGACAAGCTGTGTACTTTCGTTGTGCAATGGAATATTAAGGTAAGTTTGCGAAGTTATAGTTTGAACCGAGGCTAGAAGGACAGTTGGTGGACACTTTGTTGGTTTTATTGATAATCAGATTTCAACTACTAACCAGCATATGGCTTATCACCCAGCCTATGGTAAGATTGCTATATATTGTAGCCTTTTCAGAAGAGGAGTTGGAAACTAGCATCCTAGACTGCAGCCGGCGAAATCCTTAACACGGCGTTGACAACATTACAATTATTCAGGCCCGAATCTTCTGAATTGCCCCATTAGAACTCCGTCACAAAATCGTGACCGTTAAATTGACATAGCGCCCTCGCTCGGCTCTGTTTTCCTCATTAGCCAATGTTCTTTTCATATATCGTGTGTTCAAGAAGTTTGACGGAATCTCACAAGGGCCGCAGCCGATGTGTTTTTGAATTGAAATCATAAATTGTTTATGACGGTTTGTAACGCGTATTGATGTCAGTTCAAACGAGCTGCAAGCTCATTATTTTTTAGTAAATTTGAAATCAATGTATCGAAATCGAGGTTGGGAGGACAACTCGGCCTAACTCGGTTCAGTGATGGGTAATTTTTATGTACTGTCGGGCAACATATAAACAGCGCATTTTTCATGTATTTTGCGCGTAATAAGTAGAAAGATACAATAATCATACAACACATGATGCAGTTGCGTGCAAATTATTTTGACTCTAAAATGGTGGACAGAACAAAAGCTTGCAGTGGTGTAACGACTTTGATTGAGAATATTATGGGATGATTATAGAGGGGAAGAGTGAAATCATATGTAGCCGTGTGGAATCAAGTCAAAGGATGAGATCATGTGGCCACGAATTTTTTGGATGGTATTCGATATAAGCATCATATAGAGAGGTTTTATTAATGGACAAGCCAAAAAAAAAGGACCGGAAAGCACTCATAATGTTAAAAAAGTATGGGGTTGAACAAAGAAAAATTGACTAGAGCGGGATTTGAACCAACGACCTCCGGATTAACGTACCGGCGCTCTACCAACTGAGCTATCTAGCCCTGTTAAAAAAGCTCATAAATTTGTCAGTTATGAAGATTCTCTCCGTGACGAGTGAGAATCATGTATTGAAAGGCAAGCTTTAAAAACATTTGATGCGTCAAATCATGGTCAAATATAGTTCTTTTTAGAAAATGGGGGAGAGAAAGGGCACAAACCGCCGGAAGCCCAGAGGCTGGACGGAATGAAGGGAGGAAGGGTGTGAGAGAGAGAGAGTGGAGACCGTATAACCAGTCTGCAGCAAATTAGTGATGTGTTAATTGAAGTGCGGATCGATGGAAACTATTATCTCCGGAAGTAGCCATCGAGAGATAAACAGGCAGAGAAACAGTGTGAAACTAATGTCCCATGGCTCTGGTGTGGTCTCGTAATAAACCATCCTATGACTGTTTGTTGTTTAAGTGGGAGACAAAGATCTCTGTCTTTTGAAAAGTCAGTAGGCGATGTTTAAAACAGACCTTTTCTTTGATGTTTTCAAGCCTCCTTATACTAATAGAAAAAAGGAAGGTTTTTAGGAAAGGAGGGGAGGAAAAGAGGTTAGAACTTACTCTAAAAAATAACATCTTACCGGTGATAATAATTATGTTGAGCCACTTGTGTTTTATCACCGCATTACTTCATTTCCAAACTGAGATTGGTTTTTATGGTCATGTAATACAAAACAAAACGAGGCAGAAGCCGCAAATTCTAAGCACCACGCTTGTCCGACGTGAAACATTTAACCGTACAGTCATGTTGTCTCAGCATGTGAAAAGACCGTGCAAATCTATTCACTTAAATTTTTAATGAAGATGCAGTATTTTCCAGCCTATAACTTTTTCTTCTTTTTCCCCTTGCATTTTGTTGGGGGGGGGGCTAAACAAAAGTTTGGGTCAATAGCTTTAGCCCCCCCCCCCCCCCGGTAGAACCGCGCCTGGCCTGGCCTGTTCGCTATACATGTTTACGAAATTATTAAAAAAGCAAAGAAAAACGCTATAAAATGTACAATTTCCAAACATATTTCAGAGACCAGGTTGGGTTAAGCCATTTATAATTTGTTCTGAAATTTGTTTATTTGTTTTAGAGCTGTCTCTTTTTTAAAGTTTTGGTGGGGGATTGTTTTTTGTATTTAAAAAATATATATTTTCCAGTGTGCCGTTGTTTTGTTGTACCTGATAAAAAAAAAAAAAAAAAAAAAAAATGGGGGGCAGTCCGCGGTATCGAACCCAGACCGGTATCCATCGAAGGTCCGGCGTCTGCAGTATGTCATCTCCCGTACCTTAACTCATTGAGCTAATCCGTTAGTTCTATGATGGGAGCGTAATAATAAAGAGTTAATTATCGCATGGCCTGTGGTTCACCGTCCCACAATGCACGTGGATTTTTTCCGCCTTATAGCAATCAAAATTGGATCTGACAATCACCAACGCGGGTAGCTCGGTCGATAAGGCGCTGGTACTATCTCAGAATTCTTTACCGTGTGGCCACCGGTACTGAGTTCGATCCCGGCTCGCTCCAATATTACGATTCAAGGCAATTTTACTGGGACTGGCACCAGTATGGTTCGGGAGCCGCCTTGTTTACCCTGAGGAGGGAGGGCCCGCGGTGGCCAGGGATGTGAGGTAGGGAAGGATAAACGGTGAGTCGGTTGTCATTACCAGAAGGGTCCTAAATGGAAGTCGGTAAGGGCCTCTATTTGTGGTTTATTGTTTCGACGGTAAACCCGGTAGGGGAATAACCCGAAATCGCGACTCCTGAATGCCTGACTTATCACCGAGTAACTTTTTGTCTTTTTATTTTATCTATTTTATCTAGTTTTTATCTAAAAAAGTTGTATCTTTTATTTTTAAAATAAAATCGATGACAAAGACAGGCTCACTGGAAAATATATAATTGATAAGAAGGAAAATTATGACAAAGTCAAATATTTCTAATTATCCTATCGCAGAAAATTTTGAAAACAAATTTTAATTGTATCCTTTGGAAAAGAAAAATGTAGACGCTCACTACTGAGAGGGAACAATCTGCCCCTTAGAGGGGCTCACAATGAGTCCGCAGCGGCGGCGCTACGGGGGGGTGGGGGCCACGGGGGGGGGGGGCAAATGCCCCCTCGTAATTTTTTTGCCCCCCCGTCCAGTTTGCCCCCCCCCGTTTTTTTCCCCGATGGCGGAAATTGAGTTTAATCCCAAACGGTTGCACCCAATTTGTTACAATGTTGTTTGCGCTGTAAATAATAAACTCAATTTCATCCATCATAGTTAGCTGGCATCATCAAAAAAGCCCAATACACTTTCCATCTCCGGCAATGTTAATAAAATGTGGATATATTTATCTGTACAAGCTTGGAAACTTGCTATAAATATAAATGCATTGTCTGCCAAAAACAGTAAACAGCCATTGTACACGCAGTTCGCACAACACGTCACATTCACACAGTGCAAAATCTTATTTCTGGAGTGAATTGTAGGCTTATACAGTACATTATAGACTTTTGTTTGCCCCCCCTAAATTTAAGTTGGCCCGCCCCCCAGATTAACAGGTTGGTGCCGCCACTGTGAGTCCGGCAGGTTGAAGCCCCCCCCCCCCGCAACGTGATATTATCGCGCTGTTAACCTTTCTTATGTTCAAGAAAATTTTCATTTCTAATGGTCTTTTTTTAGACGGTATTGAACAAACTAGTTGACGATTAATCAAACCTAATAATGAAAACAGATAAACTTGGGGGTAAATACATACACGCACTCATTTGTCTGCACGCAATATTTTTTTCGAGCTTTTCGTCCGATTAAAACGCTGCCCCGAACACATTTTGTTCAACAAAACTGACTCATCAACTTATGGTTTCTTCAGCGGTTTCTTTAGAACAGTAGAAAAATAGCACCCTATAGTGTGGCTAACAAAATCCTAAACCTATGATTGCATTGGTAGGCCCGATGTCCCCTCGAGGCATTCGTAACTAAATCGTGACCGTTAAACTGGCATAGCGCCCTCGCCCGGCTCTGTTTTCCTCACTTTAGCCATTGTTCTTTTCTGCACGCTGCTAACATAAATTGTATGGAATCCCACAAGGACCAATGTAATTTTAAAATAAAATTATAAATTTTTGTTTGTTTCGAAGCTATATATTATTTGTACAGTTATGTCAGTATAATTATTATTTTAGTAAATGTAATCCAGTTTACCTTGGACAAGATGAAATAGTCATTGTAAGGCAAACTCATGAGCTGTGCGCATGTACACTTAGTAGCAACAAATGGCCGAGCGAAGGATTTTAGGCCATACCCTTCGCGGTGACACCGTCTTGTTGTATTAATTTTTCACCCTTTAGACATAGCACAATCTATGCCTTATGCGACCCATCATGCATTTTGAAGTTTATACTACCGTGTAATGTTGCCAGTTCAAGTTTACAACACTTGATGTTTCAAACAAACCTTGGCACGCAACACAAAAATTACTAACCGTGTGAAGAGAAAATCACATGCAAGCACATGTTCTATGTTTATTGCCAAACTTCACCCGCCCCCACCCCCAATTTTTCCATTTTTTGTCAACAAACTTAACTAATGGATATTTCAGCATTTTCTTGAGAGCACATACTAATTTATAAGGGGGCAACGAGCATCCTAGACTGTGACCACCAAAATTCCTTATTTCTGGCATAGGCTAGATAGCATTACCCAACTCAAGTCCTGATGTCCCTTCGGGCATTCGTAACGAAATCGTGACCGTTAAACCGACATAGCGCCCTCGCTCGGCTCTGTTTTCCTCACTTTAGCCATTGTTTTATACAGCCCACTGCTTACATAAATGTATGGAACCCCACATAGACCAATGTGATTTTGAATTGAAATAACCAGGTTTTTTCAGCGATTTGCAGAAATCATAATGCATAATACGGTTTGTACCGTGTATCGTTGCCAGTTTAAGCTCATTGCTTTTATTAAATGTAATCCAGTTTACCTTGGACAAGATGAAATAGTTATTACAAGGCAACATGTACATTAAGTAGCAACGAAGGGCCGAGCACAAGGATGTTAGGCCATACCCTTCGCGGTGATACCATTTCGTTGTACTAATTTTTCCCCCTTTAGACATAACGACATTCCATGACTTATACAATGCGACCCATCATGTATGTTGCAGTTCTTACCGTGTAATGTTGCCAGTTCAAGTTTACAACACTTCATGTTTAATGGCATGTAATACCAAAATTGTAACTCAATGAATAAAACAAATCACATGCACGCACATGTCCCCTCGAGGCATTCGTAACGAAATCGTGACCGTTAACTTGGCATAGCGCCCTCGCCGGCTGTGTTTCCTCACTTTAGCCATTGTTCTTTTCAGCCCGCTGCTTTTATAAATTTGATGGAATCCCACAAGGACCAATGTGATTTTGAAATGAAATGATAGGTGTTTTTTAACGATTTGCGGAAGCCATGATGCATAAAACGGTTTGTACCGTGTATTGTTGGCAGTTCAAGCTAATTATTTTCAGTAAATATACTCGAGTTTACCTTGGACAAATGAAATGGTTATTATGTGTGCGTATTATGTTACAGAACTGTTGTTATGGCTTTGCTGCCCCTGCCCGCCCCACTTTTGTTTTTTGTATAATTAATTTGTTTTGTCAACAAACTTAACTCGTGGCTATTTCAGCATTTTCTTGAGAGCACAAAGTAATTTATGAAGGGGAAATAAGCATCCTAGACTGTGACCACCAAAGTCCTAATTGTGGCATTAAATAGCATTACACAACTCTATAGGCCTGATGTTCCCCTCGAGGCATTCGTAACGAAATCGTGACCGTTAACTTTGCATAGCGCCCTCGCCAAGCTGGGTTTTCCTCACTTTAGCCATTGTTCTTTTCAGCCCGCTGCTTTTGTAAATTTGATGGAATCCCACAAGGACCAATGTGATTTGAATTGAACGTTTTGCAGAGCTCACGATGTATGTCCATACCGTGTAACTGATGACCAGGTGCGCTGCAATATGCTAATTGCCATGCAGTAACGCGTGGTGGAACGTTTAGGGGGTAAACAAATTTTGGCTGTTCACAAACTGTTTTCCAACAGTTTATTATGAATCAGGATTGCCCAGAGTATATTTAGAAAGAAAGAAATTCCAAAATGCACCGTTAATTAGTAACAACAATTTGTTTACAACCGGACGGTCACCGTCCCCACCATGGCACAGCGCAGGGTTTGAAAGTTCACAAAATGGTAATTTTTTGATACAAACTCTCGGCTTGCCAAATAAGAAAACAAAACAAAACAAAAATTGAAAAAACACATTTTGTGAATATGAAAAGCTCAAGAACTGGGTCAAATTTCATGGCTCAGCTTTTTTTACAGCGGAATTTTGCGCTTACAGCCCATAGAAATTGGCGTTTTACGGGGATGTAAGCGAAGAACTCTGTGGTAAGCAGAATCATGAAATCGGACACTATATATGTTGCCATCGCGTCGCACGCTCCTCGGACTAGAACGCGAGCTTAAATTGGAATTTGTTTATATTAAAAAGTCCGGATTTCTGGGGGGGTACCATCTTGAATTGTTCTGTTTCCCTTTAACATATTAACATTTATTTACAACAAGAATATCCACGAAAATAGTATTGGCCTGTATAAACGGGGGAAAGGAAAGTACATGTGAAAGTTTTAGAAACGTATGGTCATCTGTAAATCTACGTTGAACCATCCTATGGAAAATCTCTAGGTTGGCCTAGATTAGTTTATTTTCCTCTCAGCCTCGATTTGGAGGTTCGTACTTGGCAGTGCGAAAGATTGATGTTTATCAGTAATTAAAGTAAAGAAAGAAGTGGACCATTTTGTATACACTGTGGAATAGAATGGACGTCGTGTGTGCGACTGTGTTTTAGTGAAGAACATGTATTTAACAAAATTATTGTTGATGCATTGAACGCCGAAGAATGATTCAAAAGAAAACAGTTGTACTCGCTAGCAAACTAATACTGCATGGGCGACCCTTCAAATCATTATTTGTGTTACCAATAAGTGTATTGTTTTGTTACTATTTCAATGTTCTATGTGTTGTTTGTTTAAAAACGATACCACCATTGTTTTTTGTTGTTGTTTTTTAAAATTAAATCCTCTTGCAAGAAATTACAAATTAAAAATAAACAATTATTTCTACCGAGCGTGCTCTCTTTTTATAATGTAATAACAAAGTAATAAACATTTAAAATAATTATTGAAAGCTTGAAATACATTTTTTGAAGCTGTTTTCCCCCTGAAATCATTATTCCCAATACAATTTAAAAAAATGATCAAGTAAATAAGTAAATATAGAGAATGGACGGCGAGTTTACCGTTGGTAATAATAATGCCTTTTCTACCTCAAGGTACAGTTGTAAGTTTATTTTGAATAAAATAAAGAATGGTTTTCCGATGGTCATCCTCCTTTTTATTTTTTAGATTTGGTAGCGGTCTTACAGTAGAATTAAGCTGAAGGTAGTCCCTTTTTTTATTACGTATCCCACGTATAAGATTGAAAGGCATTGCAAAAAACATACCATTCGTATAGTTGAAATCTAGGACCACCATTTTGTTATTTCTCTACTCTGAAATCCAATGTAATCAAACCGAGGCTGTAAGCGAAATAAGTCTGGCCCCTTAATTGTATCCTTACAATCCGTATGTTTTATTGTTATTGCAGATAGGAACACGACACAAAAATGATAAAAAATGGCTTAAGTAAGGCTCAGTGAAAGAATGACATGTTGGTTGCTGTGTTGGATACTCATGGGATATTCTGGTTAGTTAAACAATATTAATGTATGAAGCGACTCCTGAAAGATCGAAAGTTGTTGTTCCTTTCATTGATGTATTTAAATTGAGGTTAGGAAAACGACTGCCTGACCCGATTTGTCCCCAGTGACAATCACTTTTCAGGTGCGTTTAGGGACCGTAACGACAGTGTACAAAGACTGCTGAAACTTAGCATTTCACTGGTCCTTCCCGAACCATAGGAATACCGCAATGAATGGTTACCTTACACCTACAGTTCTATCCAATGAGAATTATATAACACTACAAAATGGATGGCTTCAGTTGTCATGGTTAGGCAGTACTCAATCTATAGAACTCCTAAACCGAACAGTACTTCAGCAAATAAACCTATGGGCTAGCCTATGATCTAGTATGTATTGGTTCATTGTGAATAGCATCAAGCGACAAAATCTCTCCAAGTTCTCATGTCAGCTAGTCATTCCTCCCATAGCTATGTAAACCATTGCCAGTACAGAGGAGGCACTTTGGCAGACGATGTTTTGTAATACCCACCTCCCCCCCCCGAAACAAAATAAAATTTTCGTTGATAAGACCTTTAAAAATAAACAATTATTTCTACCGAGCGTGCTCTCTTTTTATAATGTAATAACAAAGTAATAAACATTTAAAATAATTATTGAAAGCTTGAAATACATTTTTTGAAGCTGTTTTCCCCCTGAAATAATTATTCCCAATACAATTTTAAAAAATGATCAAGTAAATAAGTAAATATAGAGAATGGACGGCGAGTTTACCGTTGGTAATAATAATGCCTTTTCTACCTCAAGGTACAGTTGTAAGTTTATTTTGAGTAAAATAAAGAATGGTTTTCCGATGGTCATCCTCCTTTTGATTTTTTAGATTTGGTAGCGGTCTTGCAGTAGAATTAAGCTAAAGGTAGTCCCTTTTTTAGATTGAAAGGCATTGCAAAAAACATACCATTCGTATAGTTGAAATCTAGGACCACCATTTTGTTATTTCTCTACTCTGAAATCCAATGTAATCAAACCGAGGCTTTAAGCGAAATAAGTCTGGCCCCTTAATTGTATCCTTACAATCCGTATGTTTTATTGTTATTGCAGATAGGAACACGACACAAAAATGATTAAAAAATGGCTTAAGTAAGGCTCAGTGAAAGAATGACATGTTGGTTGCTGTGTTGGATACTCATGGGATATTCTGGTAAGTTAAACAATATTAATGTATGAAGCGACTCCTGAAAGATCGAAAGTTGTTGTTCCTTTCATTGATGTATTTAAATTGAGGTTAGGAAAACGACTGCCTGACCCGATTTGTCCCCAGTGACAATCACTTTTCAGGTGCGTTTAGGGACCGTAACGACAGTGTACAAAGACTGCTGAAACTTAAAATTTCACTGGTCCTTCCCGAACCATAGGAATACCGCAATGAATGGTTACCTTACACCTACAGTTCTATCCAATGAGAATTATATAACACTACAAATGGATGGCTTCAGTTGTCATGGTTAGGCAGTACTCAATCTATAGAACTCCTAAACCGAACAGTACTTCAGCAAATAAACCTATGGGCTAGCCTATGATCTGGTATGTATTGGTTCATTGTGAATAGCATCAAGCGAAAAAAATCTCTCCAAGTTCTCATGTCAGCTAGTCATTGCTTCCCATAGCTATGTAAACCATTGCCAGTACAGAGGAGGCACTTTGGCAGACGATGTTTTGTAATACCCACCTCCCCCCCCCCGAAACAAAATAAAATTTTCGTTGACAAGACCTTTAAAAATAAACAATTATTTCTACCGAGCGTGCTCTCTTTTTATAATGTAATAACAAAAAAATAAACATTTAAAATAATTATTGAAAGCTTGAAGTACATTTTTTGAAGCTGTTTTTCCCCTGAAATAATTATTCCCAAACCGAGGTTGGGAGAAAAAATATGTGAGACAGTAATTTTGACCGTAATTGACACTTTCATTTGCTGTTAGGGACCATGTCCACATAGGGACCGCAAACATTGTGGACGCATAGGATTAAAAGGTTGTTGAAACTGAGCATTTCACTGGTCCTTCCCGAACCATCCCACAATGAATGGTAACCTTACTTCTACAGTTCTATCCAATGAGAATTATATAATACTACAATGGATGGCTTCAGTTGTCATGGTTAGGCAGTACTCAATCTATAGAACTCCTAAACCGAACAGTACTTCAGCAAATAAACCTATGGGCTAGCCTATGATCTAGTATGTATTGGTTCATTGTGAATAGCATCAAGCGACAAAATCTCTCCAAGTTCTCATGTCAGATAGTCATTGCTTCCTATAGCTATGTAAACATTTGCCAGTACAGAGGAGGCACTTTGGCAGACGATGTTTTGTAATACCCACCTCCCCCCCCCCGAAACAAAATAAAATTTTCGTTGATAAGACCTTTAAAAATAAACAATTATTTCTACCGAGCGTGCTCTCTTTTTATAATGTAATAACAAAGTAATAAACATTTAAAATAATTATTGAAAGCTTGAAATACATTTTTTGAAGCTGTTTTCCCCCTGAAATCATTATTCCCAATACAATTTAAAAAAATGATCAAGTAAATAAGTAAATATAGAGAATGGACGGCGAGTTTACCGTTGGTAATAATAATGCCTTTTCTACCTCAAGGTACAGTTGTAAGTTTATTTTGAATAAAATAAAGAATGGTTTTCCGATGATCATCCTCCTTTTGTTTTTTTAGATTTGGTAGCGGTCTTGCAGTAGAATTAAGCTGAAGGTAGTCCCTTTTTTATTACGTATCCCACGTATAAGATTGAAAGGCATTGCAAAAAACATACCATTCGTATAGTTGAAATCTAGGACCACCATTATGTTATTTCTCTACTCTGAAATCCAATGTAATCAGACCGAGGCTGTAAGCGAAATAAGTCTGGCCCCTTAATTGTATCCCTACAATCCGTATGTTTTATTGTTATTGCAGATACACAAAAATGATAAAAAATGGCTTAAGTAAGGCTCAGTGGAAGAATGACATGTTGGTTGCTGTGTTGGATACTCATGGGATATTCTGGTAAGTTAAACAATATTAATGTATGAAGCGACTCCTGAAAGATCGAAAGTTGTTGTTCCTTTCATTGATGTATTTAAATTGATAGCTCAGTTGGTAGAGCGCCGGTACGTTAATCCGGAGGTCGTTGGTTCAAATCCCGCTCTAGTCAATTTTTCTTTGTTCAACCCCCTTACTATTTGAAATTTACCCAGTCAGTTTCCCTTGTGGTTTATTACTTGACATTTAAATTGAAAAAGTCGCATCCCCTCAAGGTGATCCCCTGGCTGCTGCTTCCCAGGTTGTATCGTAAACTTGGGTGTGATCCCTGGCTACACGGCAGTTAACGGTTGTATGGCTTCTGACTGGCACCCCCGAACAAAGATATTGACAAAATAGGGAGACCGCCAATGTAGGGCTAGATAGCTCAGTTGGTAGAGCGCCGGTACGTTAATCCGGAGGTCGTTGGTTCAAATCCCGCTCTAGTCAATTTTTCTTTGTTCAACCCCCTTACTATTTGAAATTTACCCAGTCAGTTTCCCTTGTGGTTTATTACTTGACATTTAAATTGAGGTTAGGAAAACGACTGCCTGACCCAATTTGTCCCCAGTGACAATCACTTTTCAGGTGCGTTTAGGGACCGTAACGACAGTGTACAAAGACTGCTGAAACTTAGCATTTCACTGGTCCTTCTCGAACCATAGGAATACCGCAATGAATGGTTACCTTACACCTACAGTTCTATCCAATGAGAATTATATAACACTACAAATGGATGGCTTCAGTTGTCATGATTAGGCAGTACTCAATCTATAGAACTCCTAAACCGAACAGTACTTCAGCAAATAAACCTATGGGCTAGCCTATGATCTGGTATGTATTGGTTCATTGTGAATAGCATCAAGCGACAAAATCTCTCCAAGTTCTCATGTCAGCTAGTCATTCCTCCCATAGCTATGTAAACCATTGCCAGTACAGAGGAGGCACTTTGGCAGACGATGTTTTGTAATACCCACCTCCCCCCCCGAAACAAAATAAAATTTTCGTTGATAAGACCTTTAAAAATAAACAATTATTTCTACCGAGCGTGCTCTCTTTTTATAATGTAATAACAAAGTAATAAACATTTAAAATAATTATTGAAAGCTTGAAATACATTTTTGAAGCTGTTTTCCCCCTGAAATAATTATTCCCAATACAATTTAAAAAAATGATCAAGTAAATAAGTAAATATAGAGAATGGACGGCGAGTTTACCGTTGGTAATAATAATGCCTTTTCTACCTCAAGGTACAGTTGTAAGTTTATTTTGAATAAAATAAAGAATGGTTTTCCGATGGTCATCCTCCTTTTGTTTTTTTAGATTTGGTAGCGGTCTTGCAGTAGAATTAAGCTGAAGGTAGTCCCTTTTTTATTACGTATCCCACGTATAAGATTGAAAGGCATAGTAAAAAACATACCATTCGTATAGTTGAAATCTAGGACCACCATTTTGTTATTTCTCTACTCTGAAATCCAATGTAATCAAACCGAGGCTGTAAGCGAAATAAGTCTGGCCCCTTAATTGTATCCTTACATTCCGTATGTTTTATTGTTATTGCAGATAGGAACACGACACAAAAATGATAAAAAATGGCTTAAGTAAGGCTCAGTGGAAGAATGACATGTTGGTTGCTGTGTTGGATACTCATGGGATATTCTGGTAAGTTAAACAATATTAATGTATGAAGCGACTCCTGAAAGATCGAAAGTTGTTGTTCCTTTCATTGATGTATTTAAATTGAGGTTAGGAAAACGACTGCCTGACCCGATTTGTCCCCAGTGACAATCACTTTTCAGGTGCGTTTAGGGACCGTAACGACAGTGTACAAAGACTGCTGAAACTTAGCATTTCACTGGTCCTTCCCGAACCATAGGAATACCGCAATGAATGGTTACCTTACACCTACAGTTCTATCCAATGAGAATTATATAACACTACAAATGGATGGCTTCAGTTGTCATGGTTAGGCAGTACTCTATCTATAGAACTCCTAAACCGAACAGTACTTCAGCAAATAAACCTATGGGCTAGCCAATGATCTGGTATGTATTGGTTCATTGTGAATAGCATCAAGCGACAAAATCTCTCCAAGTTCTCATGTCAGATAGTCATTGCTTCCTATAGCTATGTAAACCATTGCCAGTACAGAGGAGGCACTTTGGCAGACGATGTTTTGTAATACCCACCTCCCCCCCCCCCGAAACAAAATAAAATTTTTGTTGACAAGACCTTTAAAAATAAACAATTATTTCTACCGAGCGTGCTCTCTTTTTATAATGTAATAACAAAGTAATAAACATTTAAAATAATTAATGAAAGCTTGAAATACATTTTTTGAAGCTGTTTTCCCCCTGAAATAATTATTCCCAAACCGAGGTTGGGAGTAAAAATATGCGAGACAGTAATTTTGACCGTAATTGACACTTTCATTTGCTGTTAGGGACCATGTCCACATAGGGACCGCAAACATTGTGGACGCATAGGATTAAAAGGTTGTTGAAACTGAGCATTTCACTGGTCCTTCCCGAACCATCCCACAATGAATGGTAACCTTACTTCTACAGTTCTATCCAATGAGAATTATATAATACTACAATGGATGGCTTCAGTTGTCATGGTTAGGCAGTACTCAATCTATAGAACTCCTAAACCGAACAGTACTTTAACAAGTAAACCTATGGATTAGGTTAAGATCTGGTATGTCTTGGATCATCATGAATTGTATCTAGTGACAAAGAATTGAGTTTGAACAATGGTCTCTTTTCCAATTGTCAAACAAAATTTGTGTTTCTGCCAAAAGTCATTGCTTCCCATGTAAACCGCTGCCAATGCAAAAAGCACTTTGGCAGGCTAGGTTAATTTGAGCCTCAACCCCGAAAATATATAATCTACCTATAAAATACACCAATAATAAATACAAAAAAAGAAAAACTCATAAAATATGTTCGTTGATAAAACATTTAAAAATGAGTTGCATATTAAACAATATAATTTATACCGGAAAGCGTGCTCTCTTTTTAAATTTAATAAAAAAGAATAAACATTTAAAACAATTCTTGAAAACTTGAAATACATTTTTTAAAGATGTTTTTTCCCTGAAATAAAAGTATCCAAACCGAGGTTGGGAGGAAATTTGCCTGACACTAATTTTGTTCTGTAGTTGACACTTTCATTTGATGTAAGGGACCGTGTTCACAAAGGTACCGTAACGATAATTTCTTGACTCAACGAATGAACGTTGCTAAAACTGAGCCTTTCACTGGTCCTTCCCGAACCATAGGAATCCCACACAATGAATGGTTTACCTTACATCTACAGTTCTGTGCAATGGGAATTATATAATACTACAATGGTTGTCATGGTTATGTAGAAACCTCAATCTTCAGTTTTTATTATGTGCCTCAGTCTTAATTAAGTTGGCGCAGATAATGGAAGAAGAAGAAGAAGAAGTAGCACTCAATGTATAGAGCTCCTAAACCGCACAGTACTTCAACAAATAAACCTATGGGTTAGCCTATGATCTGGTACGTATTGGTTCATTGTGAATAATACCAGGTGACAAAGAATTGAGTTTTAACAATGGTTTCTTTTAAAACAAAAAGTGTTCCTGCCAGCTCGTCATTGCTTCCCATAGCAACGAAAACAAATTGGTGCTCGATATGGGGTAGAGGGTACCCCCTCCTATTGTGTCTTCATTGTTTGCTTGGAATCTCAAGAATTCTTTTGAGGATTTTATGGGGGGGGGGGGAGTTCTATACAAGAGGAAAATAGTGTGTTATAGTATGGGAACATTTGGGGGGACCCCTCTGCCCCATATCGGGCAGGCTATAACGCAAACCACTGCCAGTACAGAGGAGGCATTTTGGCAGAAGATGGTTCCCCCGAAAAAAGAAAAAAAAAATACACCCACATAATTTACCGATGACTTACAAATTATAAACAAAGAAAATCTTATTAATTATTCGTTGATAAGACCTTTAAAAATGAATTGCATATCTAACAAATGTTTTTACAAGATATGGCTCAGACTTGTGGTCAAGTCGTTAAATGTTTCTCGCGGTGATAGCGTTCCGACTCTCTCCGCGAATCTCGCGACGCTGGCGATGTTCTCGCGAGACTGCTGGCCACCGCGAGACTACATCTTCTCGCGACTGCGGGCCGTAGTCGTGAGAGCAGGGCCCAATTTCATAGAGCTGCAAAAAATATTGCTTGAAATATTTCTGCTTAGCAAAAATAAGCAGGATACCAGTCACAGATTGTACATGTGATATTGTATTTTGGCTGGTAACCATATTCTGGTTAGCATAATTTTGCTGTGCTTAGCTTCTTTTTGTGCCTAAGCAGCTCGATGAAATTGGGCCCTGTAGTCTCACGCGGAGTAGTCTTCAAGATAATTGCGGCAGAGTCGTTTCGCTATCACCTCGTTAGACATTATAGAGACTATAGGGCAAACTCATAAGCTGTGCATATGTACATTTATTAGCAACGATGTATGGTTATTTTAGCATTTTCTTAAGAGCAGAAACTAATCTTGAGATCCAAGACTATGACCACCAAAGTCTGAACCGTGACACTGACAGCTTTACACAAACAGCACATAAACATACAGAACTTTATATGATATATAAATTTTCTTGCCAACACTTCTGCGTGTGTATCTCTGTGTACTATTAAATACAGCATCGATCAAACAGTGTCGACCAACCACCAGGAAAATAACACTTTTAACAGCCTCGCGAAGGCGGCCTTTTTCACGAGTGTTGTTAATTTCCGATCCGGGGGATTTCCCTATGACGCTGGCTCCTTGTTCATTCATGATCACGCCCACTACTAATGAATGGTTGAGATTGTAGCAGGTAAAGTAAATCCAGCTCTGCCGCCCTCTTGCGGCTAGACTGGGGACCAGTCTACTGGCGGATCTTGAACCCCCGCCTCCTTACTTGTAATGCCTGTTACAAACACATTACACACACATGTATACACGAGTCCACACTAAGTTGCCGTACAGCAGGATGTCACACAGTGACAGAGACTGCCAGTGACACTGACACTGACACTGACACTTCAATTTTAAATGTGTGGTATGTACATATTTACTTTTGTTTTGACATAATTTTTGGTGTTCCTTGCCTCTCTTTGTGTTTAGCATTTGGGTTTCTAGGTAGGCCCTACTTTGTTTCTGAGTGTTACTGTTAGTGTTAGAATTTAACACACGGTCACAGGGACAGGGTGCACTGGGACTAGTCCACACTACACTAAATATAGCCCCATGAATAGGGCCAATACACTCCGTATCCTTTAGACAATTCTAAATATTAACTCTCGAAAATCATTTGATTTTCACCAAAAACGTGTGATGTTTTTTAAAGAAATTTTAACAGTCCGGCTATCTGCAAGTACATAAGCATTCAATCGGTAAGTTTCACGTTTGACGATCTAGATCTTTGATAAAAAACATCATAGGGCAAAAGAATTGGTCTGCAGTGGTGCTGGGGCCAAGGATACAGAGTGGATTGGCCCTATTCATGGGGCTACACTAAATATAGCCCTGGTCACTGCCTGGTCGAGACATCCTGGGTATAAAAAAGCCTCTTTACAAACAAATACGGACAAATTTTTAGCTAATGTTCAAAAATATTTTTACCTGATTTAAGAAGCTGTAAATTCCATCATTTTTTCTTGGTGTCGTAAAATACTCTTTTTAATTTGATGGTTTCAAAAATAACAGAGGTATAACCATGGGCCAATGGGTGAAATTATTTCAGAAAATAAATCAGAGTTCTGCACTTCCGTTGTTATCATCATGTACCAATTGCCTGTGTGACTATATGTACGCATGCCCGACATGCACAGCAACCCCCGACCGTCACAGAAACAACAAAATTCCAACTAATATTTTGAAATATTTTTACCTGGTTTAAAGACACTGGACACCTTTGGTAAGTGTCAAAGACCAGTCTTCTCACTTGGTGTATATCAACATATGCACAAAATAATAAACCTGTGAAAATTTGAACTCAATTGGTCGTCGAACTTGCGAGATAATAATGGAAGAAAAAACACCCTTGTCACACGGAGTTGTGTGCTTTCAGATTGATTTTGGGACCTCACGCGTGAGGTCTCGAAATCAATTCAAATATTTTACTGAGAAATGACTTCTTTCTCTAAAACTACGTTACTTCAGAGGGAGCCGTTTCTCACAATGTTTTATACTATCAGCTCTCCATTGCTCGTTACCAAGTAAGTTTTTATGCTAACAATTATTTTGAGTAGTTACCAAAAGTGTCCAGTGCCTTTAAGAACCTGAAATTTTTGTCTACATACAATGTACTATAGTCTTCCAGGGTTCTGCCCAGGATTTCTTTAGTGGTGGAAAAATGTTTCCCTAGAAACCATTGCGAGATGGATAAGTTACACAGTAGATCATAAATAGACTCAAGTCAAAGAAGTACTCAAAATTAATGGCTTCGGATACCAAGTTTACTGGTCAATACCCAATTTTACATTTCGTTGAAAACCTTTGAAAGGAAATTGCAAGTGTAATTTAAAACATTTGGAAAATGTGAGGTGGTCGGAAACAGAAAATTCTGCCAGTGTGGTTGGGGAATCCTGAGTGCCGGGCCGGTTTTCCGGCACAACCACTGTGGGCAGAACCCTGGTCTTCATGTCCAGCACTATACTTATTGGGACCACAATCAACAAACATATCCACAAGTGACATTACTCAAGAAATTAAAAAAGAAAATCCACACTTCGTTGTAAACATTTTGTACCCATTGATGTGTGAGCTTGTGTGCACACATGCGAAATGCCTAGCAACTCTTATTGACTTTCTTATAAACTGAAGCAAAACATTCGATTAGTGTTAGTTTGGTATCGATACTGCATTATTTTGTTAGTGAACATGGTGAATGAGTAAATGGTGGTATTGCTCGGAATTGTTGTAGATAATGGATCCCAATACATACTGAACTTGAAGCACGAACAATTGTGATGAACTTGCTAGGAATACTGTGGGCATGCGTGCACGCAAGTTTTCACATAATGGAGTCAGTACAGAAAGTTATATTTGAGACATCAATTCTTATTTTTTTTCCAAAAATAATTTCACCCAATGATAAAATTAACAATTCTTAACCCAGCAGGCATGGAATTTTGGACATAAGGAATATTTTAGCTTAGCCTCAGCTTCCTCCATCAGATATAAATATGAAAATATTTTCTTAGAACTTTGTTTGTTTGCAATGGTACGGGATCTTAATATTCTGGACTCCGTCGCATTGTACATGTATGCAATGGAGGAGTCCAGCTTGGGTTAGTTACTGTTGTTGGTACTTGATAGGATGCCAGACTCTGTTGCACTGCACCAATCACATCCTGGGTATAAAGCTTCTCGGTAAAATTTCTGTATCTTACTGCCACTTTTTTACTCATTATGAAGTAAAATACATGTAGTATCGATGACTGTTAGTGAAAACGTAGCAGTCGGATACAAACAATTTCCCAGAAATAAATCGCAAATCCATGCTTCCGTTTTAAACCTCATGGATGGATTTTTGTTAATGCAAGTTGAAACAGAAAGCCACACTCATTGGCCATGCCCAATCAGACTGAAGCCTGTGGCTTAGACAGTTTGACTTCATATTTTTTAAAGTTTTCTTTACTTTGATCTTTTTTAATCTCAGGTTCCGTCCTCATGTCCACTAGCATCTTGGAAGCCCATAACCATGGTAACCCAAGACCCACAAGATCCTAGTCAGTCTCAGACTCCCAGGGCAGATGCTGAAGACTCAACCAGTGAAGCTCTGAAGACACTACAGGGAGACTTGGAGATGTACAAGAAACAGGAAACTTTCAATGAGAGGTAAGAACTATTTTTGTGAACATAATCACCGTTTTCACAAAGTGCCAAACAGTTCCCTGCAGCCAAACCTTAATGTTTGGAGAAAACCACGATTGAAGTTAAACTAATTTTGCAATCGTTGGTTCATAGACTTTTTGACTTAGAAATTCTACAAATATCGCCATCAACAAAACTTCATAAATTTTTTTTTTACAAATATTCTTTTTTTGGAATGCTCATATGTTTGACATGTTTGAGAGGATGACATTACACTTTTTGATGAGAGACACTTATCAAAGACAATAAACTGAACAGCTTATTATCAGGTACCTGACTAAATGGCATTTAAGAGGCACATCTCAAGTAAAACAATGTTATCCTTCTAAATTGTTGTTTTCATTACTCTTGTTGTCGTGGCAGTATACTCAGAACTCAGAAATTGCATCTTTTTGCTGGCAGTGTTTTTCATACTTTTATTTGCTGTGTTTCCTTTTAACCATTGTTTACAAGGAAGGTCATGTATTTTGTCACATCTGGTTAAAGGCCATTGGCATAGCGCCCTCATGTGTTTATATTTAGTCAGTAGGTTTGTTTCACCATCATCTGGGTTAGTTTACCATCGTCAAATAATCCAAGTGTAGACACCCATAAGATTTATCCATTGAAATGTTACCTATGGTCTCGGTTTAATATTAATCCAATGCTAAATTAACTTCTTACATGACATATCTCAAAATGCTTTACAAGAAATCACAATTATAAGTCCTTTTATTGTTAATTTATTAATGATAAAATGCCTTAGGCTCAGTGATGATTATAGCTGCTGGCTATATCAATTTGTTAGGTGTTCGGACAAAAGTCCGAAGACCTCTTGTTTTTGTTCAATTTTTGAGGTGTTCGTGCAACAGCGCGAACAACTCATTGTTTTTGTTCGTTTTTTTTTAATTTTTTTTTTTAGGTGTTCGTGCAACAGCGCGAACAACTCATTGTTTTAGTTTTTCTTCTTCTCGGTGGGCTTTGTCCACAAAAAAACGCATAGTTGCGAAGCCTATATTAACTTGAAACTTTACATGTAGGTAGATTGCAACTAGCAGATGATACAGAAGTTGTGGCGTCATGATGACGTCATCGGGTGTCAAATTACAAGCAATTTAAGTTCAAAAAATGACGTCATGTCAATGCCTGTATGTCTCCGAATATTATAGCTACAATATTCATATTTGGGCATATGATAGACCAAGACATGGGCAACATTTGAAAAGTTAAATTTAAAATCATATGACCTTTACTTCCGGGTCGTTACCGTGGGTCGAAGTTTGCCTTTGGTTTTTTTCTTGAAAAACATCATTTTCGTGCTTGTCTACGGCATAACTCAAGATTGAAATTGAATTTAACATTGAAACTCATCAGACATTTGATCCTCAATATCAAGACAACACAAACTTGATGATGTCATGATGACGTCATCAGGTTTTGAATTACAATAAATCAAAGTTTAATATTTGTAAAAAATCATAACTCGTGAACCGCATGTTGGATTTTTACAATCGACACATCATCGGACAGGTCGTTGAAAGTTCAACAAACCCTACACAAAACTTGACCCCATTTGACCTTTACTTCCGGTTCAAATCGGAAGTTGAAAATTTCAACAATTCGTATCTAAAAAACTACCAATTATTTTAGTTTATTTTTTGTATCAAGGTGTGGAACGTTAAGCCTGCTCAAACTTTTGCACTCAGATGACAATATTTTGACCTTTACATGAGGTCGAAAAATGCGCACGTTTAAGTTGACCCACCGTGACAACGCATGATAGTGAAACTGAAAGAACACAGGTAGACATACGAACGTGCGCCTACACATCGCATGCAAGGCTGTATGGGCTGTTAGTCTAATCCAAGTGTGAGCATTTTTGTCAGATAACAAAAGACACACTTCCAAAGATCACACAACCTTCAAACTCCGCACATAGTTAGCTCTTCAATTGTAGAAGACACCGCTTTCTTGACGTCATAATGACGTAATCAGGTATTCAATTAAATTTTTAAAAATTTAATATATTTGAAAAATTAATAACTTATGAACCGTGCATCGGAATTTTACAATCTATACATCATCGGAGAGGTCTTCGAAAAATAAACAAACGCCACACAGAGTGTTGACTCAATTGACCTTGTCTTTTGGTTGAAAGCGGAAGTTAAGTAGTAACCTTAGCATTTATTTCCTGTGTAACAAATGTACTTTCCGTGAAAATTCAAAAGCTATCAACAATCTTTTCATCGATTTAATTAAACACTGACCCAATTGATAGCCGAACACCTCTGTGTTTGTTCGTACAAACACTAAATTCTAGTTATTTTTGTTTACTTCTTCAGTTTCTCGCAGTCGATTGTCCGCAAGTAAAGACACACTTCCCAAACTCACATAAACTTGAAACTTGAAACATAGTTAGATATTCATTAGTAGAAGAAATATTTTGCAATGACGTCACAATGACGTATTTTTATATTTATATATTTTATTTTTATATTTATTAAACGTCACAATGACGTCACCAGGTGTCGAATTACAAGGTTTTTAAAGTTTTAAAGGGACCATTTGCTTTTTGAAGTAACTTCGGCAATTTGAAAGCTTTGATGTTCATATTTAAGCATCTGATAGTTCAAGACTTGGGCAACATTTAAAAAGTTAACGTCAAAATCGTATGACCTTTACGTCCGGTCGTACCGGAAGGTCAAAGTCTGCCTTTGTGTTTTTTCTTGAAAAAATTCAATTTTGGTGCAAAACTCAAGATTCAAATTGAATTAAACATTGAAACTCATAGGGCAATTGAAACTTAATATCAAGTTGACACAAACTTGATGATGTCATGATGACGTCATCATGTTTTGAATTACATTAAATAAAAGTTTAATATTTGTTAAAAATCATAACTCGTGAACCACATGTTGGATTTTTACAATCTACACATCATCGGACAGGTCGTTGAAGATGTAACAAACGCTACACAAAACTTGACCCCATTTAACTTTGACTTCCGGTTCAAACCGGAAGTTAAAAATTTCAAAAATTTATATCTTAAATACTAGTTAACTTTTCAACATGATTTTTATATCAGGTTGTAGAACGTTAAGATTGCCTAAACTTTTGCACAGAGATACCAATATTTTGATCTTTACATCTGGTCGGAAAAGGATGATAAACCGCCCGTTTAAATAGACCCGCATTGACGACGCACGATAGTGAAAGAACACACGTACACATACGCTGTACCTGTACAGCCACATGTACATTGCACGTTTAGTTAGGTTTACGTTGGCATTGCACTGAACAGCTACATGTTGGAATACAATGTCGCCGTTGTTTCATCGATATTGCATACCCAAAGATAGTCCGTCTAATATTTGAAAAATTCATAACTCCGGAACCACATGCTGGATTTTTACAATCTACACATCATCGGATTGATCTTTAAAAGTTCAACAAACGCTACACATATCATGACCCCATTTGACCTTCACTTCCAGTTCAGACGGGAAGGTGAACATTTTCAGAAATTTATATCTCAAAAACTATAAATCATTTCAGCATAATTTTTGCATCAGGTTGTAGATATATGATCCTGCTTAAACTTTTGCAAACAGATGACAACATTTTTATCTTTACATCTGGTCAAAATCGGCATTAAAGCACACGTATTAGTTGACCCTCTTTCATAACGCACACTAGCTATAAGGACGTCGCATTGACGTCATCAGTTTTCAAGTTAAGCTTTATTTCAAAAATGTTACTCTGAAGACATGTCTACCAAATTTCCTCTGTTTTTTCACCAGCTCTGTTAATTTGGTGACGTGTCTTCCGAACACCTTGTTTTTGTTAGAACAAAAACTTAAGTCTAGTTATAATTATAATTATAATGTGTGCTATTCATTCTGTCATTCAAACAACAATCTAATCAATTTCAATTTAACAATTAAAAAATCACTTTAAGTTGAATTAATCAACAATTTCAGTAAAACACACATTATTTTATCAAACCTAATTGTAACAAACTCTCAGTGATTAGCGATTAATTCAATTTAAAGGCCCTGTACACTATTGGTAAGATCGAAAACACAAATTTTCACAGATTCACACATAACTTACATGATTTAAAGTAAGTAATGGTAGAAAGGGTTCCTTAAAATATTTCTGCCTAAAATGCTATCGTTTCTGAGAAATGAGTAAAACAATAGTTTTTATCACGCGCGATAATTAAACTCGACGCTTGAAAAACAGAAAACACATAAGGTCTCTTTTCACTATTTTCTCGTGACCTCAATGACCAATTGAGCTCAAATTTTCACAGGTTTGTTATTTCATGTATGTGGTTGATTACACAAAACATGAACACTGTCTGTGATTATTTTGTCAGCTCTACCAATCCTGTATAATATCTTTAATGAAATTTAAAATTTGTTAGTCCATGCTGTTATACGTCTGTGAGGCATGGACTCTTATTCCAAAACTAGAAGCGCTGCATTAATTGGGTGCTACACAAGGCTATTAAGAACTGCTCTTAACATCCACTGGAGTCAACATGTGACCAATAAAGTCCTGTATGGGGACCTTCCCAAGCTCTGGACAAAAATCAGAGAGAGGAGGATGCATTTTGCTGGCCACTGCTTTTTGTAAGTACCTGAAACCACCCAAAAGTGTTTGGACTTGTGAATATACATGCAGGCTTTTACTGAAAATACTTGGAGTCGATTTATTTGATGTTTTTAAAACAAATTCTTAAATAACCCTTAGATTTTCATGAAAACATTGCCGGCCTTTTCCCTCCATTTAAAAATTAAAATACAGTGTTATTTAAAACTAATCAGCTCAAACTATTTTTGGTATAAGCCTGTATGTTTATCCACTGGGAAAAACTGCTAATGTGATAGCAGAAAAGTGGTCCCTTTATTGTTGTTCCTGTTATATTCAAGATTGACCATGTATACTCTAATGATTCGTAATCAGAAAAATGACATGCTCTGCTAGTTGAGCTGAAATTGTTTTATATACATCATGTATTGATTGTAAAAGAAGAAATAATTTACCTTGGTATCAGTTAATGTATTGTATATTTATTTTTGTAGAGTAAAAACAATTGTTGATGAGCGAAGTGAGGAGCATGAAAAGGTCATTTCTTAAACCAATAATGACATTACAATCTGAGAATGAGTAAACATGGAGTTCCCCCAACTTTCCTGGTAAGCTGAGTGTTTTTATTCTAAGCACTCTAAATATTCTTGTGTGACTCCTGAGTTTTGCCCTTGTCGATACAATTAATAGTTTTTGAAAAAGTTTAACAAAGCATTGGATTCTGATTCAATTATCACAATTGTTTTTAGAATTGATAAAATATCAGATGACATAACTTCATAATGGTTTATGTACACTGTTGTAAGCATTAAGATACCATTTCCTACATCTTTATTTGCAATTAAACTTGTTAGTATAAAAGATTCTCCAAATTATCTGGATTTTTTTTTTAGGAACAGGTGTACTTTATGATCAAGTTATATAAATACAAATACTGTGTAGAGTTTTCTGTTTAACCTATACTGGTAGTCAATTTTACTGGATAACCAAGATTGTTTTTCTGTAGTTAGTACACTTAAAGCATAGTTTAATTGGAGTTTTTGGAGTAAGTTTGATCTGTATATAATCAAGATTGACAATCTAGTGGATTATTGCTCATGTAAACTTGTTTTGATTAATTGCTACTCTGTCTCTAATGCAAAATTTATTCCCAAATTTTGACGTTGTCAATAAATCTGGAGATGATTCCTTCTCTATTATTATTTGTGTCAGGTGAAGATTTATTCCCTGATATCTCTCCCTCAGTCACACATCTGTGTTTGTGACATATGCAAGAAGGTACGATCAAAAGAGGCATGAAGTCATAAAGCTACTGGTCCCCTCTCATGATCTGCTTTGATCTTGTGCCATGTCTAACTGTATGCAGTTTAGGGTGACCATGTAAAAGCATGATTCAATTGAAGTGGGTGTGCTAAATACTTCCATTTTGACATACACATGTTAAACGCCCTGCAAGCGCTAAGCGCTCAATTTGTTTTTAACAAGCGAGGACACAGAGCAGTCACTTTTTATAGCAATCAGTGTTGTTTTTCAGCTCATCCCTTCCATGGGTTAGTGATGAGAAGTATCGATATGTTGCCATGGTAGCGTGGCTGGGAAAATGAATAATGTTGTTTTTAATTTGCACTCTCATTGATCTGTGGTATGGGCTGTGTTCACTCAGTGCTCTCAGAGACTTTTAATTTTTTTTATATTATTATTGAGATATCCCCCATCTCACAGGGCGACACTTGACTGATTTGGTCTGTCAACCCAAATCAACTGTCACCAGGGGCACGTTGTCACCTACTCCTGGGGCTTAAACAGGGTCATACCCCCTTCACAGTCTGTAAGGATGTAGGCATGGGTATCATCCACTAGGAGCCTGGCTGCTAGAGCAGATTTGCACTACCTTCCCAACTTTTTATGAAGCAATTATGGTTGAGTGCCTTGCTCAAGGTCACAAGTGTCATGACCAGGATTTGAACCCACACTCTGCTGCTGACAACAACAGAGCTTGGGTCCAGTAAACTAGAACGATCAGCCATGACACGCCATAGGGAGAAAATCGTTCCTCAGACAGAAGATGGTTCTCATGAATGAGATTCTGAACATGGTGTAAGTTTGAATTCTACTGGATTTCATGTTCACATCATCTTCCTCTTTCTCATCTTTGTTCTGTACAGAAGGAGAATTCAAGTCTAGTTTGTGTCTTGAGGATGAGGAGTGTGTAAGTCTAAAGTGAAGCAGATGATGTCACTGCTGGAGCATGAACTAGACCAAAGAAATCAGGTATGAGATGAGAGGAACCATGTGGTGTGTCTTAGAGTTAAGACAAATCCACTGCCAAATTACACTCTGCTGCTGAGAGTATTGTTTAATATTCTTTCAGCAAAAATATTTTGGGACAAAGTCCAAGTGCATTCAAGCAAAAATGATGTGTCACTATAACAGAAAATATGCGCAAGTACAATTGTATTTACTCTCGGGCATTCTCAGTAAAATTGAATTGTTGAGACAATAATGTTTAGCTTTGGTAAAGTCTGGGTGTCCTCTAGTCCCCCAAGCTGGTTGATTCATGTCATATGTGAGGTTTTATGAAACATATGGGATTGGTTTGAATATACATGTGTATACACAATGACAAACTGTCCATCCTTTCAGGTATACATTTTGTGCTGGTTTATGATTTCTACATTTTCATTGGAAAAATTATCAATTTGTTTGAGTAAAGCAATGATGACACAGAAATACATGGTGTATAAAGAATTAATAAACTGTACAAGTCTGGCATGTATTTGAACAGTTTGGGGATCCTTTGGTTCTCACATGTGTGCTTTAATGTGTGAAGGAAACAAAATCACACTTAGGAACACTGCATGGCCCAATTTCATAGAGCTGCTTTAACAGCGTTTTTGTGCTTACTGTGTGAGTTTCCATTTCACAGCGCTGCTAACCATAAGCGAACAAAAAGGCATGCTTACCTTCCAGTGCCTACTGTATAAAAAAGGAATGGCACAACAATGCAAATCCATGGTGAATGGCTGGTTGCCCAATTTCCTTACTAACCTGTGAAATACGCTTACGCTTAAGCAAATGTTTCTGCTACAGTAAGCACAACAATTTGCTTACCGTTAAGCAGCGCTATGAAATTGGGCCTAGGGTCCAATTTCATAAAAATGAGTGGGGCACCAGTCGCAACAATTTAACCTTTATGGATTTTTGGCTGATAACCTGTTTCTGCTAAGCAAGTTTTTTCTGTGCTTAGCAATTTTTTTGCGCTTACAGGTTTTATGAAATTGGACCCAGGTCCCACTGTTTGAATATTGGCTATCTTATGGAGACCGAAAACAAAAGGTCTCCACAGGGGAATTCTAAAGAGAGGGATGTTCCACAAGGAATTTGTGTTCAAAGTCTGTTTGGGGATGTTAAGTGCATTACAAAATACAGTGGACCTACACATCCCATCTAAAGGACAAAGCAATTATGGTAAAGCATCTTGCTCATGGACACAAGTGCCTGGAACTGGAATCCACACTCTGTTGATCAGAAACACTAGAACTTGAGTCTGGTGCTCTTAAACGCTCAGCCACAACATGCCATAATAATAATACTGGGTTCTTTATCACACCCCTAGGGGCGTATCAAAGCACTCATTATTTGTTTTTCAACAGGATAGGCAGAGAGAGTTTTGAATTATGAGACCCATTTATATAGCACTTTATTATCAATGTTGCATGCATCTTTTATTCCATTTATAGGATGCTCGTCTAGGACCTCTTTGCTGATATTCTGTTGAAAGAAGACTCCCTCCACTGTCAGTCTTTCGCAAGCCAGTGTTGGAATGGGTAGTGGGATAAGGTGCTTGGGTTCAACAGAGCTGGAGGGAAAGATAGAGGAACTGCAAAGCAAGGACTGTACTCCCCACAGGGTAGAAACAGACAGAGAGAGTGAGTCCATAAACAATAAGAAGTTGTTAGGAATCAGGTTGGTCTAGTTGTGACTTGTCCTATCAATCACATCCATGGACCGTGGTTTGAATCACACCTCAGACCAGTGCCTCATGTGTGGATAATGTTTTCAGTCTCTCCCATATTACATACTTTTAAGGGTTTTCATTTCACATCCAAAACTGAGTAGATCTTCCTAGTTACAGTGCTATTATCTTTGAAAGAGACCTAGACAGATTTTGTTCAATATAAATCTGATTTGTCTCAGAAGAACACTTCACAAACAAATGAGCATCATTGGCCTTGACCTGTAACATGGAGCTGGGGACATAGAGAGTCTGTTAACATCAGAGAATAGTTCAAGTACCAATTCTAAATCTTTTATTGTAATGGAAAAAGCATCATAAGACACCACAAATGACTGTTGCTTATTTTAGTTGCCGCAATCTAAATAAGCCTGATGTGAACTAGTAAAAACTCCCTGCATAAACAGCACTTTATCTTTGTTATAAAAAAGGACAAGAAAAGGAGACCAGACCCAGCTCTGTAACATCTGAGTCTATTCAATTAAATCCCATGGAAATTCAGTTGAATTTCTAATCCCAGTGCCATCCCATCTTTATTTCCCACTTGGTGCAATTCCCTTTAGATCAATGTACACTGAGTAAACTTACTGCAGGGTTAGCTCAAATTTCCCTTTCCTTACCATTGGCAACTTTATTTAACCAAGCTTACACCCAAAAAAAGCATTCAAACCCGAGCACAAAGGTCCATGTTCACCCTCCATACCCAAGCTTACCATCATTTAAAAGAGAAAGATTGGATCTTTCCAATGATGGTAAAATAAAATAAGTTCGCTATTATGCGATCTCTTCAATTTGGAGTGGAAAGATCTGAAATGCCACACACCTGCATAGCGCCATATTGTGTGTACAGAAAAGTGTTATAAATTACAGATCACACTTTGGAAAGAAAGACAAAGAACTTTGACATTTAATGGCTGATCTCAATGATTTTTAAATTATATGAAAGGGAATTCAATAAGTAAGAACCTTTGTATAACTTATTTTGCTGTAAAACAATTTCTTCATGGAGATAATAGAGTTTGTAAAAATGGCCTTTGAACGAAAGCTTTCAGTTATGTAGGAATTTGTGCTTCTTGCTTTGAGTGGTCAAATAATGTGGTCACCAGCAGCTGTTTTTGTCCAAACAATTTGGTAACGAAAGTGTTAAAGCGACTCTCAAGCAGGGAGTTTTCCTGGGTTAGTAATCCAATTGTGAAGAGTTAAACCACAATTTATTGTAATTTCCCAGTAAAACAATGAAGTTTGAGACTAAATATAGTTTGAATTGTTTCCTCAATAGACATGACAGATGAAGAAGATGGAAGACGATCTAGCTGAGATAAGAGACTGACATGACACCCTGATGCAAGAAATAACATGAACAGATGAGAAACAGGTAAGAGGTCAATTCTTCTAGGGCTGGTAAATCTCTGGTTTTTGAAGAATTAATCCTGATTTACTGAGTGGTCTGATGCACTGGACTCAAGTTCTGATGTCAATATTCTGCAATTCAAGTCCTGGTCATGGCATTTATTGTTTTTGAGCCTTCAATGGCTTTGTTCTTAAGCTAAACTACAATCTGGCTAAGGACATTAAATTCATGAATGCAAAATTTGCACTATAGGCAAGGCTATTTGAAAATAATAATATTAATAATAGAGTGACAAGAACACTGGTTTGTACTTATAGGCTCATGAAAAAAAAACCTGTGAACTTTGCATGAAGATGGAAACAAGTTGAGTTAGTTGGCTTTAAAAACCTAAACATTGTTGAAGACTGTAGACACCAACCCTGTCCACCAAGACATGAATGACCTAGCCTCGTTTGGACAAACATGCGGGGAATGATTGTTTTGAAAACTCCAGCCTGGGCTCTGGCTCAGGGTTGGGCTCCATCATCAGTTTTTGAGCAATGCACATTTAGCACTGTGTTTCAACATCATACAAAGCCTGGAGCTGGAGCTGGAGCCCAATCCGAGGTTTGGAGAAGGCCCTTCAAGGAACTCCTATATTAATGTTTGGAGTGTTGCAGAAAGCTCTATAGACCAATCCATACATGCAAGTGCTGTACGCCTCGCCACCATTGCTGGGACACTGGCAGCATAAGGTCTTGGACACAAAGACATGGAAACCTATTGTCTTTTTGCAGTTTTTGGAATGTGTGAGTGTCTAGTATTATCTCTACACAGTGTAAAGTATCAGCTCGGTGTAATGTCTTACAAGACAATTTACCTACAGATGAATCTCAAATTACTGTAGTACACTGTATTCAGTAAGACTACATACATTGTATACATCACACCCTAACCTTTACTGTTTCAATTGTCTTTTATGAGAGATGTATTTGAAATGTACTGCAATGCTATAAAGACTCTCCACTGATCAATCTAAATGCAGTGTGAATTTTAGGGTTGACAATTATTCATTAATATGAGCCAAGATCTTTGCTCCATATAAATGCAGTGTTGTAGTCGAGTCACCTGTGTCGAGTCCGAGTCCGAGTCACGAGTCACTTGTTTAAATATTGATTGCAAACCAAATGTCGTAAAATAAGAACTGGAAATGACAAAATAAAACACATTTAATTTTATAAATAAAGTTCTGTACCTGCAGTTATATCTTCATTTTAGGTTTAACTTCTTGCCCCTTATCCAGAATATCTTTAAGGATTTAAAATGATTTTTTTCTCTTCAAAATAACCAATTATATACTGATTTATTTATTTCAGAATGGTTGGTAGCCAACAAGTTTTATGGTATAAAGAAACTTTCTCTAAATATTTAAAATTTGAAGTTGTGCCGGTCCTTTGCACTCAATTTTGAGGTTTCAACATTTTTGCTAAAGCTGGTGTAACCAACAGAAACAGTACGGGGCGGAACGGCAGATGCCATGATTAAAAAAATGTTTGTGACCAAACTTGACGTCGTTTGTGTGGGTGCGTGTGTGTGTCGACCATGTGTGGAAAGTGGTGCAAACAACACACAGCCATCACAGTGCAATTATATGCAGGCTGTGTTTTACAGGTACCAGACATGCCATTTCCCTGGTAATATGCATCAAGCACAAGCAGTGGCTATGGTGTTAACGTTGACAGAATACCAGCATCAATATTGGTGTCATGCATCCCAGTGTTATTATGCATATTGAACATACGAATGGAATATACACGCGCTGTACGTACATGGCCATCTACTACACAATAATCACAAACATGTTAATATTCCGCCATGTGCACTCCGGGAATGACAATCGGATCATCGGAATTGTTTTTAATATTTAAAAAAGGTATTGTTTGTGAAAATATGTGACACGCAAGTCACGAGTACTCGGGGACAAGTCCGAGTCATGATAGTCGAGTCCGAGTCTTTTGCAGACGTGACTCGAGTCCGAGTCCTGGACTCGAGTCATACAACACTGCATATATGACTGGCACTCTTTGAATGATTCATATTTAACATTTACTAGATGCTTGAAGCTAAGCTTACATCCTTCTGTATTTTTGACATTTCTCTATGGATACTAAATTGAGATGATTTTCTCTTGATAGATGACAAAGTGACAGCATGAGAAGGCATCTACCCTTAGTCTACAACAGCAGGAATTAGAGGCAGAGAAACAAGCTGAGAGAGACTATGAGGAAATGTTACAACAGGAGACATCTCTTATGTCACTACATTGCTTCCAATCAAAGGTAGATCACACTATCAACCTACACAGCTCTTTCATCAGGGCATAAAATAGCATTGACCTTCAATGCATCAAAGATTTTTTCAATGCAGGATTTTAAGTATTGCAAGTAATTTCAATTAGCTCTGGACAGTCTGAGCCTACAATGTTTACAAATAAGGGCCAAAAAGTCATGTCAAAACTTAGCTGGTGTCTCAGATCATTTCTCATGATATACTCTGACTGTGTGCCCCATACCATGCTTGTATCATCAAAGGCAAAATCCCATCACCCATCTGCCCTACTGTATGCCTGACCCAGTGATAAGCAACTGCCATTTGGGCCTACAGCCCTCAGTCCTTCTGAATCCTTTATTTCAACAAAGAGGATCTAGAAGGATTTGGGATGGTTTGAAACTAATCCAATATTCAAAATAATTTTAACTCTCTGTAAATAGTATGGGGGTTGAACAAAGAAAAATTGACTAGAGCGGGATTTGAACCAACGACCTCCGGATTAACGTACCGGCGCTCTACCAACTGAGCTATCTAGCCCTATATTGGCGGTCTCCCTATTTTGTCAATATCTTTGTTCGGGGGTGCCAGTCAGAAGCCATACAACCGTTAACTGCCGTGTAGCCAGGGATCACACCCAAGTTTACGATACAACCTGGGAAGCAGCAGCCACGGGATCACCTTGAGGGGATGCGACTTTTTCAATTTAAATGTCAAGTAATAAACCACAAGGGAAACTGACTGGGTAAATTTCAAATAGTATGGGGGTTGAACAAAGAAAAATTGACTAGAGCGGGATTTGAACCAACGACCTCCGGATTAACGTACCGGCGCTCTACCAACTGAGCTATCTAGCCCTATATTGGCGGTCTCCCTATTTTGTCAATATCTTTGTTCGGGGGTGCCAGTCAGAAGCCATACAACCGTTAACTGCCGTGTAGCCAGGGATCACACCCAAGTTTACGATACAACCTGGGAAGCAGCAGCCACGGGATCACCTTGAGGGGATGCGACTTTTTCAATTTAAATGTCAAGTAATAAACCACAAGGGAAACTGACTGGGTAAATTTCAAATAGTATGGGGGTTGAACAAAGAAAAATTGACTAGAGCGGGATTTGAACCAACGACCTCCGGATTAACGTACCGGCGCTCTACCAACTGAGCTATCTAGCCCTATATTGGCGGTCTCCCTATTTTGTCAATATCTTTGTTCGGGGGTGCCAGTCAGAAGCCATACAACCGTTAACTGCCGTGTAGCCAGGGATCACACCCAAGTTTTACGATACAACCTGGGAAGCAGCAGCCACGGGATCACCTTGAGGGGATGCGACTTTTTCAATTTAAATGTCAAGTAATAAACCACAAGGGAAACTGACTGGGTAAATTCAAATAGTATGGGGGTTGAACAAAGAAAAATTGACTAGAGCGGGATTTGAACCAACGACCTCCGGATTAACGTACCGGCGCTCTACCAACTGAGCTATCTAGCCCTATATTGGCGGTCTCCCTATTTGTCAATATCTTTGTTCGGGGGTGCCAGTCAGAAGCCATACAACCGTTAACTGCCGTGTAGCCAGGGATCACACCCAAGTTTACGATACAACTGGGAAGCAGCAGCCACGGGATCACCTTGAGGGGATGCGACTTTTTCAATTTAAATGTCAAGTAATAAACCACAAGGGAAACTGACTGGGTAAATTTTCAAATAGTATGGGGGTTGAACAAAGAAAAATTGACTAGAGCGGGATTTGAACCAACGACCTCCGGATTAACGTACCGGCGCTCTACCAACTGAGCTATCTAGCCCTATATTGGCGGTCTCCCTATTTTGTCAATATCTTTGTTCGGGGGTGCCAGTCAGAAGCCATACAACCGTTAACTGCCGTGTAGCCAGGGATCACACCCAAGTTTACGATACAACCTGGAAGCAGCAGCCACGGGATCACCTTGAGGGATGCGACTTTTTCAATTTAAATGTCAAGTAATAAACCACAGGGAAACTGACTGGTAAATTTCAAATAGTATGGGGGTTGAACAAAGAAAAATTGACTAGAGCGGGATTTGAACCAACGACCTCCGGATTAACGTACCGGCGCTCTACCAACTGAGCTATCTAGCCCTATATTGGCGGTCTCCCTATTTTGTCAATATCTTTGTTCGGGGTGCCAGTCAGAAGCCATACAACCGTTAACTGCCGTGTAGCCAGGGATCACACCCAAGTTTACGATACAACCTGGGAAGCAGCAGCCACGGGATCACCTTGAGGGGATGCGACTTTTTCAATTTAAATGTCAAGTAATAAACCACAAGGGAAACTGACTGGGTAAATTTCAAATAGTATGGGGGTTGAACAAAGAAAAATTGACTAGAGCGGGATTTGAACCAACGACCTCCGGATTAACGTACCGGCGCTCTACCAACTGAGCTATCTAGCCCTATATTGGCGGTCTCCCTATTTTGTCAATATCTTTGTTCGGGGGTGCCAGTCAGAAGCCATACAACCGTTTAACTGCCGTGTAGCCAGGGATCACACCCAAGTTTACGATACAACCTGGGAAGCAGCAGCCACGGGATCACCTTGAGGGGATGCGACTTTTTCAATTTAAATGTCAAGTAATAAACCACAAGGGAAACTGACTGGGTAAATTTCAAATAGTATGGGGGTTGAACAAAGAAAAATTGACTAGAGCGGGATTTGAACCAACGACCTCCGGATTAACGTACCGGCGCTCTACCAACTGAGCTATCTAGCCCTATATTGGCGGTCTCCCTATTTTGTCAATATCTTTGTTCGGGGGTGCCAGTCAGAAGCCATACAACCGTTAACTGCCGTGTAGCCAGGGATCACACCCAAGTTTACGATACAACCTGGGAAGCAGCAGCCACGGGATCACCTTGAGGGGATGCGACTTTTTCAATTTAAATGTCAAGTAATAAACCACAAGGGAAACTGACTGGGTAAATTTCAAATAGTATGGGGGTTGAACAAAGAAAAATTGACTAGAGCGGGATTTGAACCAACGACCTCCGGATTAAACGTACCGGCGCTCTACCAACTGAGCTATCTAGCCCTATATTGGCGGTCTCCCTATTTTGTCAATATCTTTGTTCGGGGGTGCCAGTCAGAAGCCATACAACCGTTAACTGCCGTGTAGCCAGGGATCACACCCAAGTTTACGATACAACCTGGGAAGCAGCAGCCACGGGATCACCTTGAGGGGATGCGACTTTTTCAATTTAAATGTCAAGTAATAAACCACAAGGGAAACTGACTGGGTAAATTTCAAATAGTATGGGGGTTGAACAAAGAAAAATTGACTAGAGCGGGATTTGAACCAACGACCTCCGGATTAACGTACCGGCGCTCTACCAACTGAGCTATCTAGCCCTATATTGGCGGTCTCCCTATTTTGTCAATATCTTTGTTCGGGGGTGCCAGTCAGAAGCCATACAACCGTTAACTGCCGTGTAGCCAGGGATCACACCCAAGTTTACGATACAACCTGGGAAGCAGCAGCCACGGGATCACCTTGAGGGGATGCGACTTTTTCAATTTAAATGTCAAGTAATAAACCACAAGGGAAACTGACTGGGTAAATTTCAAATAGTATGGGGGTTGAACAAAGAAAAATTGACTAGAGCGGGATTTGAACCAACGACCTCCGGATTAACGTACCGGCGCTCTACCAACTGAGCTATCTAGCCCTATATTGGCGGTCTCCCTATTTTGTCAATATCTTTGTTCGGGGGTGCCAGTCAGAAGCCATACAACCGTTAACTGCCGTGTAGCCAGGGATCACACCCAAGTTTACGATACAACCTGGGAAGCAGCAGCCACGGGATCACCTTGAGGGGATGCGACTTTTTCAATTTAAATGTCAAGTAATAAACCACAAGGGAAACTGACTGGGTAAATTTCAAATAGTATGGGGGTTGAACAAAGAAAAATGACTAGAGCGGGATTTGAACCAACGACCTCCGGATTAACGTACCGGCGCTCTACCAACTGAGCTATCTAGCCCTATATTGGCGGTCTCCCTATTTTGTCAATATCTTTGTTCGGGGGTGCCAGTCAGAAGCCATACAACCGTTAACTGCCGTGTAGCCAGGGATCACACCCAAGTTTACGATACAACCTGGGAAGCAGCAGCCACGGGATCACCTTGAGGGGATGCGACTTTTTCAATTTAAATGTCAAGTAATAAACCACAAGGGAAACTGACTGGGTAAATTTCAAATAGTATGGGGGTTGAACAAAGAAAAAATTGACTAGAGCGGGATTTGAACCAACGACCTCCGGATTAACGTACCGGCGCTCTACCAACTGAGCTATCTAGCCCTATATTGGCGGTCTCCCTATTTTGTCAATATCTTTGTTCGGGGGTGCCAGTCAGAAGCCATACAACCGTTAACTGCCGGTAGCCAGGATCACACCCAAGTTTACGATACAACCTGGGAAGCAGCAGCCACGGGATCACCTTGAGGGATGCGACTTTTCAATTTAAATGTCAAGTAATAACCACAAGGGAAACTGACTGGTAAATTTCAAATAGTATGGGGGTTGAACAAAGAAAAATTGACTAGAGCGGATTTGAACCAACGACCTCCGGTTAACGTACCGGCGCTCTACCAACTGAGCTATCTAGCCCTATATTGCGGTTTTCCATATTTTGTCATTCTTTGTTCGGGGGTGCCGTCAGAAGCCAATTAACCCGTGTAGCAGGGATCACACCAGTACGATCAACTGGAAGCGAGCACGGTTTCAACTTAGGGATGCAGACTTTTCAATAAATGTAAGTAATAAACAAAGGGAACAGGTAAATTAATAGAGGGGTTGAAAAAGAAAATGACTGGACGGGATTTAACCAACGTACCTCCATGTAACTTGGCGGGTCCAACTGAAGCTATCAACCTAATGGCGGTCCCATTTTGCAATTTCTGTACGGGGGTGCAGTCAGAAGCATCACCGTAAGCGTGCTTTTCAGGTAACCAAGTTTACATACAAACCCGGGAAAGAGAGCCACGGGTACTTGAGGATGATTTTTGCAATTTAAATGTCAAGAATAAACACAAGGGAAATGACTGGAAATTTAAATAGTAGGGTTCCAAAGAAAAAGTGACTAGAGCGGGATTTGAACAACGACTCTGGCGTCTCCCTTTTGCAATATTCTTTTGGGGTCCATCAGCCATACACGTACTCCGGTACCAGTAACCCGTTTCGATACACCAAGCACACACGGACCTTGAGGGAGCGACTTTTTCAATTTATTCATATAAACCAAGGAAACTGACTGGGAAATTTCAAATAGTATGGGGGTTGAAAGAAAATGACTAGACGGATTTGAACAACGACCTCCGGATTAACGTACCGCGCTCTACCAACGAGCTTCTAGCCCTATATTGCGTCTCCCTATTTTGTCATATCTTGTCGGGTCCAGTCAAAGCAACCTAATGCCGGTGCAGGATCACACCCAGTTCGATCACGAGCGCAGCACGATCCTAGAACTTTCAATTTAATCAATATAACCAAGGAAGCTGGGAAATTCAATATAGGGTGACAAAGAAATGATAGGGGGATTGACAGACCGATACGACGCGCTTACACGTATAGCCTTATTGGCGTCCATTTCATTCTTGTCGGGTCCTAAACCATCACCGTAACTGCGTAGCAGGATCACCAGTTCATACAACTGGACACAGCCACACTTGGGGATGCATTTCATTAAATGTAAGTAATAACACAGGAAACTGTGGTAATTCAATTAGGGTGAAAAAAATGATGACGGCGCATTGACACTGGATAGCTTGGCGGTCCTATTTTCATACTTGTTGGGTGCAGCAGAGCCATACACCTAACTCCGTGTAGAGACACACAAGTTACGTCACTGGAGCACAGCCGGATACTGGATGCGACTTTCATTAATGCATAACAGGAATTGGTAATTCATATAGTGAAGAAAGCTAGAGGATTTGAACCAACCTCGATAGTCGCGCACAAGAGCATACCTATGGTCCTATTTGTCAATATCTTTGTTCGGGTGCACGAAGCATAAACGTATGGTACCAGTCCCCAGTAGATACACTGGAAGCAGCGCCACGTCACCTTGAGGATGCTTTCATATATAAAAAGGATGGTAATTAATGTGGGTTAAAAGAATTACAGCGGTTAAGCCGGTTAAGTAGCTCATAAGTTGGTTATTGCATTTTCGGGGCATCAAGCATCACTTATGTGTGGGTCACTTCATACACTGGGCAGCATGGCGGTCTCCCTATTTTGTCAATATCTTTGTTCGGGGGTGCCAGTCAGAAGCCATACAACCGTTAACTGCCGTGTAGCCAGGGATCACACCCAAGTTTACGATACAACCTGGGAAGCAGCAGCCACGGGATCACCTTGAGGGGATGCGACTTTTTCAATTTAAATGTCAAGTAATAAACCACAAGGGAAACTGACTGGGTAAATTTCAAATAGTATGGGGGTTGAACAAAAAAAATTGACTAGAGCGGGATTTGAACCAACGACCTCCGGATTAACGTACGGCGCTCTACCAACTGAGCTATCTAGCCCTATATTGGCGGTCTCCCTATTTTGTCAATATCTTTGTTCGGGGGTGCCAGTCAGAAGCCATACAACCGTTAACTGCCGTGTAGCCAGGGATCACACCCAAGTTTACGATACAACCTGGGAAGCAGCAGCCACGGGATCACCTTGAGGGGATGCGACTTTTTCAATTTAAATGTCAAGTAATAAACCACAAGGGAAACTGACTGGGTAAATTTCAAATAGTATGGGGGTTGAACAAAGAAAAATTGACTAGAGCGGGATTTGAACCAACGACCTCCGGATTAACGTACCGGCGCTCTACCAACTGAGCTATCTAGCCCTATATTGGCGGTCTCCCTATTTTGTCAATATCTTTGTTCGGGGGTGCCAGTCAGAAGCCATACAACCGTTAACTGCCGTGTAGCCAGGGATCACACCCAAGTTTACGATACAACCTGGGAAGCAGCAGCCACGGGATCACCTTGAGGGGATGTCTTCATTCCATATGGAACAGCTCTTTACTCACTCCAGAAATAAGTTTATGAATGAATGTCCCTTGTGTTTGTGTTTGAACTATTCTAATACAAAGTCCAGCTTGGTCTGTAATAATTGGCCTGGTGTTTATAGCATGTTGATTGTGTGTTCAGGATCCTTTCCAATACAAAGTCCAGCTTGGTCTTTAATAATTGGCCTGGTGTTTATAGCAGGTTGATTGTGTGTTCAGGATCCTTTCCAATACAAAGTCCAGCTTGGTCTGTAATAATTGGCATGGTGTTTATAGCAGGTTGATTGTGTGTTCAGGATCCTTTCCAATACAAAGTCATGCATGGTCTGTAATAATTGGCATGGTGTTTATAGCAGGGTTTATTGTGTGTTCAGGATCCTTTCCAATACAAAGTCATGCGTGGTCTGTAATAATTGGCATGGTGTTTATAGCAGGTTGATTGTGTGTTCAGGATCCTTTCCAATACAAAGTCATGCGTGGTCTTTAATAATTGGCATGGCGTTTATAGCAGGTTGATAGTGTGTTCAGGATCCTTTCCAATACAAAGTTATGCGTGGTCTGTAATAATTGGCCTGGTGTTTATAGCAGGTTGATTGTGTGCGCAGGATCCTTTCCAATACAAAGTCATGCGTGGTCTGTAATAATTGGCCTGGTGTTTATAGCAGGTTGATTGTGTGTTCAGGATCCTTTCCAATACAAAGTCCAGCTTGGTCTGTAATAATTGGCATGGTGTTTATAGCAGGTTGATTGTGTGTTCAGGATCCTTTCCAATACAAAGTCCAGCTTGGTCTGTAATAATTGGCCTGGTGTTTATAGCAGGTTGATTGTGTGTTCAGGATCCTTTCCAATACAAAGTCCAGCTTGGTCTGTAATAATTGGCATGGTGTTTATAGCAGGTTGATTGTGTGTTCAGGATCCTTTCCAATACAAAGTCATGCGTGGTCTGTAATAATTGGCATGGTGTTTATAGCAGGTTGATTGTGTGTTCAGGATCCTTTCCAATACAAAGTCATGCGTGGTCTGTAATAATTGGCATGGTGTTTATAGCAGGTTGATTGTGTGTTCAGGATCCTTTCCAATACAAAGTCATGCGTGGTCTTTAATAATTGGCATGGTGTTTATAGCAGGTTGATTGTGTGTTCAGGATCCTTTCCAATACAAAGTCATGCGTGGTCTTTAATAATTGGCATGGCGTTTATAGCAGGTTGATAGTGTGTTCAGGATCCTTTCCAATACAAAGTTATGCGTGGTCTGTAATAATTGGCCTGGTGTTTATAGCAGGTTGATTGTGTGCGCAGGATCCTTTCCAATACAAAGTCATGCGTGGTCTGTAATAATTGGCCAGGTGTTTATAGCAGGTTGATTGTGTGTTCAGGATCCTTTCCAATACAAAGTCATGCTTGGTCTGTAATAATTGGCCTGGTGTTTATAGCAGGTTGATTGTGTGTTCAGGATCCTTTCCAATACAAAGTCCAGCTTGGTCTGTAATAATTGGCATGGTGTTTATAGCAGGTTGATTGTGTGTTCAGGATCCTTTCCAATACAAAGTCCAGCTTGGTCTGTAATAATTGGCCTGGTGTTTATAGCAGGTTGATTGTGTGTTCAGGATCCTTTCCAATACAAAGTCCAGCTTAGTCTGTAATAATTGGCATGGTGTTTATAGCAGGTTGATTGTGTGTTCAGGATCCTTTCCAATACAAAGTCATGCGTGGTCTGTAATAATTGGCTTGGTGTTTATAGCAGGTTGATTGTGTGTTCAGGATCCTTTCCAATACAAAGTCATGCGTGGTCTTTAATAATTGGCATGGTGTTTATAGCAGGTTGATTGTGTGTTCAGGATCCTTTCCAATACAAAGTCATGCGTGGTCTGTAATAATTGGCCTGGTGTTTATAGCAGGTTGATTGTGTGTTCAGGATCCTTTCCAATACAAAGTCAAGCTTGGTCTGTAATAATTGGCCTGGTGTTTATAGCAGGTTGATTGTGTGTTCAGGATCCTTTCCAATACAAAGTCCAGCTTAGTCTGTAATAATTGGCCTGGTGTTTATAGCAGGTTGATTGTGTGTTCAGGATCCTTTCCAATACAAAGTCCAGCTTGGTCTGTAATAATTGGCCTGGTGTTTATAGCAGGTTGATTGTGTGTTCAGGATCCTTTCCAATACAAAGTCCAGCTTGGTCTGTAATAATTGGCCTGGTGTTTATAGCAGGTTGATTGTGTGTTCAGGATCCTTTCCAATACAAAGTCATGCTTGGTCTGTAATAATTGGCCTGGTGTTTATAGCAGGTTGATTGTGTGTTCAGGATCCTTTCGAATACAAAGTCATGCTTAGTCTGTAATAATTGGCCTGGTGCTTATAGCAAGTTGATTGTGTGTTCAGGATCCTTTCCAATACAAAGTCATGCTTAGTCTGTAATAATTGGCCTGGTGCTTATAGCAAGTTGATTGTGTGTGCAGGATCCTTTCCAATACAAAGTCTAGTCTTGGTCCAATACGTCACTATCTCATACTCGTGATAACCAGACAGAGGGCGCGCTTTTCTTCTTGAATTCGTCGCGGTTTGACGACTGGCTGTAGTAACGTCTTGGATATCTTGTTTTAGAGGGCGTGGCCAAATTATGGTAATGAAGCATCAAGTCTTGTATTATTCATATTAGTGACTAAATGACAAGCTTGCAAGACAAGCAAGATGTGAAAGTTCACGGGGTTGTCGAGACGAGCTAGCTTGACATTGTGTGTTGTGCATGCTAGCTGTGTTACATCGCATGAACTCTTGATTGACCACCATATGGCTTCTATCGCATTATCAATGCATTTAGCAAGTGATTCTGAAATTATTGAAGCTAAGCTTGAAGTCGGAATTAGGTTTATCGGTTGGTCCATGGTTGGTCATTGTTATTGGACGTTTGAATCTTGTACATTGTCGATGTCAAACATGTAATTTGAAAAAGATTATCTTTGCATTTGAATTAATACGGCATTGCTACCATCCGACATGCCCTGAAAATAAACTATTGGCAAAAAAACAATTGTACCATGCACTACACCTACACGAATGATGATTTCTGTGTAGCAATAAAATTAATTTTCTGCAGCGGGATAATTTACTGCATTATCTAGGCCTAATTCACTGATATGTGTTCACAAAGAGAGGTGACCTCAAGACTGTTTGGATCATGTACTGTTCATATGGCCATCACTCCAACATGCTACTTTCAAACAGTACGTATTTTGCTGCATATATAATGAGCGTTTCAAATACCGCGCGCCTCCTGTGCAATTTGGCCTACATGCAGTTTCTCTATTGCAAGGTCAAAGTGCATAAATAAATGTAATACATTTTACGCATGAAGTGTAGCCAGCCTACTACTGTACAATGTACATGTATGGTACATGTACATAGTGTGGAAATCTATGTATTTTCAACAATGCATTATCGTAAGCACTATTAAAATTAATGGCAATAAACTTACTTGGTTAGAAGTACAGCAACTTTTAATTGATAGTATCATAAGCATTTTGAGAAACATTTCACATCGAAATAATGTGGTTATCGAAAAAGATATTAGTTTTTATCCCCTAAAATTTAAATCTGTGAAAAGTTACTGCAAAAACGATCAGATTGTGTATTCCAATTACGGATTATTCTTCCTGCGTTGACAATCGCTCCGGATTTTTGGCGATATCTACAAAACTCGACCACCTTTTGAAATGAATTTTTCACAGGTTAGTTTTATTGTAGATAGCTACATTTGTGTAGGATTAAAATAATCAAACTTTTTCAAAAACCGAACGTATAGTTTCCCTATAACTCCCATGAACTCCATTTTACTTGTGAAAGCATCTCAAATAAACTTCCTCGTTATTAAACAATTCCTGCACTGTTCCTGTAAACCTTCAACAAACGACTAAGTTAAATATTGTTATAAACAAATAAGCAATTCCAGAATAATCTATGGAATTGTTCAGTCCAAAACTTACGGAAAACCCATTGTCAAGCACTATTCAGAATGCATTTTATTCACTTGGGCCTATAATAATTCCTGACGAGAAGGTACTTTTCACCACAATACTATTCACAACAACGTTCCCTGTTATAAACGCATGGCGATTCATGAATAATTCACGAAAAGGGGCAAACTCGATCGATGATTGGGTCCCCCGGAAAGTCGGGGGAAAAACAATGAAACACTTAAGCACCCTTTTACAAGATACCCAAGACCTTCGTGGAAGCTAAATCGAACCAGGGATAGTGACACCCTCTGTTGTTGGAATTGATCCATTTCGGTGCGTTGTTGGAATTGATCCATTTCGGTGCGTTGTTGGAATTGATCCATTTCGGTACGAAGGTCTTGGAACCAAGACTATACAAAGTCATGCTTGGTCTGTAATAATTGGCCTGGTGTTTATAGCAGGTTGATTGTGTGTGCAGGATCCTTTCCAATACAAAGTCATGCTTGGTCTGTAATAATTGGCCTGGTGTTTATAGCAGGTTGATTGTGTGTTCAGGATCCTTTCCAATACAAAGTCCAGCTTGGTCTGTAATAATTGGCCTGATGTTTATAGCAGGTTGATTGTGTGTGCAGGATCCTTCATACACATGTAGACACTACATCAACTTGGATTCTAGTGTGATTCATTCATTAGGTTTAACTCATCTTTCATTCAAACCAATGTAAGTTATAATACAAAGAAGAATGTATAATAATAATACAATATAAGTGGCTTCTTATATAGCGCCCATATCTGTCACTCAATGACACTCAAGGCGCTTCAACATACACAATGACTGTCCATCCTACAGGTAAACATTAAATGGTTTATGATTTCCACATTTTTATTGGAAAAAGGTTTGTTAAATATCAGCAATAATTATCCATCTGTTGGAGTAAAGCAATGGTGATACAGAAATACATGGTGTATAAAGAATGACTAAACTGTACAAGTCTGGCATGTATTTGAACAGTTTTGGGATCCTTTGGTTCTCCCATGTGTGCTTTAATGTGTGAAGGAAAGAAAATCACACTTAGGAACACTACATGGCCCAATCTCATAGAGCTGCTTTAACAGCGTTTTTGTGCTTACTGTGTGAGTTTTCATTTCATAGCGCTGCTAACCATAAGGGAACAAAAAGGCATGCTTACCTTCCAGTGCTCACTGTATGAAAATGAAGGACGCAACAATGCAAATTTTCTTGCTAAACTGTGAAATACGCTTACGCTTAAGCAAAGTTTTCTTCTACAGTAAGCACAACAATTTGCGTACCGTTAAGGTCCCAGTGTTTGAATATTGGCTATCTTATGGAGCCTGCAAAACAAAAGGTCTCCACAGGGGAATTCTAAAGAGAGGGATGTTCCACAAGGAATTTGTGTACAAAGTCTGTTTGGGGATGTTAAGTGCATTACAAAATACACAGAACCTACACATCCCATCTAAAGGACAAAGCAAATATGGTAAAGCATCTTGCTCATGGACACAAGTGCCTGGAACTGGAATCCACACTCTGTTGATCAGAAACACTAGACCTTGGTCTGGTGCTCTTAACCACTCAGCCACAGCATGCCATAATAATAATACTGGGTTCTTCATCACACCCCGAGGGGCGTATCAAAGCACTCATTATTTGTTTTTCAACAGGATGGGCAGAGAGTTTTGAATGATGAGACCCAATTATCTTGCATCTTATTATCATTGTTGCATTTTTTAATCCATTTATAGGATGCTCGTGTAGGATATCTTTGCTGCCATTTTTCTGTTGAAAGAAGACTCTCTCCACTGTCAGTCTTTTGCAAGCCAGTGTTGGAATGGGTAGTGGGATAAGGTGCTTGGGTTCAACAGAGCTGGAGGGAAAGATAGAGGAACTGCAAAGCAAGGACTGTACTCTCCACAGGGTAGAAACAGACAGAGAGATGAGTCCATAAACAATAAGAAGTTGTTAGGAATCAGGTTGGTCTAGTTGTGACTTGTCCTATCAATCACATCCATGGACCGTGGTTTGAATCATACCTCAGAGCAGTGCCTCATGTGTGGATAGTGTTTTCAGTCTCTTCCATGTTACATAGGTTTAAAGGTTTTCATTTCACAACCAAAACTGAGTAGATCTTCCTAGTTACAGTGCTATTATCTTTGAAAGAAACCTAGGCAGATTTTGTCCAATACAAATCAGAGTTGCCTCAGAAGAACACTTCACAAACAAAATGAGTATCATTGCCCTGTACATGTAACATGGAGGAGACATAGAGAGTCTGTTAACATTAGAGAATAGTTCAAGTACCAATTCTAAAGCTTTTATTGTAACTGGAAAAAGCATCAAAAGACACCACAAATGACTGTTGCTTATTTTAGTTGCCGCAGTCTAAATAAGCCTGATGTGAACTAGTAAATGCTCCCTGCATAAACAGCACTTTGTCTTTGTGACAAATAGTTTTCAAAATTAAAAAAGGAAAAGAAATTAAATCTCAGGAAATTCAATTGAATTTGTAATCCCAATGCCATCCCATCTTCATTTTCCTTTGGATCAATATACACTGAGTAAACTTACTCCAGGGTTAGCTAAAATTTCCCTTTTCCGTACCATAGGTGACTTTAGTCAACCAAGCTTACACCAAAAAAGCATTCAAGCCTGAGCACTAAGGTCCATGTTCACCCTCCGTACCCAAGCTTACCATCATTTAAAAGAGAAAGAGTGGATCTTTCCAATGATGGTAAAATAAACTAAGGTTGTTATTACGCAAATCTCTTCAATTTGGAGTGGAAAGATTCAAAATGCCAAACACCTACGAAGCGCCATATTGTTGTGTACAAAAAAACTGTTTGAGATTACAGATCACACTGTGGAAAGAAAGACAAAGAACTTTGACATTTAATGGCTGATTTCAATGATTTTTTAATTATATGAAAGGGAATTCAATAAGTAAGAATCTTTGTATTACTTATTTTGCTGTAAAACAATATCTTCATGGAGATAATAGAGTTTGTAAAAATGGCCTTTGAACGAAAGCTTTCTGTTATGTAGGAATTTGTGCTTCACACTTGAGTGGTCAAATAATGTGGTCACCAGTGGCTGTTTTTGTCCAAACAATTTGGTAACAAAAGGGTTAAAGTGACTCCCAAGCAGGGAGTTTTCTGTTCCCGGGTTAGTAATTTAATTGTGAAGAGTTAAACCACAATTTTATGTAATTTCCCAGTAAATCAATGAAGTTTGAGACTAAATATAGTTTGAATTGTTTCCTCAATAGACATGACAGATGAAGAAGATGGAAGACGATCTAGCTGAGATAAGAGACTGACATGACACCCTGATGCAAGAAATAACATGAACAGATGAGAAACAGGTAAGAGGTCAATTCTTCTAGGGCTGGTAATTCTCTGGTTTTTGAAGAATTAATCCTTATTTACTGAGTGGTCTGATGCACTGGACTCAAGTTCTGACAATGTCAACATTCTGGAATTCAAGTCGTGGTCATGGCATTTATTGTTTTTGAGCCTTCAATGGTTTTGTTCAAAGCTAGCTACTTAAGCTAAACTACAATCTGTCTCCAGTACTCTTTTTTTTTTACAATCATGAAACATTCAATTGAGATCTAAAAACATTAAATTCATTAATATGAAATTTACACTTTAGACAAGGCTATTTCAGATTTTAAAAATGGAAGAAATGATAGACTGATGAGAACACTGGTTTGTACTGATAGGCTCAGGAAAAAAACAAAACCCTTGAACATTGCATGAATGTGGAAATGAGGAGTTGGTTGGCTTTAAAAACCTTAACAGTTGAAGACTATAATAGACACCAACCCTGTCCACCGTGACATCAATGACCTAGTCTCGTTTGGACAAACGGGCGGGGAATTATTGTTTTGAAAACAACACTGTGAAGCAGCTTTTTTAAGTTATGCCTTTTCCAAACTCCGGCCTGGGCTCTGGCTCAGGCTTGGGCTCCTTCAATCCGACATTTGGAGAAGGCCCTTCAAGGAACTCCTATATTAATGTTTGGAATGTGGTGGAAAGCTCTATAGACCAATCCATACATGCAAGTGCTGTACGCCTCACCACCATTGCTGGGACACTGGCAGCATAAGGTCTTGGATACAAAGACATGGAAAAACCATTGTCTTTTTAACTTTGATGTGAATTACTGTAGGTGTTTTTCTCAACAATTTACACACATTCCCTGACAGGACAGCATGGCATAACAATGAATAGAACACTGACTATGAATATTTGCAACTAAACAGAAGCTGAATCCTAAACAGTCAGACTACACACTGAAAATCTCTGTCATCTCATTCAATCCTGCATTGCATGAGAATACCTGCACACATACAGGGTCAGCCAGCCAGATGACCAGGCCCACATGCAAAACAGGCATAACACAGTGTATAATAATGATGCTGTCCGGGCACAGCTTTGTACCAAACATGAGCACCGATAGGCATGATTTGCGGATTTTTAAATAATAGTTTTTAGTATGACATGTCATACTTACTCATACATTTTTTAACTTTCCAAGTTTATTATTCATGTAATAAGGGTGAACTTATGAAACCTGTATACTAAAAGTAGGGGTGCTTTAGTAAATATGAGCACCATGATCTAAACAGTTGGGGGTGCTGCAGCAACCACAGCACCCCCGGCTCTCGTGGGCTTGGGTCTGGGCTCATGTTTTTAAAACCCAATTCTTGCCTCTTAATCTACCCTTGTTTAAAATCAATGTTTTTGTTTCCATCCTTTATTCAAGCATATTGTATGCCTAGTCTGTCAATATGATTTGATTATGCCCATTCTGACTCTGATACTTTTCCCATCACACCAGGTTCTACAGGATCAATAGAGTCAAATGAACTCATGTATGGAAGAGAACTGGATACATCAAGAAGAGAGAAGAACTTGTCTAAGAGATGGAGCTAGTCCAACAGATGACTCAATAAGAGAAGACAGAAGAAGAAAGGCAGACACAGGAAACAAAGAGGAAGATAGAGGTACAGGTAAGAATGAATAGTGGAGATGTGATCAGTGTGGGACTGTGTGAGTGTCTAGAATTATCTCTACACAGTGTAAAGTACCAGCTTGGTGTAATGTCTTACAAGACAATTTACCTACAGATGAATCTGAAATTACTGTAGTACACTGTATTCAGTAAGACTACATACATTGTATACATCACACCCTAACCTTTACTGTTTCAATTGTCTTTTATGAGAGATGTATTTGAAATGTACTGCAATGCTATAAAGACTCTCCACTGATCAATCTAAATGCAGTGTGAATTTTAGGGTTGACAATTATTCATTAATATGAGCCAAGATCATTGCTCCACATAAATGACTGGCCCTCTTTGATCGAATGGATTCATATTTAACATTTTATAGATGCTTGAAGCTAAGCTTACATCCTTCTGTATGTTTGACATTCCTCCATGGGTATTAAATTGAGATGATTTTCCCTTGATAGATGACAAAGTGACAGCATGAGAAGGCATCTACCCTTAGTCTACAACAGCAGGAATTAGAGGCAGAGAAACAAGCTGAGAGAGACTATGAGGAAATGTTACAACAGGAGACATCTCTTATGTCACGACATTGCTTCCAATCAAAGGTAGATCACACTATCAACCTACACAGCTCTTTCATCAGGGCATAAAATAGCATTGACCTTCAATGCACCAAAGATTTTTGAATGCAGGTTTTTTAGTATTGCAAGTAATTTCAATTAGCTCTGGACAGTCTGAGCCTACAATGTTTACAAATAAGGGCTTAAAAAGTCATGTCCAAAGTTCACTGGTGTCTCAGATCAAGGAGGTGTTCTTTATTTCTATGGAGCAAGAACTGTTTGAGGATACATGTAGACTCAATGTACAATTAAGAAGCTTCTCATTCTGCAAGCTATGTACAATTGTTTTGAATCACAATTTGTACTTTTACAACAGTCAGGGGGAACAATGTAATACTGTACATTACACAACTGATATGAGACATTTGTCCACTGTTACCATAAACCATCTTAGAGAATTAGTGACACTCTTTAACATCCTTTGAATTTTCAGTCATTCCTGAAAAATGTCAACAGTAGTGATTTATTTCCTTGTGGTACAATTCTTGTTACAATTCTTGTGTTGAACAGGTTTGAAATGAACATTGTTAAATAGGACTAGGCTAGTGCCCTTTCTTTGTGATTGTTAATTTAGGTAATGAATAAAAGCTCATTAGAATTAAACAATTACTTTATTTACAAGTTATGACACTGGTAGTCAAATGAAACTTTGAGTTGTTACACCACTGGCTCTATTCAGAACCACCTGAAACTCATAAAGAGATTAATGTCATGTAAATGGTGTTAACTGCAAACCTTACTAGAATGTATCTCCACCAAACAATGATTCAAATTCTGCTAATTTAAGAATTATTTGGTTTAAAACTGGTCACTGTGAAACAACAACAACAACAACAACATCCAGCAAGATTTATCCTGATATTGATTGATGTGTCCTGTTGAATACATTGGCAAAGCAATGTAACTGCAGGGAAATAGTCACCAGGTGAGACAGTGTTTCTACAAAAAACAGTTTGAGGGTGTATGATTTATTTGCATCATATAAAGACCTTTAAATAAGCAAAAAAGGGTTCTACATGAATTAATGCTGTCACAATGTTTGAAAATCTTAAGAGAGTCTGAGTGTGATTGCCTCTCATTGGGGAGACCCTGTAAAGCAGTTATAATGCAACAGGCTTGAACTTGGTTCCTTAATTTGTTCTTTTCAATGTGTTCTTTGATTTGGTTTTTCTTGTGTTTTACAGGATACTATTCACAGTTTTGTTTTGTAGTTTGGTTCAGAGTTCATCTTTTTTTAATAACAATTTTGTCTTTGATAAATGATGCCTAGTATTTTTCACTTTGTTTTGGACTTTATTTTAAAACGTTTCATTTGTTTAAAAACTGTTGTCTTTGATTTATGTTTTGTTCTTAAGTTTACAATTCTTTTAAACCTGCCTTATCCAACGTCCACCATTTCTCCAGGTTAGACATTTTAATTTTTCTGGCACTGTAGATTAATATAAAACTTCAAACGCATCAAAAGTAAATAATCTAATATAACTTTAAGTTTCTTTGGGTTTGCATGCGCTAAGAGTTTAATGTCCGATTGTTAACACTGGTTACAAATTAACACAATGACTACCAGTTTCTTCATTTCCTCTTTTGTTTAAAAGTGGAAATGGTCAAACATTTTTTTGAAGTATCAAAAAAGAAAACAAACAAATAAACAATTGGAATGTGGAGGTCGGATAAGGTAAATTATCTGTCAGCTCTATTTGGTCTCCAATAATTACATGTATGAAAATAGCAATTGTTTTGATTTGCAAGGTTTGCTACAGTTTTAATAAAATATTGTATATCATCTGAATTTGTTTGTTTGTTTTCTTTTTTTGTTTGTTGTACCAACCACAACTTCAATGTTTGCATGTTTTATTTGAGTGAGTTGTTATCATGGTATTGGATTCAGGCCTTATTCTCATTCATAAACAGCAAGATTAATCAACAAAATATTGTGCAAACTTTGTAAATAAAGATATAAGGGGGTTTAAAACAAAAGACCTTTTTAGAAGTTCTCAGGATTAAAACAAAACTTAATCTTATTTAGAGCCAAGAGCAGCCGACTCGCTGTATATCAAGCCACTAAAACTATGGTTGTGACGTTGGCCCATATTATTTTGGATTGGGCACGGACATCAATTGGGCGTACTCGCCTAAGCAACCACCCCTCCCCCCTCTCCCCACCCACCCACCCTTACTTACACCATCACCACAATAGAGTTTACATTTTGGGTTATTAATATTGGACTTCAAACTGATGTTTGGCAGAGAACTTTGAAGACTCACAATTTCACCTTTATTATTTAAACGAGCTCAAGGCATGAGAAATCTGACTCTAGACATGAATCTCTCCCAGTGTCCGATTGCCCCAAAGACAAAAACAAATCTCTGGGTCTGATTCTCGGGCAGATTTAACCAAGGTTCTTTAAACTGAAACGAAAAACAGAAAGAAAACAAAATGTACTTGTCGGCGAAATAATATTTGACAAATCAATTCAAACCCTTAGTTGAATTGTAAAAAAGGAAAACTTATTTTCTTCGATTTCCATTCGACATTACTTTCTGTTTTTAATGATTGCGGTGCCTGCTCCTATTACTGACCTGGGCCCAATCTAATGGCTCTGCTTACTGCCGGATTCTGCGCTTGCAATCACAATTCTTCGCTTACAGGACAAGCGCCGAATTTCTGCTGTGTAAGCAAAGATTGCCTAGTAGCGTGTAGTACGCACGCGCAAAAGCACAAACTCCCTGCTAAGCGCGTAATTCCCTTCTTCCGTAAGCGCTTATTCTTTGCTTACGGTAAGCAGAGCCATGACATCGGGCCCTGGTTATCGGGCACGCTCCGTGGTCTAGTGGGAAAACTTTTGCACTTAAAATTAATGATTGTGTTGTTGGTTCGAATCCTACCCGAGTAGTATACCTGTGGATTGTTTTTTTTCGGACTCAGAAAAGCATTGATCATTGATCACAAATCGGTGCAGAGTATTTTTCAACAAGGGTTTTGTATTGTTCTCTTAATCACGTTACTGTCATGTTAAGGATTTTTCCGGCTACAGTCTAGGATGCTAGTTTCCCCTGCTCTTCTGAAAATGCTGAAATAATTAAAAGTTGATGAGTTGGTTTTTTTCACAAAAATTTGTTTAGGCAGCGCTTTGGGGGTGTTTTGTGGTTTTTCCAAAGTAGAGACTGTAAGGAAAATGAGTCGGGTGCATTAGTTATATCGTTAGAACCAGTTATAGTTTTTATTGTATTGCCTACAGGAACACGACAACAATGAGGAATATGCCTGGTCGATGCCCCCCAAGGAAAAAATGACGTTTTCTATTAGGGTACTCAGGAAATATTTGGGTAAGTTTAAAAGGATCAAGATTTCAAGCGATTCCTAAAATCCCAAGGCATTAATTTCTAGTTACAAACCTGGTATGTACCAATGTACCATCATATCTGGTATACGTTTCTTGTATTTTAGAGACCTCCACCATGTTCATGTATTTGACATAAGTGGAAATAAAACTGATTGATTGATTGATTGATTGGTTGATTGATTAATTGGGTGACGTTTTTCAATATGATTTTTCCCCCGCTGGAAGCTTGAGCTTTGGTTCAGTGATAATAATTGTTGTGTTCTCCCTTTTTGTATCACCATTTTCTTGACTGAAATTTTATTGATAATCAGATTTCAATTAATAACCAGCATAATGGCTTATCACCCAGCCTATAGTAAGATTGCTATAGTAGGGCAGAATACTTTCATGCGTGGTCTATGATTCACATTCCATTGGTCAAACGACCGTCCCATAATGCGTCTGACTTTTTCCGCCTCATAACAATTAAAATGGGCCTTGGAAAGCACCAACGCAGTGGCTCGGTTCGTTAAGGCGCTGGTACTATCTCAGAATTCTTAATCGGGTGGCCACTGGTTCTGGGTTCGATCACCGGCTCTCCTCAATATTACGAAACAAGGCTGTTGTCCTCTAGAGCCTTGATCACGACAAGTTTCCATCACCAAGTCGAGGGTGAGAGGGAACAATCTGCCCCTGAGAGGGGCTTACAATGAGTCCGGGCAGGTTGAAGCCCCCCCCCCTCCCCCACTCCTCAACAACGTGATAACATCTCACTGTTTACTTTTATAATTGTCAATACATCAACAGGACGACAATGAACAAACTAGTTGACGAACAATCGAACCTAACAATTACAAAAAATAACCAGGGGAAAATACATACACTCATTCGTTTGTGTGCACGCATTTTTTATCGCGCTGTTGTTCATCTGATTAAAACGCTGCTCTAACAAATCTTTGTGAACAAAACCGACTCATCAACTTATGATTATTGTAGCATTTTCAGAAGAGCAGTGGGAAACTAGCATCCTAGACTGTAGCCGGCAAAATCATTAACACGGCGTTGACAACATTGCAACATTTTAGGTCTGAATAGTTCAGGGCCCAATTTCATGGCTCTGCTTACCGTAAGCAAAGAATCGGCGCTTGCGGAAGCAGGGAATTCCGCGCTTACGTCAAGCGTATTTCACGGGTTAGCGGGAATTTCGGCTTGTGCGCATGCGTACTCCACGTTACTAGGTATTCTACACTTACACAGCTAGCGCAGAAATTCGGCGCTTGAACAGTAAGCGGAGAATGGTCAACGCAAGCGCAGAATTCGGCGGTAAGCAGAGCCATGAAATTGGGCCCTGATGAGAACTCCGTTACAAAATCGTGACCGTTAAATTGGCATAGCGCCATCGCTCGGCTCTGTTTCCCTCTCGTTAGCCATTCGCTCGGCCCAGCGGCCTATCCAGGACCGCTGGGATGGGCTAATCAGCTTGCACAGATTCTTGTTCAGGAAGTACGTCATGCGTGCAGTGCTTGCAGTGTGAGTGTGATGCATGATGGGACTGAGCATTAACGTTAACGATACGTTTGCCCATCCCAGCGCCTTTGGTTTTAAGGCAAGGCGCTGGGGACAAGCGAATGTTCTTTTCAGCTAATAGTGCGTGTCAGAAGTTCGACGGAATCCCATAAGGACCAATGTGATGTTGAATTTAAATCATAATTTGTTTACGATTTGCAGAACTGACGATACATAAGATGGTTTCTAACGTGTATTGATATCAGTTCTAAAGAGCCTCAAGCTCATTATTTTCAGTAAATTTGACCAAGTTTATCTGGGACAATTTAAATAGATACTATAGGGCAAACTCATAAGCTGTGCATAATATGTACATTTAGTAGCAACGAAGGGCCGAGCATAATAAAAAACATTGACTTGGCACGTAGTACAAAAAGTAATAACTGCAATTAGGCCTTGTGATCGTCCAACTACCCGGGCAATCACACAGGGTAATTATATTGTTCCCAAACCTAAATGTGAAATTTTTAAAAACAGCTATGCTGGATGGGTCACCCTCGTTAACAGCTTCAGTTACAGAGCTCCCTCTTTTTTTAAATGGTATTTCTTTAACTATTCGTTCCAACTCTTATTCTTCATTTCGGCGTTTGCTGAAGGAAGGTAAGGCTTGAACTGCTTTCACACTATTCATTAAACCTTTTCTTTCAACTTTTCATTCAACCGCTTTCCTGCGTTTTGCGCGGGCTGTTGGCTTGTAAATAGTAAATAGTTTATGATCTGTATTCGGGAATATGGGGCACTCCACACTCGTATTCTTTTATTTGTTATTTGTCCTTTTTTTGTATTTTTTCTTTGATGTTCTCTTTCCTTTTCTATTATTATGTGAGGGCCCCAAATGATCAGCTGTGCTGGATGGGTCACCCTCGTTAAATATGGTTTAAATAAATAAATAAATAAATAAATAATGAAGGGGAGAAAACATAAACGGACACTATTGTGTGTGTACATTGTTACAGAACTGATGTTATGGCCATCGTGCACGCTGCACACCGCAAATTCTCATAATATTTATTTATTTCAAATTTGTTCAACAAACCTACTCATCAACGTATGGTTATTTTAGCATTTTCTTAGGAGCAGAAACTAATCTTGAGGGGGAAACTGCATCCTAGACTATGACCACCAAAGTCCAAACTGTAACACTGACAGCTTTACACAAAGGCAGGCCTGTTTATTATGAAATCCTTGGGGGGGGGGGGGGTTCGTATTGAAACCATGACCATTAAGTTGGCATAGCGCCCTGACTTTTGCAATTGTTCGTGAAGATGATAAAACCAATAAGATTTTGAATTAAACATTTTGCAGAACTAATGATGCATGTCCATACCGTGTAACAATTTTCAGTTTATAGTTTACAAAAAAGAAGAAAACACATTGTGCTTACGGCAGAAAACTGCGAACACGGCTCATGAAATAAAGTGAGTAACGGGGTATGTAAGCGCAGAACTTAAAGAAATTTTTTAAATCATAACATTTAAACTGATAATTTTTAATATCAGAAGTCTGGATTTCGAATGGGGGACTGATACTATCTTGAAGAGCTTCATTTTCCCTTTAGACGTATCGACATTCAAGGCCTTACTCAAAGTCAAGATAATGGTGTTCGCTAATTATTGTGAATGAAAAAATAGACCGTTCGGATAATTTGCAATTAGTACCACCATTTTGTTTTCCTCCAATACGGCGAACTGTAAACAAATTTATCCTGATAGCGCCCTCTTTTGAATCAACCTCAGCCCATGTTGTTAATTTCCGACCCTGGGGATTTCCCTATGACGACACTGGCTCCTTGTTCATTCACGCCCACATGATATCCGTGATGTGATGAATGGTGGAGGTTGTTGCAATTAAATCCAGCTCTGCCGCCCTCTTCCGGCTAGACTGGGGACCAGTCTACTGTTGGATCCGGAACCTTCGCTCGGCCCCAGCGGCCTATCCAGGACCGCCGGGATGGGCTAATCAGCTTGCACAGATTCTTGTTCAGGAAGTACGTCATGCGTGCAGTGCTTGCAGTGCTTGCAGTGTGAGTGTGATGCATGATGGGACTGAGCATTAACGTTAACGATACGTTTGCCCATCCCAGCGCCTTTGGTTTAAAGGCAAGGCGCTGGGGACGAGCGAATCCGGAACCCTGCCTCCCTACTTGTCATGCTGGTTACACACATTACCAACCTCGTCCCCATGGTTTACTTTATTTCCAACCATGTTTACAATAGCGGTCAACCTCGTACTATTCGACACACCCTGGGGACGAGGTTGACACATCACACATGTATAATAAACGAGTCCACACGAAGTTGCCGTGCAGTGTCACAGTGACAGAAGAGACTGCCAGTGACACTGACACTGACAGTGACGCTTCAATTTCAAATGTGTGGTATGTACATATTTATTTTTGTTTTAACGTAATGTTCCTTGTCTCTCTTTGTGTTTAGCATTTGGGTTTCTATGTACATTGTTCTATGTACTGGCCTGTGGTCGAGATGTCAGTGTTCGTTGCACTGCACACTGACGTCCTGGGTATAATAAAGCCTCTGAAATACAATGCGAACAAATTAAAATGTCCGTATCATGCCACCAGCTTATTTACGTTTGTTTTTGTATTTTGTTCCCTTTTTTTCTTACTCTTGAGGATGTATTTAATCGATTAGACATCATCTTTTTTGTTTTTCTAAATCAAACAGTCCGAGCAATGTTTCCAATGCGCATGAACGATGACCGACTGATTGGAGTATTGTACAACTTACATAGACACACACACAGCAAATGACAACAACATGGCGTTTATTTTCATCTCGCTGCAAGGTGAGTTGACTTGCGATTTTGAAACATTTTTTTATACCTTTAGAATTGTTAAATTCTGCCCTTTTTTTTGCTGTACATCTTTGGTGACCCCTTCGGGATAGGTAAGAATTTGGCGGTTTTATTGCATCCAAATTTTTGGAGAAGAAGCTGTAAAATCCTTTATTTATTCTTGGCCTAGTAAAATACTCTTTTGATGGTTCCACAAATAACAATGGTATATCCACGGGTAGCCCAGGTTGGACTCCTCTGTTGCATACAACGCGATAGTTGCGATAATCGTAACTCTCTATTCTCCCGACAGTCGGAGACCGGAGGGTTACGACTTACGAGTCATCCAATGTAAAAAAATCCCAGAAATTGCAATTTCGACCATTTTGTCAGACTAGTCACCAGGTTTGCCAAAATTTTACCACTTTCAAAAAACATGACACACCTTCTATAAGAACATGGATTTAATCTACGGGTGACATTATTTCAGAAAATTAATCGGAATTCTGAACTTCCGTTTTTAATATCATGTACCAATTGCCTGTGTGACTATATGTGCGCACACTCGACATGCACAGCAACCCCCTACCATCACAGAAACAACAAAATTCCAACTAATATTTTAAAATATTTTTACCTGGTTTAAGAACCTGAAAATTTTTGTCTTTGTCTACATAGTCTTCATGTCCATAACTATACTTTTGACGGGTCCACAAATAACAAATATATCCACAGGTGACATTACTCCAGAAAAAGTTTAAACTCCACACTTCAGTTGTAAACATTTTGTACCCATTGATGTGTGAGCTTGTGTGCACACAGGCGAATCTGAGTAGCAACTCTTATTGACTTTAAAATAAACTGAAGCAAAACATTCGATTAGTGTTAGTTTGGTATCAATACTGCAGTATTTTGTTAGTGAATGTGTCAATGGTGATATTACTCAGAATTTTTGTAAATAATCGATCCCAACACATATTGAGCTTGAAGCACAAACATTTGTGATGAACTTGCTAGGAATATTGTGGGCATACCTCCATCAGATATAAGTATATATTTTCTTAGAACTTTGTTTGCAATGGTACAGGATCTAAATACTCTGGACTCTGTCAGGTTGTACATGTATGCAACGGAGTTTAAAATTTTAACTTTAAATGCAAATATTATGTTATGAACAGGACTTTTATACCCCGTTTTTACATGTAAAAGTCTCAAAGTTGTTTACAGTAAAGGGGAAATTATCCATTGACTCCTAAACTTTTATCCTCTGCTCATTTTGAATGGGGAGTCTCAAGGCCCGCCGAGTTATTCTCCCTTCAAATATAAACACCCCTACACCTGTGGACATTTCCTACTCAAAATCAGCATTTGCTAACTCAATGTTAGCATTCAGTGTGCACAAAACATGTTCAGCTGATGCAAGAATTGCTGGATGAAAGCATTCCTTATTGACTCAAGCTCTCATAAATATCCTGAGGAATGACATGGATGTATGTTTACATTTTATACTAGGGTTCTAATTGGCTGTTCACATGTTGGTGGGGAAAATGGGTACCAATAATCAAATTATTGTAAATTAAGTCATAATTTATTCTGATAGACCTGAAGGTTTATTTTCTTCTTGATAATCCAGTTAGCTGGTTAGTTTGGTTCACTTTGATCTGTGATCTGTTGAATTATTGCAGAGTGATACTCCAGATCTCATACTGGTATCAAGTCTGAATTTGACCTCCAGACTCAGAATGCTCATTACACATTGGTATGAGAGTAAATTAAAACTAGTGTTTAAACATAAGATGCACTTGATGTTTAACAACGTTTGTACATTTAACATTCTGAGAAAAACATGTTTTCAGTGTTGTAGCTACATAGGGCAAACTGAGTGCCCGGCTATTTTTTTCTAGATCATTTGTAAACATGGTAAAATGATACATCTAGGCAGCTCTATGCTGTGTAGCTGTAGGTTCCAAGAAGTCTTGATTTCTGAGGAGCTGTGTGCGTGCGCCGACAAAGCTGTCATTCATGGCTGCTTTACTGGGCTCTAGTGATGAACACGTGCTGTCCATGGCTTAATAGCACTACACAAGCACCACACAACATTCCACATGAACGACAGCGAGGGCATGACATCAAAGCCTAACTGGGGGCAAAACTGTAAAGGAAAACAATCTGAATTCACTGCAAGAGTTTTCAGGGCCTTGTGAATACACAAAGCATTACTTTTATCTGCTGCATGTGATACATTGAGCCCATTGTGAAGCTGTGTATGGCAGGTCTCTTCACAACATTATGATTTGGATTCACACAGGGCTACCCCTCTACGTCAATGCATGTGCAGGACTGAAGTTACAATTAAAGGGCAAGGCCACTTTGGCCTTGGAGTATTCAACATTTTGGAGGGCACCAAGGCCAGTAGAAAGGGCACCAATCCAAAGTGTGAAAATAAAAAAGGCATGAAGGCCACTAAGTTATGAAATTTATAATAACAAAATACAACCAACAGCGAACTACAATGTATTTAACAATTCCAGAAGAGGGCGTTTGAAACAACAGAGCACTCGCTGTTGGTCAAAGGTTTAATTTTTATAGTGTGGTCCCTTGTTTAAGACTGTTGGGTGTTTGTGTACAACTGGTGCATACAGTGTTTGCAACCAATAGAGGGTCGCGATAGTGTGAACAATTGTAAACAATTTACCCTACAACTTCTTTTGAACGGATTGTGCTGGATATACTTAACACGTCACAAGAACAAGATACATCGTCGGCTGAAAACTAAAACAAGTCAATATTGAACTTTCATTAAAAGGGCTTACGGCCAATGGCACGACGGCCAACGGAAAAAGGGCATGGCATTATGGCCGTGAAAAGGGTATTTTTTCGAGGGGCACCACGGCCAGTTACAAGGGCATGGACGGCACTGGCCGTCATGGCCGCCTTGTAATTTGAGGCCTGATGTTGCCCTACTTTTGTACCTACATCTGTTGGTAGTGCTCATGTCACGTACACTGGCAATACTACCACTAGTTGTTACCCTGGGAAAGAGTTTGTGGACGTGTTCAGGCATTGCAGATGGATTGCAGCTCGCCCCCGGAATCATTAGAACATGAGAGGGGTGAGGTGACGCTGTGCGCTAATCCACAATAAATGTAGCCAATGTTGCCCTTCTTACGACAATTTATACCATTGGCTTTGATTGATGAAAAATATTAGTTATGACTATTATAGTATGCTCAATTGAAGTTTACCAGGTATTTATTTTTTGTTTCTCAGTTCTCACATACATGTGTGTAGGAGTTTGTTAATTTGCTCTCGGGTCCTGGTCGGCCAAGGCTTGTGCCGGTCAGACCCAACCAGTGTAGACCGGCATACGTGTAGCTACATGTACAACACTGCATGTCTTCACCCTAAGTGCTATTTTGTAAAAAATAAATTATGTCGAGATCATTTCAAACCATTGCCTGCATCTTTAAGTAAAGTCCAACTCAAAAACCTCATGATGCTTTAGTAACAACCCCAGATGATAATTTATACAGACATGACTCTGCTGTTTCTATAATGACTGTTTATGACTAAGTCACCATTTTTTGAAGACTCCTATTCAATAATTTCTTTTTTTAAATTTAACACTGTAATAAGTGTTGAAGGTCCCTGTTTGGTAGAGAGGACATACAGTACTGGATACATACTTTGTAATCTTTCTGTTTATAGAGTCTTTGAATTGAAATAAATACCTGTATGTACTGCAATATGCATTATTAGTGCCCACAGATACAAACATAATTGTTGACACAAAAACACAGATTGAAAACTATGCAAAGTAACACATTGGCCACAAGAAAGTATTTTAATATTGCCTGAGATACATGTACATAAGTTAATGAAGAACAGATTCTAGTTTTCAGTTGATGGTACATGTACATGGTATTGGTACATGTACAATGTAGGCTTGTAACATACACTCTACAATGGTATCAATGAATGAATGCAAGTTAAAACAGAAAGCTGCAGTCATTTGCCATGCCCAATCAGACAGTTTGACAATATTCACTTCCTTATTTTAACTCTTCTAACTTTACTCTGATTTTTTTTAATCTCAGGTGTCCCTCCTCATGTCCACCACCATCTTGGAAGCCCATAACCATGGTAACCCAAGACCCACAAGATCCTAGTCAGTCTCAGACTCCCAGGGCAGATGCTGAAGACTCTACCAGTGAAGCTCTGAAGACACTACAGGGAGACTTGGAGATGTACAATGAACAGGAAGCTCACAATGACACATGATTGAGAGGTAAGCAATAATCTTGATTCACTGGGAACATTTATTTCATGTTAAAATCTCTTGTTATGTCAGGTTTAAAGATCTTCTTGAATAAACAGTTCATTAATAAGAGATACTTCTTAAGTATGAACAAACAGGTTACATCGTTAACATAACATAAAATAACAATTAAAATTTATAAGGTGCTATTCCATCAAGATCATAGCGCACATAAAAGCAATTAACATGGAAATAGGCGAGTCTTTAGAACTTTACGAAATGTAGTTAAAGTAACAGATTCCCGAATAACAGTAGGAAGATTGTTCCAAATCATTGGCCCAGCTACACTGAAAGCTTTTTGACCTAGAACTTTGTTTGCTCGGGGAACATTCAAGCGAGTGATGTCAAGTGTGGACCGGAGAAATCATGGTGGAGTGTAATGTGACAGTAAAGTGGTAATATAACGCGGAGTAGTTTTGTTCAAGCTTTTAAAAACGAGAAGAGCTATCCTAAAATGAATTCCTTCTTTAATCGGTAGCCAATGAAGTTCCCTAAGTGATGGGGTAATATGTTCTCTCAAGGGTGTGGAACATATTAAACGAGCTGCTCTATTTTGTAATTTTGTCCAATTTTGAACTCTGTCCAATTCATATGACGTGGCACCAAATAAAAGGAGATTGCCATAGTCAGTACGAGAGAGGACTAAAGCTCTGACAACATGATGGAGAGTATCCTTATCCAGGTACCGTTTGATTCTCCCTATGTTACGTAATTGAAAATTGGTCGATTGGCAGAGGCTAGAAACTTGCCTGCTCATTGTCATATGTGAATCAAATTTTATTCCCAAATTGCGGACAGAATCAGTAGGGTCGATGCTTGTCTCACCCATATGCAAAGATATCTTTGGCAGTTTCTTAAGGTTTTGGGGAGTACCAAGCACAATGAACTCGGTTTTGTTTTTATTAAGCTTTAACTTGTTACAAGTCATCCAGTTATAAGTTGTTCCCCATTAACTAGTTCGGACCAGGGTTTCAAAATTGTTTGCATCAATTTTCAGATAACTCGGATCAAATTTGTTGTCGATGAGAATATCAAAGTAAAGACAACAAATTCTCATGAGTTTGCAGTAGGATTTACTTTTCTCTTTTGAGAACAATAAATGAAAGCCCTTTTTGCCACCGTGACTGGGCTGTAAGCCATGCTGATAATCAGCCATAGCATGCTGGAATATGGCTCTAAATTTGAAGTGGAACTTGTTGAGCTTTGATTCCCACTAGACAGTGGGCTGGCTGGATACTCCTGCATTGAAACTGTCCCTGGTCCAGCCTGGTCAATTAATGTATTGCTCTGGACTATCTGGTACAATTTACATGTACAGCCATTGAGCTAACTTGTTGCATTTTAACCAGCCTAAAATAAAAGCCGATCGGATCACACAGTACACTTTGTCTAATTGTCTTTTGTCCTAAAAAAGCTTCCTGCTGAGACCAAATAGAAACAACCATGGCAGCCTTGAGCTCTTGTAATCCTGGTTGTCAGACAAAAGGATGAATGTCTGGAATTGAGGATTTCTTGACCAACAAATTTGATGTACTTTTCAAAGGATGGTTTTACGTTGTGTTCATGACAGACAAGCTTATAGGAAAGAATTTGTCTACCCCCACCCCTAGATAATAAAAGAAAAGAACAACAAATCACGAACATGGATTTTTGTACACATGCAATGTTAGCACCTTGTGTAAAGAATTTGTACAAGATTTTGTGGGAAACATACTTGAAGACAGAGATGAATATACTAAATAAAAGTATCAATATCTAGAATACACTTTGTCTTTTTTGTTTCTTGTTAAAATTAATTTTTGTCTTCATTTCTCTATGGTGAGTTTTCTATGATCATACATGTATACTCATCAATTTGTTATCTATTCTTATTATAACCAATCTCATTGATGAACTGTTAGTTTTATGTTTGCTATGCCCAATGACAAAAATTTCAAATTCCATGTTTACATTCACAAAGTCAAGTTATTTACAAAATATAATTATCCTGACTATAGTTTATTACTTAATACCCAAATTGTGTTTCATTTTCCACTTTGTTAGATGACAGTTTTAAAAGAAGTTTGTTTAGCTTCATGTTGCCCTAAAGTTGACCTCAGGGTACACCTTCTTGTGGTCCAGCATAATGTTTAATGCTGTCTTTACTCATGCTGATAGATTTGAACTGATTTGCCTGTAGCCACAACCAGATCACCAGCTGGTGTGACTGTGAGACCACGTGAATCGACACAATCCTTGATGATACATCCAATGTACTTGCCATCAGGACTGTAATGATGGATCTCACCTGGTGATGAGATTTGGAATAGTCCATTCTTTGGATGCGTGTAGATACTCCCATCCTTGTCACAACACACAGCATATGTCCTCCCCCAAGTCCCAAACGCACTCCTCCCAGACTGATTGATATCTACTGAGAATATCACTTTACCATTGTAGTCTACTGATACTAACTTACTGCCAGCCAAGTTGGTGTAGATGAGTCGCTGTTTGTAGGTAGTCAAGTATTCATCAATCCCTGGAGCAGGCAGTGTTCTCATGAGGGATCCATCTGGTTTGTATAGAGAGATCTCTGCCTTGTAATGATAACCCACTGCTATCAGATTGTTGTCATCTACTGCAATACATGATGGGTTACTGCCTGGTTTGAACTGATGAAGGAGCTGATAATTCCTGTTGAAGATCTTGACTGTGTCATAATCTAAAACAATGAGCTCATCATTCTTGTTCACAGTCACTCTGCTTGGTCTAGTAAGACCTTTGATTGATAGTTGTTGTGGGCAGACAGTGGATTGAGGATTGCTCTCTGCTGATATTTTAAACAAGCTGTGACTGTTCCCATTCAACACAACAATATCATTATTGGAGTATACAGCAACATCCCATGGATTAATCTCCACCATCTGTTTGTTTATGTTCTTGTATTTATTAATTTCTGATTTCAAAGTCCATTTATTTTGTTTCACCATTTTAGCTTGAGCAGAAGTTGCTGATTCTACTTGTTGTTCATCTTTCAGCACCAGTCTCCCTAGTGATTTCTGGCCTTCTTTAAAGTCCATATAAGTCAATCCATCAGGTACTTTGGTTGATTTCTTCTCTCTGTATTTTTTGAGGTCTTGTAAGAGTTGTTCTATGTGATTTACAATCTTGATCCCTTGATGCAGGAGTTGATTAACTGCATCCTGCATGTGCTCTGATTTGTTCATCTCTTTGTTGTTTGTAGCTCGTGCAGTTTCCATTGTCTTGACTCTGTCTTTATAAATCTGTTCTGCCTCTTGCATCAGTTTCTGCTTCTCCTCTCTGATCCTGGCAACCTCCTTGGCAATCTTCTCATCAGCCTTCTTGGAGATTTTCTCTTTGGTGGCAGCAAACATAGAGTCTAATGTCTTACGGGATGTGTCTATTTCTTGAATAGCAATATTGAAGGTTTTGATACTCTGTCTTACTTCTGCTAGAAGTTCTGTGGCATGTTGTTTGCATTTGTCTGAAGCTTCATTAATTTCCATTAGAGAATGGGATTGATGATCTCTTACAATGCAAGTTGTGCATATCACTTTCATGCATTTGTTACAAAACATCATAAGATCTTTGTCAGTATGCTTGCTACATTTAGAAACATACTCCTCACCAGGTAGTTGTTTTGCTTGCTGTTGTTTCAGTTGAGTTTCCTGTTTTTCAATAGCTTCTTTCAATGAAAGGGCTGTAAGGTTTGTTTTCAGACCATCAATGCCATTTTCTTGAAGCAATGTTTCTTGTCTACACACTGGACATGAAAGTTTTGTAGTATTTGGACTATTCTGTTTGAGTTGTTGAAGGCATTCAAGACAAAATGAATGAGAACATTCCAGTAGTTTGGGTTGCTTGAAGCGTTCACTGCAAATTGGGCATTCAAGATGATCCTGACTAATCTCTGCTAGCATTGACTGAGCTGTTATATTTGATGCCATTCTGATTGGAAGCTTGCTGAAATGTTGAGCTGTGAATTAAAAGAGAGAATTAACTCAATTAGATCAATGTCTTATACCAGTAGCTTTCTCATCAATGGTAGACTTGATTACATGGTCATATTATACTTGACATTTGGAAATAGTCAACAATTGGTATAATCATTGTTTACAAAATGAGACCTGCATGTCAAAAAAATAGTATTTATAATTTTGAGTATTTACTTCTTGTACGTTTTACAAATAGACGTACATTGTGTTTGCATTTTTGCAATTTTACAAAAAGACGAGCATATTTATATTTACCCTTACTTCCTATAGGCCTTTTTGCCTACAGGTGACCTCAATCTTCCATTATCCTATGCTGGGGCAGATAGGGATTTGGGAGAATTGTGCCTTTGATGATGCAAGCATAGACTTTGGCACACAGAGTATGTCATGAGAAAGACATTTAGCTTTTGGTCATATGCAGGTTTGTCCTGTCAAACAATACAGCTAGAATAACAAGCAATTTTCAAGATTAAAAAATGGCTGCCATTGGTTGTTAAATATTCTGCTTATATTTTTCAGGTTAAATCTGTGTTTTAGACAAATACATTTCTCATGCTATACTGTGACTGTGTGCCCCATACCATGCTTGTATCATCAAATGCACAATCCCATCACCCATCTGCCCTACTGTATGCCTGACCCAGTGATAAGCAACTGTCATTTGGGCATACAGCCCTCAGTCCTTCTGAATCCTTTATTTTAACAAAGAGGATCTAGAAGGATATGGGAGGGTTTGAAACGAATCCAACATTCAAATTATTTTAACTCTTTGTAAATGTCTTCATTTCATATGGAACAGCTCTTTACTCACTCCAGAAATAAGTATATGAATGAATGTCCCTTGTGTTTGTGTTTAAACTATTCCAATACAAAGTCCAGCTTGGTCTGTAATAATTGGCCTGGTGTTTATAGCAGGTTGATTGTGTGTGCAGGATCCTTTCCAATACAAAGTCCAGCTTGGTCTGTAATAATTGGCCTGGTATTTATAGCAGGTTGATTGTGTGTTCAGGATCCTTTCCAATACAAAGTCATACTTGGTCTGTAATAATTGGCCTGGTGTTTATAGCAGGTTGGTTGTGTGTGCAGGATCCTTTCCAATACAAAGTCCAGCTTGGTCTGTAATAATTGGCCTGGTGTTTAAAGCAAGTTGATTGTGTGTTCAGGATCCTTTCCAATACAAAGTCCAGCTTGGTCTGTAATAATTGGCCTGGTATTTATAGCAGGTTGATTGTGTGTTCAGGATCCTTTCCAATACAAAGTCATACTTGGTCTGTAATAATTGGCCTGGTGTTTATAGCAAGTTGGTTGTGTGTGCAGGATCCTTTCCAATACAAAGTCCAGCTTGGTCTGTAATAATTGGCCTGGTGTTTATAGCAGGTTGATTGTGTGTGCAGGATCCTTTCCAATACAAAGTCCAGCTTGGTCTGTAATAATTGGCCTGGTGTTTATAGCAGGTTGATTGTGTGTGCAGGATCCTTTCCAATACAAAGTCCAGCTTGGTCTGTAATAATTGGCCTGGTGTTTATAGCAAGTTGATTGTGTGTGCAGGATCCTTTCCAATACAAAGTCATGCTTAAGTCTGTAATAATTGGCCTGGTGTTTATAGCAGGTTGATTGTGTGTTCAGGATCCTTTTCAATACAAAGTCATACTTGGTCTGTAATAATTGGCCTGGTGTTTATAGCAAGTTGATTGTGTGTTCAGGATCCTTTCCAATACAAAGTCCAGCTTGGTCTTTAATAATTGGCCTGGTGTTTATAGCAAGTTGATTGTGTGTTCAGGATCCTTTCCAATACAAAGTCCAGCTTGGTCTGTAATAATTGGCCTGGTGTTTATAGCAGGTTGATTGTGTGTTCAGTATCCTTTCCAATACAAAGTCCAGCTTAGTCTGTAATAATTGGCCTGGTGTTTATAGCAGGTTGATTGTGTGGTCAGTATCCTTTCCAATACAAAGTCCAGCTTGGTCTGTAATAATTGGCCTGGTATTTATAGCAGGTTGATTGTGTGTGCAGGATCCTTTCCAATACAAAGTCATGCTTAGTCTGTAATAATTGGCCTGGTGTTTATAGCAAGTTGATTGTGTGTGCAGGATCCTTTCCAATACAAAGTCATGCTTAGTCTGTAATAATTGGCCTGCTGTTTATAGCAGGTTCATTGTGTGTTCAGGATCCTTTCCAATACAAAGTCCAGCTTAGTCTGTAATAATTGGCCTGGTGTTCATAGCAAGTTGATTGTGTGTTCAGGATCCTTCATACACCTGTAGACACAACATCAACTTGGATTCAAGTGTGATTCATTCACTAGGTTTAACTAATCTTTCATTCAAACCAATGTAAGTAATAATATAAAGAAGAATGTATCAATATGATGTGTTTAAAATCTGAAACAGTCAGAAAATGACTTTGTTAAACACTGTTTGTATGGATGCGGTTGCATTGTTAAACTCTTCCATCTGTTCGTCAGTACTCACTTATTCTCATAAAAGCACTATTTACAGCTTTGTAAGCTGCCCAGAGCACAGAGCAGTGGCATTTGTAAGTTCCACATTTATTCATGGTAGGGGGCCACTACTGTCAACTTGTCAAGTGTAAATCTGGCACGGTCCAATGGCTTAGTGGACCTGTGTTTGTCCTTGCTGTTTCCATAGAGCAAGGAAAGTCTTACCATATCAGGACTCAATTTACAGAGTCGGTTCGGTTATTCTCTGGGACCAGCTCTACAGAGCAGTTTGGACTCGGTCTTGGTGATTGGTACTCTTGTTTATAATGGGTTTTTACAGAGTGTGGAGTGGATGAGTTTCTGTGTTTGTTTTGTGTTTATTCCACCTTGTGATTATATTCTGCCACAAATCAGGTTTTGTTAACTGCTGTATCTCATATAGAGCACTATAATGTGCCATCTCCAGACTCTTAGTTCTAAACACTTGTAGCTCCTCAAGTTACAAGCAAGAGGACTTAAAAAGGCTACTGTATGTTTACTTATGGTGGGCGCTGTCTGTCAAACTTAACCCCTTAGTCACTGTGCCCCAATTATAGTCTGGCAGCCAGGGGGTGAACCGTGTTTTTTGGGATGAATATTGTTTTTTTTGCATATTCCACATAAGAAGGTCACACTGTTTAAGAATCCGAGTGATGACCCCTCCTCAGGGTTGAGCAATTTGTGATATCGATTATTTAATTTTTTTATTGATTTTTATCAATACTTAAGGTTTAAACACAACCAATACAATTCTGTAACCCCCCCAATTGGCATTAAAACATACAACTAGCTTGCCAAGAAGTATTATGAATAAAAAAAATATATGAAAAAGCGGACGAAAGAGGGTGTAGGGTGCTGAGGGGGGCGTGGCTAGTGAGATGGAGGCGGTATATTAGAAAACTAAGTACATTTATTTATGGAAGAGTTTCTTGTAATAAATCTTTGAAAGAGATTCATACATTAATGTATTTAAGGATGATGGATGATGGGTGGGGTATGATCCATCAAGGGGCGTGGCCAAGGTATAATAATATTGTACAAATCCAACCAACGTACGTGTACGTGCATTCACAAATTAAGGTAAGTTTACAAGTTCAAAAAGAAACCCTGAAATACAAATATGTACATGTACCCTCTTCTACATTAATTTTTTTGGGAGATAGAGCTGCATTTTAAGATACCCAGAAAAGGGGGGGGGGGGTCGGTCCTGCCCAAGAGAGAAAAAAAGCCCCATTCATTCTCGGCAAATCCTTTAAAGTTGAACCTATCCGATAATGACATAACATTTGGTGCTATCCCATCCAGTGACGCTGTATCTGTTGACTTGTTGTAATTTGAAAATTGTATTTGTGACAATCAAATTAAAATATGGAACTATACAGGACTATTTCCACTTGCGTTGTTTTAAAGGGGAAGTGGTGGGGAAATAGTTTAACCAAAATGTTATGGGTTAGTATAATATAAGTGAACCTTTTTTTTTGGGGGGGGGGGGTCGAGATAATGTATAATTTTCCAGATCCATTGGGTAGCAGTAGCGAGCTTTCGGAAGTCATGATTGCTTCCTCATCAGTTGCATGTTGGTCGATTTAAAGAATCAGGCAGATCTTAAAAAGATGTTGGGTTGCGACAATTGTAGCCCTATGGGAAATAAAGTCATAGCCGTGGGTATGTTTGTGTTTATAAATAACAGGCGTTTATCCGTTACTGGACTGTTCAAAGTAAATGTAAGACAATAAAATCCTCAAGTGTTTTGTAATTCATATGAATTATTTGAGGGAGAATGATGATTGATATTTGAAAGCAATGGACACGCAGATCGAAAAAAGTATCGCATTGTATGAAACCAGAAGCAAAACAAAACTCGAAAACACCTCTCGTGTTCTCAACAACCTAAAACCCGGCACTATATCACGGGCAATTAACAAATTATTAGAGAGGTTTCGCAAGCGTACGGATACGGATACAGATACAGATACGATAACTGTATCCGTTCACGTTGGATGCGCCTCAGATTTTGTTTCGCAATCATAGAGTTATGTGTCAGGCCTGGGCCAAACTATAGACATACGTTGGCATGGGTTTTGCGAGCAAAATAAATCCAAAAACATTGTGTGTGTGTTCTTGTTACATTGGAGAATTTGATTGAGTAGTATTTTTATTTAAATTATCTATTTCGGACCCCCACGTTAAACGCGTGTAAAGAAAGTTTCCGGTAAGCACGGCAAAATAGAGACTCCTGTTTATACTGTATTTTCCCCATATTTTGCTTACAAATGATGAAAACATTTCCATCTATGTCATAAATGACACCTTTAAAAGCTTTACCAGGGGAAATGTTTTTAATCTAGGGCAAAAATACAACTAAAATCAGCAAAACGGTATCTGTTTTTAACGTATGTGAATGAGCTCCCGTATCCGTTGTCAACGCACATGCAAAACACGGAAGACACGGTTACGCGTCACGTGAACACACAAAGTGTTGACGTATCCGTATCCGTATCTGTATCCATAGCCTTGCGAAACCTCTCTATTGCCTCTAATTCAGAGCGACCACAGACTTTCAGAAATATTTTTGGATCTCCCTTTTATTTCTTTAATGACAACAACGGATAAACGCCTTGTGACTCCTAAACACAAACATACCCACACACCCACAGTTATGCTTTTACTTCCCCACACACTTGTTGCATTCCCACATCTTTAAAGACACTGGACACATTTGGTAATTGTCAAAGACCAGTCTTCTCACTTGGTGTATCTCAACATATGCACAAAATAACAAACCTGTAAAAATTTGAACTCAATTGGTCGTCGAAGTTGCGAGATAATAATGGAAGAAAAAACACCCTTGTCACACAAAGTTGTGTGCTTTCAGATGCTTGATTGCTTGATTTCGAGACCTCACGCGTGAGGTCTCGAAATCAATTCAAATATTTTACTGAGAAATTAATTCTTTCTCAAAAACTGCGTTACTTCAGAGGGAGCCGTTTCTCACAATGTTTTATACTATCAACAGCTCTCCATTGCTCGTTACCAAGTAAGTTTTTTATGCTAACAATTATTTTGAGTAATTACCAATAGTGTCCAGTGCCTTTAAAAACAAAAGTACAGAGATCTGCCCGATTCTTTTAATCGACCGACATTCAACTAATAAGGAAGAGACATGACTTATGAAAGCTATTACTTTTGCTACAGTTTCTGTTGCAGCGAACGATTATATGTTGTGCTTGAAGATGGCTGTGTAAGTGACCATCATATTCATTACTGCAGCTAAATAGTTGTAAGTAGGGCATATTCTTTCGGGTCCTGCTTCAGACAAGTTGCTTGAATCATAGTTATATTATTCCCATCTGAAAAGACATTCTTCTGTTCATGTCCGTCGCTTTGATTCAGGCGAGAAAAATCCAAATTATACACACAAAACAAGGTGCGGTTAATCAGACAAAAACTTAGAAGAATCTGACCTGCCTGATGTACTTTATCATCATGGATGCAAATTTTAATGCCTAAGTAATGATAGGGGGGGGGTCGGTCCTGCCCCAAGAGAGAAAAAAAGCCCCATTCATTCTCGGCAAATCCTTTAAAGTTGAACCTATCCGATAATGACATAACATTTGGTGCTATCCCATCCAGTGACGCTGTATCTGTTGACTTGTTGTAATTTGAAAATTGTATTTGTGACAATCAAATTAAAATATGGAACTATACAGGACTATTTCCACTTGCGTTGTTTTAAAGGGGAAGTGGTGGGGAAATAGTTTAACCAAAATGTTATGGGTTAGTATAATATAAGTGAACCTTTTTTTTTGGGGGGGGGGGGGTCGAGATAATGTATAATTTTCCAGATCCATTGGGTAGCAGTAGCGAGCTTTCGGAAGTCATGATTGCTTCCTCATCAGTTGCATGTTGGTCGATTTAAAGAATCAGGCAGATCTTAAAAAGATGTTGGGTTGCGACAATTGTAGCCCTATGGGAAATAAAGTCATAGCCGTGGGTATGTTTGTGTTTATAAATAACAGGCGTTTATCCGTTACTGGACTGTTCAAAGTAAATGTAAGACAATAAAATCCTCAAGTGTTTTGTAATTCATATGAATTATTTGAGGGAGAATGATGATTGATATTTGAAAGCAATGGACACGCAGATCGAAAAAAGTATCGCATTGTATGAAACCAGAAGCAAAACAAAACTCGAAAACACCTCTCGTGTTCTCAACAACCTAAAACCCGGCACTATATCACGGGCAATTAACAAATTATTAGAGAGGTTTCGCAAGCGTACGGATACGGATACAGATACAGATACGATAACTGTATCCGTTCACGTTGGATGCGCCTCAGATTTTGTTTCGCAATCATAGAGTTATGTGTCAGGCCTGGGCCAAACTATAGACATACGTTGGCATGGGTTTTGCGAGCAAAATAAATCCAAAAACATTGTGTGTGTGTTCTTGTTACATTGGAGAATTTGATTGAGTAGTATTTTTATTTAAATTATCTATTTCGGACCCCCACGTTAAACGCGTGTAAAGAAAGTTTCCGGCAAGCACGGCAAAATAGAGACTCCTGTTTATACTGTATTTTCCCCATATTTTGCTTACAAATGATGAAAACATTTCCATCTATGTCATAAATGACACCTTTAAAAGCTTTACCAGGGGAAATGTTTTTAATCTAGGGCAAAAATACAACTAAAATCAGCAAAACGGTATCTGTTTTTAACGTATGTGAATGAGCTCCCGTATCCGTTGTCAACGCACATGCAAAACACGGAAGACACGGTTACGCGTCACGTGAACACACAAAGTGTTGACGTATCCGTATCCGTATCTGTATCCATAGCCTTGCGAAACCTCTCTATTGCCTCTAATTCAGAGCGACCACAGACTTTCAGAAATATTTTTGGATCTCCCTTTTATTTCTTTAATGACAACAACGGATAAACGCCTTGTGACTCCTAAACACAAACATACCCACACACCCACAGTTATGCTTTTACTTCCCCACACACTTGTTGCATTCCCACATCTTTAAAGACACTGGACACATTTGGTAATTGTCAAAGACCAGTCTTCTCACTTGGTGTATCTCAACATATGCACAAAATAACAAACCTGTAAAAATTTGAACTCAATTGGTCGTCGAAGTTGCGAGATAATAATGGAAGAAAAAACACCCTTGTCACACAAAGTTGTGTGCTTTCAGATGCTTGATTGCTTGATTTCGAGACCTCACGCGTGAGGTCTCGAAATCAATTCAAATATTTTACTGAGAAATTAATTCTTTCTCAAAAACTGCGTTACTTCAGAGGGAGCCGTTTCTCACAATGTTTTATACTATCAACAGCTCTCCATTGCTCGTTACCAAGTAAGTTTTTTATGCTAACAATTATTTTGAGTAATTACCAATAGTGTCCAGTGCCTTTAAAAACAAAAGTACAGAGATCTGCCCGATTCTTTTAATCGACCGACATTCAACTAATAAGGAAGAGACATGACTTATGAAAGCTATTACTTTTGCTACAGTTTCTGTTGCAGCGAACGATTATATGTTGTGCTTGAAGATGGCTGTGTAAGTGACCATCATATTCATTACTGCAGCTAAATAGTTGTAAGTAGGGCATATTCTTTCGGGTCCTGCTTCAGACAAGTTGCTTGAATCATAGTTATATTATTCCCATCTGAAAAGACATTCTTCTGTTCATGTCCGTCGCTTTGATTCAGGCGAGAAAAATCCAAATTATACACACAAAACAAGGTGCGGTTAATCAGACAAAAACTTAGAAGAATCTGACCTGCCTGATGTACTTTATCATCATGGATGCAAATTTTAATGCCTAAGTAATGATAGGGGGGGGGGTCGGTCCTGCCCCAAGAGAGAAAAAAAGCCCCATTCATTCTCGGCAAATCCTTTAAAGTTGAACCTATCCGATAATGACATAACATTTGGTGCTATCCCATCCAGTGACGCTGTATCTGTTGACTTGTTGTAATTTGAAAATTGTATTTGTGACAATCAAATTAAAATATGGAACTATACAGGACTATTTCCACTTGCGTTGTTTTAAAGGGGAAGTGGTGGGGAAATAGTTTAACCAAAATGTTATGGGTTAGTATAATATAAGTGAACCTTTTTTTTGGGGGGGGGGGGTCGAGATAATGTATAATTTTCCAGATCCATTGGGTAGCAGTAGCGAGCTTTCGGAAGTCATGATTGCTTCCTCATCAGTTGCATGTTGGTCGATTTAAAGAATCAGGCAGATCTTAAAAAGATGTTGGGTTGCGACAATTGTAGCCCTATGGGAAATAAAGTCATAGCCGTGGGTATGTTTGTGTTTATAAATAACAGGCGTTTATCCGTTACTGGACTGTTCAAAGTAAATGTAAGACAATAAAATCCTCAAGTGTTTTGTAATTCATATGAATTATTTGAGGGAGAATGATGATTGATATTTGAAAGCAATGGACACGCAGATCGAAAAAAGTATCGCATTGTATGAAACCAGAAGCAAAACAAAACTCGAAAACACCTCTCGTGTTCTCAACAACCTAAAACCCGGCACTATATCACGGGCAATTAACAAATTATTAGAGAGGTTTCGCAAGCGTACGGATACGGATACAGATACAGATACGATAACTGTATCCGTTCACGTTGGATGCGCCTCAGATTTTGTTTCGCAATCATAGAGTTATGTGTCAGGCCTGGGCCAAACTATAGACATACGTTGGCATGGGTTTTGCGAGCAAAATAAATCCAAAAACATTGTGTGTGTGTTCTTGTTACATTGGAGAATTTGATTGAGTAGTATTTTTATTTAAATTATCTATTTCGGACCCCCATGTTAAACGCGTGTAAAGAAAGTTTCCGGTAAGCACGGCAAAATAGAGACTCCTGTTTATACTGTATTTTCCCCATATTTTGCTTACAAATGATGAAAACATTTCCATCTATGTCATAAATGACACCTTTAAAAGCTTTACCAGGGGAAATGTTTTTAATCTAGGGCAAAAATACAACTAAAATCAGCAAAACGGTATCTGTTTTTAACGTATGTGAATGAGCTCCCGTATCCGTTGTCAACGCACATGCAAAACACGGAAGACACGGTTACGCGTCACGTGAACACACAAAGTGTTGACGTATCCGTATCCGTATCTGTATCCATAGCCTTGCGAAACCTCTCTATTGCCTCTAATTCAGAGCGACCACAGACTTTCAGAAATATTTTTGGATCTCCCTTTTATTTCTTTAATGACAACAACGGATAAACGCCTTGTGACTCCTAAACACAAACATACCCACACACCCACAGTTATGCTTTTACTTCCCCACACACTTGTTGCATTCCCACATCTTTAAAGACACTGGACACATTTGGTAATTGTCAAAGACCAGTCTTCTCACTTGGTGTATCTCAACATATGCACAAAATAACAAACCTGTAAAAATTTGAACTCAATTGGTCGTCGAAGTTGCGAGATAATAATGGAAGAAAAAACACCCTTGTCACACAAAGTTGTGTGCTTTCAGATGCTTGATTGCTTGATTTCGAGACCTCACGCGTGAGGTCTCGAAATCAATTCAAATATTTTACTGAGAAATTAATTCTTTCTCAAAAACTGCGTTACTTCAGAGGGAGCCGTTTCTCACAATGTTTTATACTATCAACAGCTCTCCATTGCTCGTTACCAAGTAAGTTTTTTATGCTAACAATTATTTTGAGTAATTACCAATAGTGTCCAGTGCCTTTAAAAACAAAAGTACAGAGATCTGCCCGATTCTTTTAATCGACCGACATTCAACTAATAAGGAAGAGACATGACTTATGAAAGCTATTACTTTTGCTACAGTTTCTGTTGCAGCGAACGATTATATGTTGTGCTTGAAGATGGCTGTGTAAGTGACCATCATATTCATTACTGCAGCTAAATAGTTGTAAGTAGGGCATATTCTTTCGGGTCCTGCTTCAGACAAGTTGCTTGAATCATAGTTATATTATTCCCATCTGAAAAGACATTCTTCTGTTCATGTCCGTCGCTTTGATTCAGGCGAGAAAAATCCAAATTATACACACAAAACAAGGTGCGGTTAATCAGACAAAAACTTAGAAGAATCTGACCTGCCTGATGTACTTTATCATCATGGATGCAAATTTTAATGCCTAAGTAATGATACAATTGTATTCTGATCCATGTGGTGGAAATTTAATTACTAAAACTCCTCTCTAAGTCCTTATAATAAGCGGCAGGTCTCAATGTGATAGCATGTCTTATAATTGTATAATGATTTCATTTGTCATCTCACTCAGCGGAACAGGTTACTAATATGTCACTGGTCCTTATAAATCCAAACTTATTGCAAATAATCATGACAATCCGTCTTTATAAATAAGTCACAATACCTGTTAAATATATGAATGTAATGCTAAAATGTAGCTGCTATAAACAATATTTACTCTGACAATCGAGTGAATTCAGCGAGACAGCCATATCATGTGGCTAATTCTCTCCACATGTCCTGTTGTTTACATCAGCGTGTACCCAGACTTTATCAAATGATGTGTCACACATTGCACCAGAATGGTACTAATTAAATTGACATGCGCTATTCAAAATGTGACCCGTCTGACCTTGACCCGGAAGTTAAAATTTTCATGTTTAATAAATCCATTACTTCTGAACCACATATTGGATTTTTACAATCTAAACATCATTGGGATAATATGAAACAACTTAAGAAACTATTCACAGAATATGACTTCATTTGACATTGACTTCTGGTTCAAACCGGCAGTTGAAGTTTTACATTGAATAAATCTAACTCCTGAACCAGAAATTAGATTCATAAGGTAAAATTTTGTTACCAATTCACTCAATCACAACTTGAAGACTTTACTCATTGAACACCTTGTTTTTGTAGTTGTCAAAAACTGAATGTCTAGTTGAAGATTGAAATCGTTCGTGATAGGAAGGCTTCAATGGTGTCGAAACCATGTGAGTTAGAAAAACTGACCCTCTGCCTAGCGTGAAGGCCCTTACCATAGAAAACTGCTTATTAAGCAGTCTGTAAGTAGTCTGTAAGCAGTCGTAAGCATGTCTACTGCTGTGACTGCTTAACTAGGCAGTCGATTGGAATTATTAAGCAGTCTGTAAGCTGTTGGTTACACAGACTGCTTAATAAGCAGTCCAAAAGTAGTCATTCAAAGTCAAAGGCATTTTCATAGGCAGTCAGGAGTTTTTGTTGGCATTAATTAGTCAAGAAATCCACAACTTTTTCATCAAAGCAGTCGAAGGCTAATTCTAAAAAGTTTGAAGAAACGAAGGCTTAGGGGGCCTTGCAAAGAGTGTAACTTGACACTGTCCATTGCACAACACTTCCTGTGTTTGAATTCCAACTGGCACTCATATTGAAAGTTCAATGGCTACTGGAAGCACTGCTTGTGTTGAAGGTGTTGGTGTTTATGCTTCTATACCACAATTAGGTGAAAAAAACACTTGCAAGCAATGGAAGTTATATTCTTTACTCAGTGGACATTAAACAAGACAATAGATAAACAAACATGACAGAACATGGACGTTTGAAGAGAATTAGCAAGGATATAACCAATGGTAAGCTATTTTCTGCTGTATGGCCCTACACTATGTATGACCATGGAGGGGACTTGTATTAGTAATAGTAATACAGTCTGTGTATCAACATCACTTTATTTTTGTCAACGTATCGGAGCATGGAGGAATTTCCTTTGATGATTATATAGAGATGCCATGGATTTGTTTCTCAACAATGTGAGGTGTAGTTGTAACATTAAATCATCATGGATCAGGTACATGCTTTAATGCACAGTGTGTGCCTGAATTATTGCTCGATTGGAGAGACAATCATTTTCATCAGATGCAACAGTTTTATATGATTGATGGTGCAGCATGGCTCTGAGTCTGAAGGCAGCACTACTAGTACTTCAAGTCAAGCTCAAACACACTAATTGCTCAAAGGAAGGTTGGAAGAAGATGTGCTTCCTTTATAAATTACAGTGGATATTGTGTGAAGTTATTTAGCCTGCAAATCCAAGATATCATTTCAACATCGTCAGTTATTTGAAAGTATCAATCTTCAAGTATCTGAAAATGGAAGCATTAGAATCAACGCTACAGAAGCAGGGAATTGTATCATGCCTGTTTTTCACCAGGGAATTTTGTTATACATGTATATTGCAAATTTCTTGTTATATTCTTTGCTTACAGTTGCACTTGCAGTGGCACAGAAATTTGGCACTTGCTCTGTAAGTGAATAATGGTGATTGCAAGCCCAGTATATTGTACTGTGAGCAGAGCCCTGAAACTGGGCCCTCAGATTTATGACAGAGCTTCATTTAGACAGTCAACTGCTTTAAGCCTTCATATAGAAACAACATATTAGAGCTTCATTTAGACATTTAACTGCTTACATTAAGCCTTCATAAAGAAGCAACATAGAGCTTCATTTAGACAGTAATTAACTGTTTATATTAAGCCTTCATAGAAGTGGTCAACTGCTTAAATATAGAGCTTCAAGCAGCCTCTACGACTGCTTAGCGTAAAATGAAGGCTTAGCTCATTTGCATTTTTCGTCCGTGGGAGGGCTTAGCGAATGACTATAGGGCTTCGAAGCCCTATTAAGCCTTCGAAGCCCTATATGAAACGCATGAAGAAAAAAATTGACTACTTAAAAAAATGCTTGTTAAACTGCCTATAATGACTGCTTATTTGACTACTTAGGACTGCTTAGTGAAGGCCTTCACTTTGATGAGGGAAGTGAAGGATCAAAACATGATTTGTTTCCATGGGGGAGGGGGTGTAGGGGGTCTATTAGGAAGAGTTGTTATAAGTGAAGGATCAAAACATGATTTGTTTCCAGGGGGGAGGGGGTGTAGGGGGTCTATTAGGAAGAGTTGTTATAAGTGAAGGATCAAAACATGATTTGTTTCCATGGGGGAGGGGGTGAAGGGGGTCTATTAGGAAGAGTTGTTATAAGTGAAGGATCAAAACATGATTTGTTTCCATAGGGGAGGGGGTGTAGGGGGTCTATTAGGAAGAGTTGTTGTAAGTGAAAAATCAAAACATGATTTGTTTCCATGGGGAGGGGGGCAGAGGGGGTCTATTAGGAAGAGTTGTTATAAGTGAAGGATCAAAACATGATTTGTTTCCATTGGGGGGGTGTAGGGGGTCTATAAGGAAGAGTTGTTATAAGTGAAGGATCAAAACATGATTTGTTTCCATGGGGGAGGGGGTTTAGGGGGTCTATTAGGAAGATTTGTTATAAGTGAAGTATCAAAACATGATTTGTTTCCATGGGGGAGGGGTGTAGGGGGTCTATTAGGAAGAGTTGTTTTAAGTGAAGGATCAAAACATGATTTGTTTCCATGGGGGAGGGGGTGTAGGGGGTCTATTAGGAAGAGTTGTTGTAAGTGAAAAATCAAAACATGATTTGTTTCCATGGGGGGGGGGCAGAGGGGGTCTATTAGGAAGAGTTGTTATAAGTGAAGGATCAAAACATGATTTGTTTCCATTGGGGGGGTGTAGGGGGTCTATAAGGAAGAGTTGTTATAAGTGAAGGATCAAAACATGATTTGTTTTCATGGGGGAGGGGGTTTAGGGGGTCTATTAGGAAGAGTTGTTTTAAGTGAAGGATCAAAACATGATTTGTTTCCATGGGGGAGGGGGTTTAGGGGGTCTATTAGGAAGATTTGTTTATAAGTGAAGTATCAAAACATGATTTGTTTCCATGGGGGAGGGGTGTAGGGGGTCTATTAGGAAGAGTTGTTTTAAGTGAAGGATCAAAACATGATTTGTTTCCATGGGGGAGGGGGTGTAGGGGGTCTATTTGGAAGAGTTGTTATAAGTGAAGTATCAAAACATGATTTGTTTCCATGGGGGAGGGGTGTAGGGGGTCTATTAGGAAGAGTTGTTATAAGTGAAGTATCAAAGCATGATTTGTTTCCATGGGGGAGGGGTGTAGGGGGTCTATTAGGAAGAGTTGTTATAAGTGAAGGATCAAAACATGATTTGTTTCCATTGGGGGAGGGGGTGTAGGGGGTCTAGTAGGAAGAGTTGTTATAAGTGAAGGATCAAAACATGATTTGTTTCCATTGGGGGAGGGGGTGTAGGGGGTCTATTAGGAAGAGTTGTTATAAGTGAAGGATCAAAACATGATTTGTTTCCATTGGGGGAGGGGGTGTAGGGGGTCTATTAGGAAGAGTTGTTATAAGTGAAGGATCAAAACATGATTTGTTTCCATGGGGGAGGGGGTGTAGGGGGTCTATTAGGAAGAGTTGTTATAAGTGAAGGATCAGAACATGATTTGTTTCCATGGGGGAGGGGGTGTAAGGGGTCTATTAGGAAGAGTTGTTATAAGTGAAGGATCAAAACATGATTTGTTTCCATGGGGGTGGGGGCTTAAGGGGTCTATTAGGAAGAGTTGTTATAAGTGAAGGATCAAAACATGATTTGTTTCCATGAGGGAGGGGGTGTAGGTGGTCTATTAGGAAGAGTTGTTATAAGTGAAGGATCAAAACATGATTTGTTTCCATGGGGAGGGGGTGTAGGGGGTCTATTAGGAAGAGTTGTTATAAGTGAAGGACAAAACATGATTTGTTTCCATGGGGAGGGGTGTAGGGGTCTATTAGAAGAGTTGTTATAAGTGAAGGATCAAAACATGATTTGTTTCCATGGGGGGGGGCTGTAAGGGGGTCTATTAGGAAGAGTTGTTATAAGTGAAGGATCAAAACATGATTTTGTTTCCATGAGGGGGGG